>OY744477.1:105293931-105465413 GCA_963556175.1 Tipula confusa | reverse complement strand
CCGATTTATTGATCCTAACCATCACTTCCCAAGTGACAATCCGGCAGTATCCTTGAGATACTTTAATACTCGTTTCAATTCGTTCCAATCCTCCTGGTTTGGACTGGACAACTTTTGTGCGAGAATTGAAACCGCAGCCGATATGTTAGGTCTTGTGTTGATTGATAAGCAACCGAGCAACTTTTGATATTTGCCGTTGTCCATCGATAAATTCGTATCTCCTCCTTTACCATATTCAATTGATAATGGAAATAAGGACTCCTTTGCATCAGGCATTTGAAAACCCTTTAGTACTTTTCCAATGTAAATGGGCTAATTTAACGTGTAATGGCCATTTGCTCTCTTTCTTGACTTGAAATTCCAATTGCGCGTTGATTGCTTTAGAGCATATATACTCCTTATGATCGTTCTCTGCATTTTCAAAGTTGTTCAACTCTGATTTGTCGATAATTTGTTCCTGTTTGTAATTTTTGCTGGACTTGTTAGGTAACAAATGGCCCCTTTTGACGAACTGAACATCTCGTCTAACTGTGACTCAATCGGTTTCCGGAATGTAACTAGATATGCCTTTGACTCGTAATCATAACAGACTAGCACTACTTTCACACCCTTTGAATCGAATTTACGCCATCTGAAGTATTGCACATTCGGACTTTTCTGGAACCAGCCTTCATATGGCTTTGTTTCTGTACCCTTTCCGAATGAGTCAGGAAACTTGATTCGAGTAATTTTTCCTTCGAGACACACTCTGCACTTGGAGCTGATTGCGCAATCCATTGTACACTCGCTGAAGTTGATGTCTTTAACCAAATTTTGTTTCACCAATGATTTCACTACTTTGATGTCTCTATGGCCTAGAACCTTATGCCAATAATGTATGCAGCCATTGGATCCTTTTTCGACCGAGTTTGTAAGGTTCCTTTAGTCTGTAAAGTTTACCGCTGATTTCACCAAATGCAATTTGCCGACTGTTCTCCTTTATTTCACACTTGTTGCCCTTAAAATTTACTTGAAAACCTTTTTCCGTTAGTTTTTTGACTAAAAGCAAATTTCCTTTGATATCTGGCATTAGCAACACGTCTGTGATTCTTACTGGATCACTTTGATTTTTCTCGTTCAGAAAATCAACCTTAATTGTGCCTTTACCACCAGCTATTAATTGTTGACCACTTGCAACGCTTATTTTTTTATACAATTCATGTCAATATTGACTAAAATATCCTTAAAACTGGCAAAGTGACACGTGGCACCGGAATCGAGAGTCAAGCCATCACCTACTTGATGTGTCACAAACAGTTTTTCTGTTTCATCTTTTGCTAGATTCGCCTTCTGAATACTTCCTTCTTTTTGGTTGAGCCAAGCTTTAGGTTATAGGTTAGGTTAGAGTGGCTGCTAACGCACACTTAGACCGATGACAGTCATTTGTAATACTAAAGGATCCTACTCCCCTTTCACCTTCATTGGAACCATTCAGAGCTACTTATGTAGCGTAAGATATCTCGCACATTGCAGTTCTCGAGACCCGTAAGGTCGTCGAAGCAAATTTTGCCCAGATGTTTGTACCTCCTGTAAGATAGCAGAGGACGTGGTTCACAGTCTCTTCCTCCTCCTCATCTAAACAGCTTTACGTGCTCTTTAATGAGGCTGTGTCCTGGGAGCACCCCCACGACTATACTTAAGTCAGGTCTACGTAGGGATAGAAGTGATTTGGAGCGCTTCAAGTCCAGTTTTGGCCAGACTTGCCGCGCTACATTGCATGTTATGGTGTTATTCCACCTCTTCTGTGCCGAGGCTATTGCCTCCTTTTTAAGCGGCATAAACCCCGCTGCTATAGGCCTCCCCAGAACGTTCGAGTGACCGGGGACCCAGAATATCTGGACATTGAGATGCTCACTCATCTCGTTAAGAGATGAGCGGCATTTCAATGCCACCACGAACGGCAGATAAATTGATGCCAGCGACTTGATTGCCACCTGACTGTCCACATATATTGTTATATCCCTTATGCATATGACATTATGCATCAACCAAGTCAGCGCTTCCTCAATCGCTACCACCTCTGTCAAGTACCCACTGCAGTGACCAGGAAGACGAACGGACATATTCACATTTAATTTATCACAATAGACTCCAGCTCCGAATGTGCTGTCTAGTTTGAAGCCGTCAGTATAGAATTGTATACTACCAGTTTCCACTATTTACCTGTTTCCTCAGGATTCCATTAAGCGGATAAGGATCCCAAAGCTTTTTTCAAATCATACAATTAGTATTGTCTAGTCACTATTCGCCAAGTCCTTTTTAAGCGAACTGCCAATCGTCGAGTGGCCCGTCTGTATACATTTACACTTAAACACGGCAGAGATCCGTGCAGCCGTAGTTGCCGCTCTCTGCTTACCAAAGCTGTTGACAGGAAGGAAGTAGAGCATAGCCTCCAGAGCACGTATATAAGTTGTCGTCAGTGCCCCGTTTATAAGTAAGCAGGCCGTTCTTTGCACTTTCTCTATCATATTTTTATATATTTTCTTGTCTGGTGTTTTTTCACATGAGAGAATACTCAACGAGTGTTTTTGCGATTTCACTGGAATGATACCGTCCGGCCCTGCTGATTTTTAGGGTCTAAAGCCGTTTAGTGCCCATAGGATCCGGTTTTTGCACACGATTTCTTCCGGGCACTCCGACGATAATTTTTCCCTATTCCTACCAAGCTCCGTCGACACATCCACACTTCTTGGTAAATGGGTTTCCAACAGGAGCGCCAACGATACCCCACTAGACGTTGTCCACAGCCCATCTGGTTTAATTAAGTAACTAGGGCTCGTTGGGCTCGCAGATAAGATTTTCCTGAGGCGCGAGGTCTCCGAAACACCTTCCATTTTATCACATAATAGTCTCCAAGAGCTCTTCTGCGCCTTCCTTAATTCGTTTTCATACTTTTTAAGTTGCTCTTTTTAGGATTCCTGTAGGTTCCCAAGAGTCTTTTGCTCTGCTGAATACTTTCCTACACGCTATACGAAGGATTCCCAAATCCCTGGACCACCATACTGGTTTCTGCGTCCCCTTAGGTATTCTCTTGAGGCAAGCAGTGTTCAACGACAAGTTACAGGCGCTTGTGATTTCCTCCACCACGAAATCCAGCACCTTCTCTGTGGCTAGGGGCTTCGGAGCATCGGTCGGTTAGAGTCGTACTAACACTTCTCCGTGTTTGTTTCAGTTAGTCCTTCTAGGATTCCTGAATGCTTTTCGGTTTACAGGGTGAATGTTTTTAAACGTCACATACCGATGGTTCGAAAAAAAGAGTTCCTTCGCCCCACTCAATTCTTTGTATAATAGAGCCTGATGCAAAGATAACATCCAGCACCTCCGGCCTGTTACTGATAATAAAAGTGGGCTCCTGCCCCACATTACATACTACAAGGTTAGTCCCCAATAAGCAATCAAATAAGCATTCACCCCTATCATTGATGTCGGTGCTTCCCCAGATTGTATGATGCGCATTTACATCACAACCCAGTATTACTCCGATCTTTTCCCGTTTCGTTTCAAGTATCAGTTCCTCCAGGTTACCCGGCGGAACCTCTTTCTCTCGTTCCATGTAGGCTGAAACCAGCCAAAATACGCAGCCTCCCGTCTCCAGGCCGACTGCCGTTACGTCACCACTACTATATTGTGGAAGAAGAAAAATATTCAAGTTATTTTTAGAGAGAATTCAAGATCTAATCTTATCGGACCTAGAAGAGTATAAAATTTCATACCTTTTTAAATCGAGGCCACAGATTTTGTTTTTTCTAATCCAGAGTTCTTGGACTAGAATTATATACTTATCTGATTTGGTCAGTCTGAGGATCATGGCTGCCGAAGCAGCCTTAGAATGGTGAAGATTAATCTGAACCGTAATCTGTCATAAACAAATTAACTTACTTTCCCTCATATACCTTCTGCTGTCATGGTGGGGTTTTCTCTTTTGGTCATTGGCGGGACGTCCACATCGCTGAGTTCTTCACGTCCCGCATGTTTGAACCTTCGTCTCTTAGTTCCTCTTCCATTGGTAGGTCTTCCACAATCGCTTTAACCTCATCCTTTTTAAATACCTTTAGGGTAGTCGACCCAAACCGAAGCTAATTACCCCCTTTGTCTTAGCTAGAGGGGCTAGGGACTCTGTTCACCATTAAAACTGACAACCTAGATCCTGCCTTCGTCTACTCTTCCAATTGTTCGTCGGAGGATTAATATTGCTTGCTCGAATTATCCGAATTATTTCATCCGCACAGGATGGCTCGATTGGCAGCCAGACGTGTGCCCTTGCCTGTTAAGGATCTCGTTCCTGCCAACTACAACCAGCTCCGCGCCTTCCTACAGTTCCCCTACACTAGTCTCCATTTATTAAGAGTGATACTCCCATCTTTTTGACTTCTGCCAATGACGGCTAGTATCACTGGATGCTCCTTAAGGACGTCATTGAACAGTTTTGCCCCGTGTGTCCTATTATTTTCTTGAGCTCCCTGCATTCTAGGTTGCTTATTATCCCCAGCTTCCAATTACGATATTGTCACCAAAGAAGGTAACCTTTGCTTAGCAGCTCCTCAGGGGTGGCAGCCAACCTATCTAATATCCTCTGCACCGCAGAGGATATTAGATAGGTTGGTAGCCACCCCTGAAGAGCTGCTTAGTTTTTTAAACGCATTAGTTTTTTTCAGGACCGCCACCTTGTTTCAAGGACAACTTTCGCACCAGTCTCCGGCTTAGGTACCAAGGCCGCGTTTACCAAGCCTACTGTGACGGTAGCTTGCCCTTTATGGTTCAAGCTCTTTTGCTATGGCAGGCCCTCGGAATCCACTGGTATCTGGTACCGCCGCCTGCAAGACTCTTATTGTTTTGTTGGTGATTTCACCTTAAAGGTTTGAGCCACAATTCGTTTTTTCTAATGGCTTTTTGAGAGTGTCTGTATTTTTTGTTTTAGTTGTATTTATGTTCATTATATTCCCACAAGTTTCGGAGAAATAAACGGTCCACCTTTACAGAAATCCGTATACGAGGGTAAGGCTGATTAAAACTGGAGGGCCCTTGTTATCCAGATTCCACATATTAGTGATTTGTTGACCCACAAACCATTCATTCCTTGGCATATGTTGTTCAATCGTGACTTGGGGATTTGTGTAAACATTACTCCTTCAGCGCTGTAAATTAGCCTAGGAAGATTCCTAGTTACCAGTAGCCATCACATGGAGGTCGTACATATACTTGCGAGTCTCTCCTGGATATACCTGATATACATCCATTCGGAACCACCCACCTCCTGACCCCCGCCTAAAACTATCTCCGCAAACTATCACAGCACCCACTTTTTGTCCACTATGACCAGCATAGTGGACAAAAAGTGGGTGCAGTGATAGTTTGCGGAGCCGATGAAATTCATTCGGCTTAGGTCCTTCCCACCACATTTGCCAAGACTATTTACTTGAACCAGGCTTTGTATCTTCAACAATTTTTTTGCATGTGACCGCTTTTTTTACATTCAATGCAATTGTTGAATGTGCCTTTTCATCATTTGCTGTCCACGCTGCTGTAACTGGTGATAGTAGTACCTCATTAATGACTGCCCATAATCCCTTTTCCTTAAGAAGCATTTCCATTTTATATTTCCATACTTGTTCCGTTTAGCATTGAAATGCTGTATCTTGACTAAACTGACACCATCTTTTACCGTATGTGAATATCACAACACCGAAAATCCATTTCACTTTATTAAATTAATTTGCCTTAATTTTTTTTCGAAATATCCGTATTCTTTATCTACTGGGCTCACAACCTGAGGGACATAATGCTAAGCAAAGCTGGAAACTTGAAAAAGAAATACGAATATTTCTCGATTAAATTTTAATTATGAAAAGTCTTTTAGTTAGTTTGATCATTTGAACGTGTCACTTGATTGATGGTTTAATCAGAAGTGAAGTTAGCTTCTAAAGTTAAATACAGTGGAACATATGCAATGATTCAAAACCGTTCAAAGCTTATTTCCAATAAATAGCCCGGTAATTTGTGCCATTTTTTTTTATTGTAAATAAATTGAATTTATTTATTTTATTTTATTACAATCTAGTCTTCTGGACTAATGAGCATTTTGTTTCTGCCCTAATTTACTAAGATCCATATATTTATGGCTCCACCCAATGGCGTTCTTGTGGATCTAAATCAGCAAGCTGTTGTTTTTTCGAACATAATTAAACCAGTTCAAAGGGTTTGGTTCTTTTAAGTCTGCGTATAATATTGGTGTTGGTTAACAGCTGAATTGCCTCTATATTCACATGTTGCCTGAGTCTTTCTTCAATTGAAGAATCAATTCAATTGAAACGGGATCCATTTTATGGTTTCTATGTAGATCACTATTCCTGAAGTATCATGGTGCATCGACGATATTCCCTAGTACTCTGTTCTGAAACCTTTGTATATGATATTGACGTTGTTGGGTTTTGTACAACCCTAAAGTTCAATACCATAAAACCATATTGGTTTGAGTATTTACTTATAAAGTATAGCAGCTTGTTACATGATATGCATTTTTCTATATTTTAATTTTAGTTTTTCAGTTTTCTTTTTGACGTGTCTTTCATCTAAATTTAGCATCCAAGGTCATGCCTAGATACTTAGCTGTGTTCGCATACGGTATTATTTCTCGATTTATTGAAACAGGTATATGTTCAACTCGTTTGTTGGTATGCCATCTTTTAGTCCATTTATATACTTCGGAGATAGCTGATTGTAATTTTTGTGTTGATTCTTCGTTGCTATTAACAGCTAGGTTCATCAGCAAAAGTAGCCACTGTGTTGTTTTTTAATTCAGGTAGATCAAACGTGTATAGTAAATATAAAATCGGTCCTAATACTCTGCCCTGTGGTACACCTGCTTTTATTTCTTTCAATTCAGAATAAGTTTCATCCAATTTAATTCTAAAGAATCTATCTTTCAAGTATGATTCCAGTATTTTAGCGAATTGCATTGGTAAGAGGTTTCTTAACTTATGATTAAGTCCTTCATGCCAAACATGAACTGGCAAAACGCAATTGGTCTATAAGATGAAGTTTCGTATGGTGGTTTTCCAGGTTTTGGTATCATTATTACATCTACAATTTTCCACTAACTGGGCACAAATTTAGTTCTAAATGCTGCATTGAAGAGTAAGCTTAACTAGAATATTCCTTGATAGTTTTTTTTTTTAATTTCTGCAGTAATAAGATAATAACCAGAAGCTTTGAATTCATATTGAATTTTATCTCATGCATGACTTCTTTTGGTGAAGATTAGTAAGTGAGCTAGGGTGCACATTTTAGATTGGAATATCCATTTGACAGACTAAAATCAGTTTGTTTCATTCATTTTTGTAAATGGGGCTTTCCTCAGAACTTGTTTTGGTGAACCTCTTTTATTTATTCTATTAGTTTATTTCTGAACTTCGTAGGTCATTCAACAACTTTCATCTAGTGTAGTATAATTTTTTGTTTTTGATAGGTGAAGGTTCTAGTAGGAATTGTCTCTTTTTATCACATTGAAAAATGTCGACTTTCTGATTATTTTCTATTGAACCTGGCCTATTCAATAGTAATTTAAATTATGAAATAATTAACTAAATTCCCTCAAAAAATTTCAAATAACACTGTACTTCCACCAGAATTCCATTGGCATAATTTTATCAATACAGTTTTGAATTATTGATTGCATCAGTCCATGCTTTAGTTTTATTGTGAGCTACTTTCAAAACTAATTTAATTTATTATGTTTCGTTGGCTAGAAAAATTTAAAAAGGAATTTGTTGTGGTTGCATCCTTTTGATAATATCTACCGAATATATTATTACTAATTTTTGTCTTCGTTCTGCAATTGCAACCGATGTAGTTTCCTTTGGTATACATCGAAATAATCCGATATCCAATTAAGTATTTCATTTTTGTATAAATTTTAATTTTTCTTTTGGTGTTCCACTCTTGTTCGAGCAGTAATGAAACGTCATTCAGAGATTTTTTTTCTTAAAGTCTTTTTATCTTTTGCATTACATCTTTTGTTTGCAACATCTTGAATTTTAAGCGTGTTTGTTTTTTTTATGTAACGTTTATATCGTCTAATTATTTCTTCATGTATATAGAGTATCAAATGGAATAAGGAGTATCCTTGACTGTGGTTATAATATTAGGTATGGCCATATCCACAACACGCAATTATTCAGTTAGCTGTCACATGATTTCACTTAATGAATTAAAACTTCAGATTTCATAAAACTCAACGTGTTTAAAGCATAACAAGTATTTTGAAAAATTTTATGCCATAATTTAAGGGAGTCTGTGGTTTTTTTTTATTCATTCTATATTACAGTTAAAGGCTCGATCTATTTTATATAGCTCAACTTTGCCAATGTATTTTTTATAATAATTTAAAGTAAAACTTAAGCTTTTTATTGTAGTACTAGGTTTAAAAAACTATCTTTAATATAGCTGGCTTTAAACTAGAGCTTTTTGTAAGCGGAAGGCTATAGTGCTCTCATAAATCTAAATGCTCAAATAAGTGGTTGTTTTATAGGGTTAACCAGTGAATATTTGGAAAAGTTAAGTTAAGCTTTTAATATAGTTTGGAAAATTTTAGGAGTGTAGGTTTAAACATGTTTTAATAATCTGGGTATGGTTCTAACACACTATGTTTTAAAATCTAAAAATTTTTGTTTGCCTAGTTTTCAGCTTTGTGGCTTAAAGGACATTTGACTGAGAATTGGATGTCCCAATTTGTTTCCTCTTTCGTTCTAAAAGTATTGAGTTAGAGTTGTCATTTAAGATCTACATGTTGAATACATTGCTTTGTTGTTGGTCTTAAAAGCTGCCTAAACTAGTATACAAATCTCAAATTTAATGCAGATTAGTTTACACTTGCTTCTCTTTAAAACTAAGTAGAATCCATTTAGCTCCCTATGGCATTTAAAGTAGAACAATATAAGCCAGTATTTTGGTTTAAAAATTCAAAACAGTTTAAATCATGCCAGTAAGCAAGCAAAAGAGTGACATTTTATTTTAGTTTGGATTACATTAGGTCAAATGATTGACCAAATGTTTGCAACTAAAAATTTTTTTAAATATTAAAAGGATTCCAACAGTTTTTTTATTCCAGTATTAAAAAATCATTTTTAGGATAAAGAGCTGGAACCATTTTTACTTTTAAAATATTAAAGAAATTTTTCTTCAAATCCATTTAAGTAGAATCGATAAATATTTCCAAACTGGTAAAAATGTTTCTTTGTATTCGATGCCTATTAGTTGAATGTAACGAGCTAAAAATAATATTAGTTTTGACTTATACTATCTATTTTTAATTTATGGTTTTTCGGTCTTTCAGAAGATTAATTCCCAAGTGCATTTGCTCATCCATCATTGATATTTACCATCCATTATTTTCTTTCAATTTTTATGTTTGGGTCCATTTGATGCATATTTTTTGTCGTGAACGGCCCATCGATATTTCTACATGCCAAATTTGTGACAAAATCAGGTAACTGTTTTGAACCGAATTTCACTTTGATCGGCTTAATTCAGGCCGAAATCGGTTGAAATGATTAACGTATTCGGAGCATTGCTGATATTGTTCAAATCAAATTTAGTGGAGCTTTTTGCCATTCAAATAGCGTTTAATTGTCCAAAATACGAGAAACATCAAACAAGATGATTTTGCAAATATTGTCACCGTTATCAACCCAAAATTTATTCGAAAGCTCTGCATCTTGTATAGCATGCCTATTGCACGATCGGAGAAAAATCTAATTGTTTGCTAGGAAAGTTCATTTTCTTCTGGCGTATATGGCAAGCTACCAATATTATATGGCAAGCTTCCATATGATGAAAAATGTATAAGTCATACGGCTGAAATCATTCACCAAAATGAGCATAAAACGAGCTTCACGAAGCAATATCCAGTTAAATGGAGATCCAGTTAAATCAGCGTGAATAATTTCTTGTAACTTATCAATCGCCTCGATTCTAATTTCCTCTCATTTTTGTGATTTTATTGTCCTTTTAATTTCCAAGACAATTGAGAGATTTAAAGCTTTTTTTGTTGCTAAAATAACAGCATATCCCATTGAATTTCGCTTGGCCTTTGGTTCTTTTCTTCAAGGCAATCTATTTGTTAAAAACGCGACTTCGCTTTTGCTCATTGATGACTCTTTTTGAAGAAATTTGGTTTTGTCGGCGTCACTTTTTAATTTATGCTCATTTTAATTGACGGCCATTAACATACACCGCATATTTACCAATAAACCGTTGAACCCTAAATATTCAACCAATGCGTCGTCTAATTGCAAGCTAATTGAACAAATTTCTGTATATTGTCGACGATTCATGCAGTAAATTCTTGCACGAAATCGCAATCATCCAATTTGGCCCACTTATTTGTTGGATTATGCTAATTTGACGATATCTGAATACCTTTATCTTAAAAAATCGTTTTGACATTTTCCCCAAATTTTTTTCTGTTTTGGTATCTTGAATGTGAATGTAATTTGGTGGCTCTACTTTAGTAGAAAGTACTAAAGCCGTTTATGCTTTTTTATTTTTTTCCGCATCATCTGTATGGCCTTTCATCAATTTCCATAATTTGCAATGCTCTAAATACGTAGACATAGCAAATTTCCACGTGCCAATGTTCTCCGAGCTTTTCAACTTGTCGATGGAACTCAAAAAGAAAAGTTGTTGTTCTTTCCCAAGAAGTCAAACAAAGATTGTATGGTGCAGTATTGGAAAAATTCCTCTTCTATCGAAATGTTATTTACCCGCGGTTGTTCATAACTGTCCGACTTTCCTGTTTCTTGTTCGGATCTGCTTCTACACATTTACTAAAATAAGCTATACACACGAGTAAAAGCATAGATTTCAGATTTTATAAAGCAAATAGACATGCAGTATTGTTTCATCTTTCCTTTAGTTCTAAAGGTTTTTGGCTTGTAGTGCAAACCTCACACTTCTTACATCACTCTTCGAAATCTTTTTGACAATTCAGCCAATAAAGAACAGACCTCTCACTTTGGCTAGTGTTTTATTGATACCTAACTATAAACCAAATTTAACCTTATTTATCGAATACAGGATTTCTTTCACTAGGTATGCGGTTTACACAGCCAATTCCCAAAGTCTTACGAGCAATCTATTCTCTATTATGATTTCCTATGAGGTGCAATAAGTTTTTAATGTTGCACTTTCCATCGCAATAAAGGCGGTTGACTTATCATGTCTTTGATCTTGTGCTAGCCTGTCTTTTGTCCGCGCTCTTTTACGTCGGCACAGATCCATGCTATTTATGCTGGGTCATTGTTTCCTCCTGCCTTACGCAATGCTTACACTGAACAAAACAGAGCCTCCTAGAAATTCTATCAGCATTTTAGTGCAATAATCCCATTCTATGTGTTCGGTTTTAATCGAGTAGGCAGGCATTTTTACTGGTTGTTTTTCTTGTTTATGACGCGGCTTTATCGTTAAATTGGTTCCTGGTTCCTAACAAACAATGTAGTAACCAAGTTTTTAACATTAGCATCATTTTGATCAAAATTGAACTTTTAGTGTCTACCATTGTATAGAAGTCTTGATTTGGCCTTCTGATCATTGCATCAAAATGGTCAGTATCTGCGTAATTTTTTATTCGTTTACGTTTTGCAATTTGACTACTTCAAAGCTAACACTAAAATTCTCTGCCCAGTTTTTTTTTTAAGGTGAAGTTTTCACTGGCTATCGACAGAATTTCTTCGACAGAATTTTCATTTCTCAAATTCCACTCCCTTAAAATTCGGCTGTAGTTCATTTTTTTGTGACGGTTATGGTTTAACGCACATCTGCAGCTTTACCTCTCAGATCTACAATCAAGGCATAAAACGGTTCTTGTGCAGTTCATCCATTATGCTGTATTAAAGCTCCAAAATGTACTTTAAAGGTCTTTATTGGAATTACGGCATTAAGTGATAATCGTTTTAGAATTATTTTCTGTCCTCCTCTTCCCTTGTAGCTATGAATTTTTAAATTGGTTCATCCAACTGTTGCATTAATCATGTTATATCAAATGCGATTGACGTATTTAAATCATGTATTTCCCCACTTTAGATGAGACGTGTCTGTTACTCGGACCAAAGTCGGTATTTTATTATATTTTTCCACTCAGATTATTATGACCGCGGAATAACATTAATATTAGTTATAGCAGTAGTTATTTTAGGTTATAGTTTGATACTATTTAAAATTGTCTGCAAAACGGCAATTAATCCAAATGTTAACAAATATTTGAGCGGCACTCAGGAAAAGACTTGAGCATCATTTATTGGAGTCTAATATATTTTTAATTATGTTGGTAATTCTTGGTACTTGTTCTATATATGAAATGTTTTTATACGGATTTATATAATTTTTGGTTTTTATTAATTAAATAAATTATTGCTTTTGTTAGTTTAACCTCTATGTGAAAAAATCTGTTTATATCATAGATATGTTAAGCTTCAATTTTGTTATCAGATACTAACATAAAAAAAAGAAGTCCCCTTTTGCTAAAAGTTGAAATTCATCTTTCGTTTTCTGTTATCTTTTTCTAACAATATTTACAACTTCTAAAGTATTTTGAGACCTTTATTTTGTAAATATTTTTTTATTTCTTTACTGGGCACAAATGTGATGCAGACCTTTTGCCGTAATTTCTACAGGTCGAGCTAATTTGTTCTCATCAGTAGATTAATAACCATTTGTAATATTTGATTCTGAGTCTAAAGTATTAATTTCCCAAAGGACCCAAATGTTTGTTAAACCATTTTTGGTTTGGTGCTGGTCCGTCCGCGACCATGTGAGTGTGACGATTCAATTTTGGAATTTTTACTTTCCCTGGAAAGTTTTTTTCTCTTTTTAGCGAGCATTCCTCTATCCGTCATATGCTAAAAATCAATAAAGTTTTAATACGCCTAAATGATGACTATGTTATTTTTAACATACAATTTTGTTGTTGTCAACATTGCTGTTATCAAAAATTAAGTTACGAATAGGATTTGATTCGCTACATAAAAAAATTAACACCAATTAATGATAAACCAACGCAAAAACGAAACTTAAAGATTAATGAGTTGTCATCGATTCAGGCACCATTCGTTCAATTTTTTGTATTTTTAATCACATTTTTGGTTTTATTTAATTAATACAGAATTTTAATTGATCAAATTTTCCGGTTTTGTACAAAATTTTAAAATTATAAACTTATAGGAAAAGCTCTTAATATTAAATTAAAATATTTTTTTATGTACCGAAATAAGCAAAAAAAAAAAAAGTATTCTTGGAAAGTTAAAGTTTTATTTTCCATTTTTTTTATTATATTTTATTATTGGAAAATTTTTCAATCAAAAGATATTAAATTTTTCAATTTTTTTTTTTTTTTATAATCTCAAATGGTTTTGAATGGAAATAATAAAAATATTTTTTTCTTGTTTGTTACAACATTGATAAGAAGAAAAACAACAACAACAAAAAATATCAAATTGAAAAATTAATGTTGTAATTTAATAATATGAAATGTTATTGGTATATATATATATATATATATATATATATATATATATATATATATATATATATATATATATATATATATATATATATATATATATATATATATATATATATATATATATATATATATATATATATATATATATATATATATATATATATATATATATATATATATATATATATATATATATATATATATATATATATATATATATATATATATATATATATATATATATATATATATATATATATATATATATATATATATATATATATATATATATATATATATATATATATATATATATATATATATATATATATATATATATATATATATATATATATATATATATATATATATATATATATATATATATATATATATATATATATATATATATATATATATATATATATATATATATATATATATATATATATATATATATATATATATATATATATATATATATATATATATATATATATATATATATATATATATATATATATATATATATATATATATATATATATATATATATATATATATATATAAATATATATAGTACGAGCGTATGAGGGTGACATTATTTTATAAACACAACGACCATATAAAAAAAGTTCATGGAAGATTGTTGTACATAACAAAATGTGCATCAATATTATATGCATACATAAGTAACAAGCTAATTAGTTTGATATCGAGATGCCAGATACTGTTGCCAAATATTATATAAATACAACACCGTATATATTATATACATGTTTAATATCTCATCTACACTCGCACAGTATATTTTAATTATGTCAACTCAATATTTTTTCTGGAAAGTTTACAAAACAATATTTGAACTATATATAACAACAACAACAAAAAAAGCACACTGCTCTAATACTTGGGAAGAAGCATAAAATATATTACAAAACAAAATTCAATGTTTGCTTTGGGAAAATACGGTTTTGTTTGTTTTCCTGATATACATGCTTCCCTCGACCTCTCTCTCTTCCTGGTATATATATATATATATATATATATATATATATATATATATATATATATATATATATATATATATATATTTATATGAATATTCATTTTGTAGATACAGTATGGTATAGAGAACACTTTGCATAATTAAGATTGCAGAATTTATTATTATAAAATATATTTTCACTTTGTCCTTTGAAATCTTCTATCAACGATATGGCTATGTTGAAAGCCTTATTTTTTGTTTTGCGGGGGACATTTTTACACACCTTTGATGTATTCCATCCGTAGTTTTCGGTAAAAGGGTCCATTTCTTGAATACCACGGGTAATTGATGCTATAAAACTTTGTTTTGAAAGATCGTTCACTTTGACATCCTCAAAATTGGAAAACGCAGTTTAAAAGAAACTTATTGAACGATAAAAAAGAAATCAATTGAGATGCAACATCGTGAGTTAACTCGCTCCTTGTTTTTCAAACATGGGAACCCACACAAAAGAAAGCGGCTTCAAATGTCGAGCATACAGACACAAAGAAGAAAAAAGAAAAAGGGGATACACTGTGATCCATGTTACTAGTTAGGAATAACCAGAACCTAGTTAGGAATAACCATATAGTTTTCTCTGACGCGTCAAAGACAACTTTCGATCGTAGGGCTGCTTGGTTTGACATTGCCGTGGCGCAGTAAATAATATGCTTACTGAAATATCAATTAGTAGGAGTTATATTTGTTTGATAACCTTGTACGTATATAAGCCAAGTAAAAAAACTCTGGTCATCAGTGTAAATATTGCTTTGCAATGAGCTTAGCCATAATATTGAGCTATAAAACAGTAGTTATTCCCAGTGGGCTCAGTTCTTCTGGTAATATCAGCAACTTTTAGTCCTGAGGAAATAAATCAAGTGGCTTTGTTCTTTTTAACCATCTTATATCTGCGCAGTGGTAGGCTCATTATTTTTTCCAATGAGCTAATACATTTTTCTGAATTTTATATCCAGTTCTTGCTTTTTTTCTTGACATGCTCTTTCCAAAAAAGAGCTTTTAATTTGGCATCGAGCGTCATACCCAAGTATTCGGCCATGTTCGCATGTGGTATTTCCTGCCTTTTTATGTAAGTAGGTGATCGACTTTTAGATAGGATTTTAGCTCATTAATTTTTTTTGTCCATTGGACATTCAAATTCACTGAGTGTGCTGTAAACTGCTGGTTGTCTCTTAATTGTACTTTCAACCGCCAACATTGCTGTATCATTCGCAAAGGTTGCAATATCTGTTTCTCCAATAAAAGGTATGTCATTCGTATAAAGCAAACACAAGACTGGTCCCAGCATGCTTCCTTGTGGTACTTCTGCTTCAATTATCTTGAGTGATGAAAACTCTATTTCATATTTCACATGAAAGATTTTAATATCTCATAGAGCTGCTTAGAGAGGTCGCGATGTAATTTATATTCCAGTCCTCAATGCCAAACTCGATCAAAGGCTTGGGCAATTCGTGAAATGGTAACATGTGTCTTTCTTCAATTAGAAGTTTCATCATTTTGAGGAGTAATTTTTCGAACAGTTTGGACAATGATGGTAGTACAGATATAAGTCTGTAAGACGTTTTCTCATTAGGTGGCTTATTACGCTTGGGTATCATAATAACCTCTAATATTTTCAATTGTAGCAACTTCTTAAGACATTTTTCTGGTAACTTTTCTTTTTTATTACATGATCGTATCCAGGAGATTTTTTTGCATTTAGGTTATGTTTGATTTTATTTTCGAGTTCTTTTATTCTAACTGGTCATATGTCTAACTTGTCTTCATTTTGCATTAGAAAGGTATTTTCATCTTCTGTTTAATAATCAGCTTTACTTTGGGGCTTTAAATATTAGTACCATCTACTTTTTTGGTTGGTACTTTTGTAGCTTTCCATAATGAACAATCAGTTTCTAATTGGCCAAAGAGACTTAGTAAATATTTGTTTCAGCTTGTTGTTTTGGTTTCTTGTATTAACTTCTGCAGCATGTAAAAACATATAAAAGCTGATAGAAAGTAATTTTGCTCAATTATTTTTATCTTTTATCTTTTATCTTTTATCTTTTATCTTTTATCTTTTATCTTTTATCTTTTATCTTTTATCTTTTATCTTTTATCTTTTATCTTTTATCTTTTATCTTTTATCTTTTATCTTTTATCTTTTATCTTTTATCTTTTATCTTTTATCTTTTATCTTTTATCTTTTATCTTTTATCTTTTATCTTTTATCTTTTATCTTTTATCTTTTATCTTTTATCTTTTATCTTTTATCTTTTATCTTTTATCTTTTATCTTTTATCTTTTATCTTTTATCTTTTATCTTTTATCTTTTATCTTTTATCTTTTATCTTTTATCTTTTATCTTTTATCTTTTATCTTTTATCTTTTATCTTTTATCTTTTATCTTTTATCTTTTATCTTTTATCTTTTATCTTTTATCTTTTATCTTTTATCTTTTATCTTTTATCTTTTATCTTTTATCTTTTATCTTTTATCTTTTATCTTTTATCTTTTATCTTTTATCTTTTATCTTTTATCTTTTATCTTTTATCTTTTATCTTTTATCTTTTATCTTTTATCTTTTATCTTTTATCTTTTATCTTTTATCTTTTATCTTTTATCTTTTATCTTTTATCTTTTATCTTTTATCTTTTATCTTTTATCTTTTATCTTTTATCTTTTATCTTTTATCTTTTATCTTTTATCTTTTATCTTTTATCTTTTATCTTTTATCTTTTATCTTTTATCTTTTATCTTTTATCTTTTATCTTTTATCTTTTATCTTTTATCTTTTATCTTTTATCTTTTATCTTTTATCTTTTATCTTTTATCTTTTATCTTTTATCTTTTATCTTTTATCTTTTATCTTTTATCTTTTATCTTTTATCTTTTATCTTTTATCTTTTATCTTTTATCTTTTATCTTTTATCTTTTATCTTTTATCTTTTATCTTTTATCTTTTATCTTTTATCTTTTATCTTTTATCTTTTATCTTTTATCTTTTATCTTTTATCTTTTATCTTTTATCTTTTATCTTTTATCTTTTATCTTTTATCTTTTATCTTTTATCTTTTATCTTTTATCTTTTATCTTTTATCTTTTATCTTTTATCTTTTATCTTTTATCTTTTATCTTTTATCTTTTATCTTTTATCTTTTATCTTTTATCTTTTATCTTTTATCTTTTATCTTTTATCTTTTATCTTTTATCTTTTATCTTTTATCTTTTATCTTTTATCTTTTATCTTTTATCTTTTATCTTTTATCTTTTATCTTTTATCTTTTATCTTTTATCTTTTATCTTTTATCTTTTATCTTTTATCTTTTATCTTTTATCTTTTATCTTTTATCTTTTATCTTTTATCTTTTATCTTTTATCTTTTATCTTTTATCTTTTATCTTTTATCTTTTATCTTTTATCTTTTATCTTTTATCTTTTATCTTTTATCTTTTATCTTTTATCTTTTATCTTTTATCTTTTATCTTTTATCTTTTATCTTTTATCTTTTATCTTTTATCTTTTATCTTTTATCTTTTATCTTTTATCTTTTATCTTTTATCTTTTATCTTTTATCTTTTATCTTTTATCTTTTATCTTTTATCTTTTATCTTTTATCTTTTATCTTTTATCTTTTATCTTTTATCTTTTATCTTTTATCTTTTATCTTTTATCTTTTATCTTTTATCTTTTATCTTTTATCTTTTATCTTTTATCTTTTATCTTTTATCTTTTATCTTTTATCTTTTATCTTTTATCTTTTATCTTTTATCTTTTATCTTTTATCTTTTATCTTTTATCTTTTATCTTTTATCTTTTATCTTTTATCTTTTATCTTTTATCTTTTATCTTTTATCTTTTATCTTGTATCTACTTAACAGTAAAGCCGAATCATATTTTCTTCTCTCATTACTAAACGTGTATACTAGGAATTTGTTGATTTGTAAAAACCTGCGAAATAATAAATGGGTTCGAATGGCTTAAAGCTAAGATCACTAAAGTTTTATCACATATCTTCAAGAAAACAACACCGTGAGAAATACTTTGCTCTTTGAATCATTAATTTTTATTTTTTGTTTGTTGGAAAGTGAACGCCAGTTTAACTATTAGAAACCACACACTAAAATTTACATGCACGAAGTAAACATCATATTGATAATTATAAAGATTTTCAATAGTCAATATTGAAAATTAATTCCGTATTTATTTCAGGAATTTGTCTTTTGAAACTGAATCAGCAATATTAACACGTTAACTGCAAATGCAATCATCTAAAAAACAAACAATTAAACTTATATTGGGCCAATAGCTTATTGATTATGCTTTAAATTTACCATAAACAGCAACTGTTTATTGACATCGAATAGATGATAAGGTGATATGTTAAAATCAAATAGCTTCAATTGGATCCGTAACAGTTTAATCTGCAAATAAACAAGTACAGTTAAATTAGATATAGCTTAGTTCGTTGCTAGCAGCTTACAGTGTTTTCCAAACGAACGTTTTGCTGATTGTTGATAATTTCTTCCAATAAAAATCGCATCTTATCAATTTCACTGTGAAACAGTTCTAACAATCTAACGATCATATAAATATGCATTGAACTGTATAAGATATTGGATGTGCCATTGACAAGATAAAATGTAATGCCAATATCATTATCTGGCTTAACAGTAAGGACAATGTAAAGATAGGAAAAATAAATTAAATTTGGAATTTTAAAAATTTTTGAAACGATTATGATTAGAAATTGATTTGAATACAAATAAGACATTTTCGATATGATTTTGTTAATTTGGCTTAATGTCCAGATCAAGACACACAGATATGCATTGAAATCCTTAATTTGTTCTGAAGTCCTTACGAGTTTGTGGCGATTTATTACGTTTATTTTACGTTTGAGCTGTTTATTCAGGTAATTCAGATGAATAGTAAATTCTATTAAAATGATTAGATAATCATAGACCATGATAAAATCTAAATAGTTTCGGCTCAACGTCATTAAAATACTTAAGTAGCTTCCGTACAGGTACCAACTTGAACCTAACAAATAAACGAACAATAGACCAACTCCGAATATATTTACAAAAAAAAATCTTTCAAGTTTTTTAACGTTTTTCGAACTATGAAAAAATGTAGTATCCACTCCAGCAAATTTCCATTGAAAATAATTTGAAATTTTTACAAAGCCACGAACCAGTCGATACTGCCGATTGTATTGGAAAATTTTATTGTAATAATTAATATTCATATTTGTGACTACCAATAGAAAATGTATCACGTACGAAAATTTGGTGGTAATGCCATGATTTATAGCCACAACATTATACGCATAATGCATCACATGAACATTTAAAATGATGGCGAGCACCAACGGATAAATACGCGAAAGTGTTGAATTATTTTTAGAGATGTATATAAATTTGCCGTGCGACCGAATTTTAAAATTAAAAACTCCATAAATTTTGGCTATGACCAGTATGAGTATTACAAATTTTTTGTTCATTCTCACAACGTGCGTGGTAGTAGTGCAACTGTCGATAATTTTTTTATACGCGGTAAACAATCGTTTTAATCTAAAAATTGTAAAGGCGGTACATTTGGGCGTGTAAAATTACTCGTAAATTCTGTCAGTTACTAATTACTTACTGTCAGTGAAATGGAACTAACTATAATTAACATAATTAATTATGGTTTATTAATTCAACTCATCCGTTAGGGTCCAATTCTCACATCCATTCCTTGTGACACTCTAATTTGTCAGTATTTGAGAAATATTTATTAATATGGGGAATATATAGCACGGTTACTAGCGGTAAAATGCGCTTTACTATCTTAGACCACATAATTATTATGAGTGACTATTTTTGGGCTCTCTCGTTGCCACTTTCCTAACAAATGTGTAGAAAAGTTTAATTGGGCAGTGCGAAAGTAAAATAAAAAAATTGTGGTGGTATTTTTTGGGCAGTAAAAAAGCGTATTTTGACATATTATGTCATAAAACGGTTAATTCTTTTGATTTTAGTGTAAAATTGATTATAGCTTTGTGTCGATTAAAATGTTATATTATTATATTATTATATTATTATATTATTATATTATTATATTATTATATTATTATATTATTATATTATTATATTATTATATTATTATATTATTATATTATTATATTATTATATTATTATATTATTCTATTATTCTATTATTATATTATTATATTATTCTATTATTCTATTATTCTATTATTCTATTATTCTATTATTCTATTATTCTATTATTCTATTATTCTATTATTCTATTATTCTATTATTCTATTATTCTATTATTCTATTATTCTATTATTATATTATTCTATTATTATATTATTATATTATTATATTATTCTATTATTCTATTATTATATTATTATATTATTCTATTATTCTATTATTCTATTATTCTATTATTCTATTATTCTATTATTCTATTATTCTATTATTCTATTATTCTATTCTTCTATTATTATATTATTCTATTATTCTATTATTCTATTATTCTATTATTATATTATTATATTATTCTATTATTCTATTATTATATTATTATATTATTATATTATTATATTATTATATTATTCTATTATTATATTATTATATTATTATATTATTATATTATTCTATTATTATATTATTATATTATTATATTATTATATTATTATATTATTATATTATTATATTATTATATTATTATATTATTATATTATTATATTATTATATTATTATATTATTATATTATTATATTATTATATTATTATATTATTATATTATTATATTATTATATTATTATATTATTATATTATTATATTATTATATTATTATATTATTATATTATTATATTATTATATTATTATATTATTATATTATTATATTATTATATTATTATATTATTATATTATTATATTATTATATTATTATATTATTATATTATTATATTATTATATTATTATATTATTATATTATTATATTATTATATTATTATATTATTATATTATTATATTATTATATTATTCTATTATTCTATTATTATATTATTCTATTATTATATTATTATATTATTATATTATTCTATTATTCTATTATTCTATTATTCTATTATTCTATTATTATATTATTCTATTATTATATTATTATATTATTCTATTATTCTATTATTATATTATTATATTATTCTATTATTCTATTATTATATTAATATATTATTATATTATTATATTATTATATTATTATATTATTCTATTATTATATTATTATATTATTATATTATTCTATTATTATATTATTATATTATTATATTATTATATTATTCTATTATTCTATTATTATATTATTATATTATTATATTATTATATTATTATATTATTATATTATTATATTATTATATTATTATATTATTATATTATTATATTATTATATTATTATATTATTATATTATTATATTATTATATTATTATATTATTATATTATTATATTATTATATTATTATATTATTATATTATTATATTATTATATTATTATATTATTATATTATTATATTATTATATTATTATATTATTATATTATTATATTATTATATTATTATATTATTATATTAATATATTATTATATTATTATATTATTATATTATTATATTATTATATTATTATATTATTATATTATTATATTATTATATTATTATATTATTATATTATTATATTATTATATTATTATATTATTATATTATTATATTATTATATTATTATATTATTATATTATTATATTATTATATTATTATATTATTATATTATTATATTATTATATTATTATATTATTATATTATTATATTATTATATTATTATATTATTATATTATTATATTATTATATTATTATATTATTATATTATTATATTATTATATTATTATATTATTATATTATTATATTATTATATTATTATATTATTATATTATTATATTATTATATTATTATATTATTATATTATTATATTATTATATTATTATATTATTATATTATTATATTATTATATTATTATATTATTATATTATTATATTATTATATTATTATATTATTATATTATTATATTATTATATTATTATATTATTATATTATTATATTATTATATTATTATATTATTATATTATTATATTATTATATTATTATATTATTATATTATTATATTATTATATTATTATATTATTATATTATTATATTATTATATTATTATATTATTATATTATTATATTATTATATTATTATATTATTATATTATTATATTATTATATTATTATATTATTATATTATTATATTATTATATTATTATATTATTATATTATTATATTATTATATTATTATATTATTATATTATTATATTACTATATTATTATATTATTACATGATTGTGTTGCTCCTTTTTCGTTAAATTGGTTCCTGGTTCCTAACAAACACTGTTAAAGTAATCAAATTTTTAACACTTGCAGCATTTTGACCAAGAATTACATCTTTGGTGTCTCCCACCCTAGAATATTTGAACTGGCCTCTTGATCATTGCGTCAAATTGATAAGTAGTTGTGTAATTTTTTATTCGTCTAGATTTCGTAATTTAATGGATTTGGTGGCTAAGGTTGCTCTGACTACTTCAAATTCCTTTGCTAAAACTAACATTTCCTTTGCAGTTTTCTAAAGGTGAAGATTTATCTGGTTATATCCTTTGGCGAGAGCTACACCCAAGGCAGCTGTACTTGTATAGTTCTTCCATTATGCTGTATCACAGCCCAAAAAAGTACTTTAAAGGTCATTATTGGAATTACGGAATTAAGTGATAAGGGTTTTACAATTAGTTTATGTCCTCCTTTTCCCTTGTAGCTTAGAATTATTTAATTTTGCCATTCAATTGTTGCATTTATACCGTTATATCAGATGCGATTGATTTATGTTTTAAAAATAAATAATTTGATCTTCTATTTCCCCTTTCACAAAAATTGTACCTCTATATTTAGATCTCTTTTTATACCAAAGATGTTTTGATACCTTTATTTTGTAAATCTTCTTATATTTTTTTACCACAAGAAGTGTGATGCAGACCCCTTAAACTTGCTGTCTGTAATCGATTTCATCAGTTTGTTGAACCATTTTTGGTTTGGTGCTTGCCCGTCCAAGACCATGTGATTGTGACGATTCAATTTTGCAATTTTTACTTTCTAAAGTGTTTTTTTAGCGAGCATTCCTCGTTGTTTTAATTTGAACCATTGTTTTAATTTGACAGAAGATAACTAAATTTATAAAATTGACTTTATTGGAAAAATTTAACTTTTATATTTAAAATATAAAATATAATCGTTATAACTTTTTTTGCTATTTTGGTTGAAAACCAGCCTGCTTCATTTGTACCACCAATTCTAGAACACCCTATATATATATATATATATATATATATATATATATATATATATATATATATATATATATATATATATATAAACATACCACTGTGTCTAAAATTCAATTCCCACCATCTGCTCGCAACTAACTAGCGCAATATAAAAAACTACTGATCTTACAATACACACAGTTTAAAAGTATAACCCAGAAAAGCTCTAATTTGCCAACATAATACAGTTAAGTATTTGGATCAATTCCAAACTGTAAATAAATATACATTTTTTTGTATTCATGTTATCGATTTGGCAAAGCTTTCCATATACAATGGCACACAAATTGCACCATCCTCCATATTTGCCACCCCACTACCCACCATATTTCTTTTTCGGGAAGTTTTCAAATTCTCGAATTTTAATATATATTTTTTGTCACTGAACATAATGTCAAAGAGGATTTTCCATTATTATTATTTATACAGTACAACAACAAAAGGCGATTTTTCCAACAAAAAAAAGACAACAATCTAAATCTGCTCTTGAATAAACAAATTAATTAACGAATTTTGTTGGAACGTATAACAGTAAACAAATTTTGAAATTTTAATTTTTTTATTTTTTTGATGGAAGCTTGCCGAAAGCTCTTTTGTAAATATTTGTAATCCGTTTAAAAATAAAATTGGGTATGCAAACATAAGCTCGACAAAGTGAAATTTAAACACAATTATAATTTTGTATTTATTTTTTTTTCATTTAAAACGTGCGATTGAATCTGCTTTGATTTAAAGTCAACCATAATTTAGGCGTCGATTATGTAGAATAAAATAAAGTGCAAAATTATCTAAACGTGTGTGCAGAAATGGTCAACTGCTGAAATTGTCCAGTGCTAAAGTTTAAAAACCAGGCCGATAAGCTGACATTGAAGATGGTGTTTCTCAGACCTGTCGTAATGTATGGGTGCATAATATAAATACATATAGTACTACCATCAAAAGAAAAAACAGTTTACCCATTGATGTTCCAGATGGCAGGACGATAGAACATCGTCAATTAATATATGACATTTAGGCGATTATAATTATAAAAATATTTTGATTATATAAAACGATACCAGTAGCGACATCTAACACGACAATCGGCTATATATAGTACATGGTAGTACTATGTGTATTTATATTATGATGTGTGTGTGTGAGTGAGTTGAATCCGGAAAGTTGAGTATGTGAGATGGTTATGACATTCAACTGCGATGGACTCTGGATTGAGATTGATTATTTGAAATAGGCCAGCAATTATTCTTAATAATTATTTTTATGATTTCATCTGTCAAAAAGTGGTTAGCATTTTTTTCTAAGAAACTTATTAAATCCGTGTGGATTGTTTTTAGGTTCAAGATTGAAGATTTTAAAATTGTAAGTGCAGGGTTAACATCATTAAAATTGGCCAGCCTACCAGCCTAACCTTTGCTGACAATATTAGTGGATGTTTGATGTCATATGGAATTGTTGTAGTTTTGATTAGTCGAGGAGCTCGCACATAATGAAGATTTAGTTGTGCTTCTTCCGGTTGCTTGTGACTGAGATTCTTCCGTTTGAAACGAATAGGATGATGAAATTTGTGCGTTAAATTTCGCAATATCATGATTCTATGTTTGTGGGTACCTTTGTAGTTGTGGTAAACTGGTAGTAGTTGTTGTAGTCGTTGTTGTTGGTTTGACAATATTTAAGACTGCGGCGATATCTTGTGTTTCTTGCTTGATGTGCAATCATCATAATTTCAAGTTAAATTAACTATTGTTTTGCGGGCGCTGGATCAAAAACAAGACCAGTATGAATGTATGGAACCATTTGGTTGTCAATGTTAGATTGTTGTTTATGGTCTAGTTTTGACGATAGCTGGGTAATATCAGAAGATAACCTGGTTGGGGTTATTCGCCTTTGTGGGATTAGTAGGCAGGCTGTAGTTTGTATAATAATTAAGCTTGGGTTGATGCAATCTTTGACATTAACAATTGATTTAGAGAAATAATTTTTCCTTTTGCCAGTAGGTCGAAAAATATCTCTGCACGTATGATAATATTAATATTCAAGCCCTTGTGATTTACTCCATAATATGAACTTTAATTGCTGGAGTGATAAGACTGGCAGCACGTTGTATTAACTGAAGTCTGTGAGCATAATTTTTGGTGATAAATAAACTTTGTGATCTAGAGTCTAGTAGTTTTTGACAGAACTAGTATTGATTAAGTCTATCTATAAAATACGTTCCAATGCAGAGAGTAACAGCGAGCTTTCAATATGCTTTATGGATGACAATACTTTGATCTCTGGATCATTTGATGATGTGAAGTTCTGTATGTACTTTTATTAGCGGGTATTCTTGCTAAAAGTAATAATATTTTGTTCCACATTAGAAATCATGATGTCTTTATACTTGTCGTTCTAGACTTTGTTGAAGTCACAAAGCCGCTTTTCCATTATGTTGTGCACTTTTGATGTAGAATTATCTTATTGTATCGTTAAGAGATATAATTTGCTCAATTTTAGTCGTTAGTGCTAAATTTAGATCTGCCACCACTTTGTAGTAGTTAAATTGGAATGCAACGACTATTTTATCTTATGCCTCCTCAAGCGCTATGAGCCTTTTCCAACAATCTGTTTTGAATATGTCCATTTTAACGTTTCCACCGAACAAAATTTATATAGCACATTCACTTGCCACTTCTGACTCCTAAATAAAAAATTAAATATAGTGTGATCGAGTGACCACCATTACCAATATGAACTGCTGTAACTATAGTCCTTTTGTGTCCAATGTGTATTATGTGTATATGAGCATCAGATTGTATGGACGGACGACACTCATGCAGCTTATTATTTGACCAAAAGAATTCATCCGAAATGTTTTGGCAAACTCCTTAGTAAAAATTTGAAAAGCTCAGTAGATGAAAGGATAAGCCAAAAGCAGTTTTCCTTTTGGATTTAAAATTTAAGATAAAGAATATTAGCCAAAATCTATGTTCAAACTGGAGGAGTTCGATAAGTAATCCTAAAAATAAAAAAATTGTGAAACATATTTGTTGATTTCCAATCGATCAACCCCTAGTCAATCGCTAGTAGTTAAGTTCTGCTCATGAAAAATTGCTAAAGCAGTTACGAGTGGCTCAAATTTAACAAAGACACACACCTAAGTACTTGCAAGTAGTTGTGGTGGGCAGTTGAAAAGCAACTATTATACGAAAAAATTATTAATGAGCTGTTTAGTTTGGTTTCTATTGAGCGAGCTTTTTAAATCTATGGCATAATATGGAGAAAATTAAGAACCCGACTTAGATTTTAAAAGGTTATATAGATATAAGTATACCTGTTTTTAAGAGAATTACCCAAGTAAATCTGGCTGGGTTTTATTGGGTTACCCAGTGGAAAGCCAATCATACTCCAAACAGATATCAAGAAGACTAATATCGGATTTTTTGACTTAGTGAAATGCTAAAAACACTATAACTAAGAGATGATAACCCACAAGCACAAACAAAAGTGATCAAAGTTCTGACTTACCTCTACTTCCTCTGATGGACCTCTACAAATATTAACTGAAGATAATAACCCTCAACAAAGTCAAAAGTCTAAGTTTTTGCTAAATTTTAAGCATGATTTATGTTCGATAAAATTGTGGCTAAAAATCAATAATTGGTAATTCTAGTTCCCTTAATCGATTATAATACAATTACTAAAAACGACTGACAACAAAATCATATCTTAATTTATCCGAATTTTACGAAACATTTTAAAACTGGAATCTTTAAAAAAACAAATGAGATATTACACATGAACTTAAGTCGTTCAAAAGGAAGCTAACTAAAGTTGGGTTTTCTTAAAATAAGTGGATTCTGCATGCAGGTTGTTAGATTAAGTTAGTTCAAGGTGACCTAACTTTATCCTAAAAAACGTAGCCTAGACACAATTGGTCCATAGCCCTACCACAATAAATATATCCTCCACTCACTACCTATTGGAACCAAGTCGAGCTTCTAACGAAGCAGTTGATATCCTTGACACTTATCCTTCTGAGGTCTGACAGCTAACACAAGAGGTGAGCTCCCAAAAACTTAAGCATGTATCAAGCCAAGCTAGGACACGTGCAGAGCAGATGAAGTATAGTTTCCTCCACCTCCTTATCCCTACAACTACTACAGTTATCATGCGAAAGAACTCTTAGTCTACTTGCATGCTTACCAGTGAGACAGTGTCTAGTAATAACAAACACGATTACACTAATATTGCACCGTTGCATGAATATTAGTTGGTTTAACCTGATTAAGTCTGGAGAAATTTGCCGAGCAATTACACATGAGGTACAATTTGCCCATCTACTATTTGTAATTTTATAAGCTCCTTCCTTTAGGAGCAGTTTACGCATGACACGTGGTACTTCTGTACCAGAGTGGCATAATAAGATGCAATATGAGGTACACTGTCGAGCGAGTTCAACAGCTTTTAAATTCCCCATTACATTGAAATGCCCTGGCACCCGCATATAAGCTGAATGTTGAACAGTTCTGCCATCTCGTTAAAAGATGAGAGACAGATCCGGGCTACTTTCAACGTTATAAAGCTTGAATGTAAAACTTCAATAGCAACCTGGCTGTCCGTAAAAATGTCAATATCCCTAACAGATATTACATTATACTTCATTTAGACTATTGCATGGTTTGATTGCGATAAGCTCCGCATGAAAAGCACTACAGTGATCAAAGAGGCGAAAAACGAGGTTTAAATTTAGTTCCTGGCAGAACACCCAACAACCGACCCTGCTCTGAATTATCGATCCATCCCTAAAGAAGTTAGTCTTACCGGGATTCAGAACTGTTTTGTCTGTCCAGTCCTCTTTGTTGGGAATAACAGTTAGACATTTTACTTCGAGGTATAATGTCAGGGTTGTATAGGCAATGGCTTGGGAGATAACCTTATTAAGTAGAATAGATTAATGCCCCTTATTGCTGCTAAGGGGATTAATTGATTAATTGATTTAAGCCTAATAAATTGTTTAGTTAAAATATCAAGAGAGGCTAGATGAAGGAGAATCTCTAATGACTAAGTTGAAGTAGTTTTGAGTGCACCACTAATACACAAGCAGGCAGTTTTTTGAACCTTCATCAGCAGTTTTTGGTTTGCCACTATATTTAAAGCTGACCACCAAACTATATCTTCATACTGTAGAACAAGTCTAACTACAGAGATGTACAGCCATTGTAAAATACGAGGATTTAGACCTCACCCTGTCCAAATGGCATTCTTACAGGAGTATAGCACTATTGTAGCTTTTTTTACCCTTTCCAATATATTAGGTTTCCAGCTTATGTTGCTGTACACAATAAGACACAAGAATTTCAATTTTTATGTGATCATCAAGCCAACATTTGGTAAAGATACCAAGAGCATTTTGCATAAAATTTCTGAAGGTGCTTGGATATATCCCAAAGGCACCGATGGCACTATCTATAGAAGCGACCACTTTAAGGCCAAACCCCTCTAGGTTTAGTAACAGGTTATTTATACCCAAGTTCCAACGAAGGTGAGATAATATACTTCCCTGCGGTGTACCTCTACTCAAAAAATCCCGCATAGATGCCTCTCCAAGATTAGCTAAAATGACCCTGCCCCTAAGCATTTGATCACAGAAGGTCACCAAAGAGAATTAAATATATTTGAGCGATTTTTTAATAGAGACTAACAGGGAATACAGTGCAGTTTCCATTGATTTCCCCTTGCAGTATGCATGCTGAGATGCTGATTACTTTACTGGCTCAATTGAGCCTCTAATATAAGTTTCTTTCCGTTTCTCTAGAGTTTTTAAGAAGAACTGAGATAAGCTAATGGGCCTAAAGTGTTTTGGATCAATGAGAGCATTTTCCCGCCTTAGATATAAAAATAACCTTTCCTTCAGTCCATTTATTTGGAACATGGCAAAGTACCAGGCTATTTTTAAAAATCACTTAAAGGCAGGAAACCATTAAGTCACTGGTTTGTTGGATGTCGGCAGGAATAAAACCACCCGGCCCTGCTGGCTTAAACGGTTTAAAACTGTTTACTGACAACAAAATGTTCTTCCTGTTGACAATTTTCCCAGCGAGACCCGTCGTCCTATTTGTTTTAGGCAGAACATTTGGAGATTCAGAATATCATGGGAAATAAGTTTCCAGTAGGAGCTCCAGAGATTCCGCTCCCGTTGTAGCCCAGATACCAGCCAGTCATTTTAGATAACTTGGAATGGAAGGACAAGTAGCTAGAATCTTAAGTAGCTTCAAAGGACTCTTCTATGTTATCACAGAAAAGTCTCCAAGTTTTGCTTTTGGCACTTCTTAATTCGTATTTATAAGATGAGGACGTCCTTATGGAAGTCTCAGTCTACACTAGCAAGGTTCAGAAAAGAAGTGTCCTTTGGACACTTTCCAATTTACTAATTTATATAACATGAAGTTTGGAAAAATTGTAATGTCCACAACATCCTGTCTGTTACTAGTTATAAATGTTGGCTTATAGCCTTTATTACAAATAGAAAGGTAGGTACTTAGAATGTAAGCAGGGAGTGACTCACCTCTCTTGTTCATATCGGTCCTTCCCCAGATCGTGTGGTGTGAATTTCATTACATCCGATGATGATTCCGATCTTACGTACCTGAGCATCCGTAGTTAAGCAGCAAATATTAACCAAATGAAAGATTTTCCCACCTTGCGGTAAGTATGCTGAGCCAAGCCAGAGAACCTGGCGCTGCTTTACAGTGATGAAGATTGACTTGTATTAGCTTTAGCAACTTGCTGCTTAAAGATCAATCGACACCACGGTAATATCAGATCCTTCTGAATCCGAAGTCGTAGAAAAATTTCAGAGGTCATCCATGGATCCAGATCAGAGACTCATTTGCTTCTTTCGTTTCTACAGTTGGAGCCTGCTCGAGCCGAGATTTCGTGCAAAACGGAAGTTCCTTTAACTGATCGTGGTGCCCCTGACTTAGCAGTCCCATCCTTTTTATAAACTTTTAACGTGATAGTGCTAGCACTGCCAGTGGTTCATTGTTGATTATCATTATAGCCGACCTTTAATCATTTTTAGCCTCCTCCATCCTAGCTATCTTCCAGTTGTTGGTTGGCAACCTAGGATTACTCATCTTAATCAGCTCCATGATCGCCTTTGGATCACGTGGGTCAGCTGGAATTCATGTCTAAGCTCTTGGTTTACAAGGGATATCTTCAGGTGCGTGGGTTTCTGGTTTAGCTCAGAGTTAAATTTTCCCTATGCTACTGATCACCTTTTTATAGGTACAGAGACCTTTTGTTGGCACAAGCTGTCAACTTGACATGTTTCCTGTTCCAACCACCGTCCCAACATATAGAAGCAGCTCCAGGGTTTACCCGCATTATTTTCAGGAAGGAGGAGGCAAGAGTTTTTCTCACCTTTAATAAGCGGGAGTGATGCTACCATCATCTTGTACTCTATCAATAACCGCTATAACCAGCGAATCTTTGAGACCTCTTTCCAGAAATATCTTCGAGACTGGGCTATTTGAAAGTGCCTCCCAGCCAGGTTGATCATCAGCACGGGTCGCATGACACCTTAATCCGTAGTTTTTACCGAAAATTTTACTAAAACAAACCGTAGTAATTATGACTTAAAGTTGGCGTTTAAGACTATTAGTTAGAAAGATTCTGGAATTATTTACATGACAGAATTTATACAGACATCGATCTGATGGTCAAAATTGTTGAAGACATTTTCCAATGGAGGCGTCTAAATGGCATTTATCTCGACAATGATGTAGTTTTTTAGCCCTTGAATGGTGGCTGGACTATCAACGTATCCTTTGCTGTTCAAAATTACCAATAAAAAGTATACTAATAGCGTTAAATACGAAAAGTGAAGATATAAAAACTCGCGAGATTTTGTTTTAAGAAAAACCGATATAACTTTTACAAAAAGAGGCAAACTCAACGATCAGATCAGATCAGATCAACGAAAATCAACGACCATCAGCATAGAGCATCTAAATACCAAACAACCAGTAGACAGAGCGACTAGCAAGTATGATGTTTCGAACGTGGTGATTCTGGGCAGAAAGTTAATAAATATCCCAAAAAAGGCAAAGGTTAGAAATATTATCATTGTAATGAGTTCAAGCATATTACAGTTTTTGTTTGGAGGGACAGAGCTTTACTCAATGGTCGAACGCGGAAAAGATAGCAATTTCATGAGCAAATCGAAGTACCAAAGTATAGGAGAACTAAATTTTATAGATAAATTTACAATTTTCGACGTAGTTGGTTCAAAAACCTTGCCTAAAATCGGTGGTTTTGTCGCAGTGGTAGTAAATGAAAAGAAACGATGCACGAAAAAAAAATGGCCAAAAAAATGTGAAGTTAATTTTCACATCATTTCAGCAAGCAAAAGCACTAACCAATAACTAGGCCACTGTCTCCAAAACCATTAGGCCTTGAATTGAACTGGCTCCTTTTTCTTTTATTTTGTTGCAGAAGTTTCAATGTACAATCAGGAAAAATTGGAAAATGGTTACATATTATACCAACTAAAATACATATTATACCAACTAAATTTACTGTCAGAAATATTATTATTACATAATATTAATTGGTTCCGTTAAGTATACTAGAACCTTCAACTCACAGAGGACGTTGGTAATTAACCTTACAGCACAGATCACTAAATCAAGTCCAGCACATTCCTAACATATCGTTACAGGTATCAAATTAAAAATAAATCACATAACCTATACCCAACACCTTGATAACTAGGTTGATTGAAAAAGGTGTTCAATAAACTTGAAAACAATTTCAAAAAGTGTTTATACCTTTCAAGCCCCATTTGACCTTAACCCAGACATTTTTGAATGAACTTTTTGATTTTATAATCAGAACAAACTATTGAAGAGCACAAAAAATGAGATCGTGTTCTCCGTCATTATCGCCGTTTGAAAAAAAAACGTGTTGCTTCAACCATTTCCAATTACAAATCAATTCAATGTACCTGTGTTAACCTTACACCGGTCAATGTATATAGATCTTTACACCAAATAAAAAGTTTTATGTATAAAATCTAAGATGAAAAGCTCAAATCAAAGTTCAACAAAAAATAAATAAAAAAATTCTGAATATATCAAAACATATTTTAGCCCGAGTGCCCTTGAATTGAATATCTTTACCTTTTATTTTACCTTTTTTGTTCGGTGCTACCTTGATATTGAAATATTGATTTATAATTTTCAATCATTCAGTGAAAATAACCATTAATTTCCACAAAAGAAAGAAAATACCATTTCATTATATTAAGTTTGTAACGCAACAGGTAGGGCAAACTCTTTTTTTTTTTTTTTTTTTTCTTATTATGGTATTTTGTGTCGGAAAATAGAATAAGGAAAAAGGTAAACAAATCCTTTAGATGAGTAATGTATCGTATTTCGTAGAATTACTCGGAAATGAATACAACAACAACAAAAATACGTTTTTGTGTATAAAGTGTCAAGCCGATAATTTATTACTCGTCCCGGAAGTTAATGAAAAATTCAATTAAATCTTTTTAAGTTTTTAATCCTTTTTTCGAAACAGATAAACTCCATACACCGCACTAAACCAAATCTTATCTAATTTGAAAATCTAATATATTTGAAGATTCCGCTTTTTTTTCAATTTCCGTTCAAAATATCAGTTTGCCTACCGGATCTATATATTCAACCAAAACAGACCTAATAAACGACATAGAAAACCCAAAAACCTATATATATGCGGCATAAAAAAAAAATCAAATTACAATAAATTAACTCGGTTCATGCACCCATACTCGTTCCGATGAATGAGTCGGGAGCAAATGGATAGAAAACCACCTCCCATGAAAAAAAATGTCCTAACCCTAAACCAAGCACAACAACTAAAAACACAGTTTTGTATTTTGTTTTTGAAAAGTCACGTTTATTATGTCGAGTCCTTAAAAAAAAGGATTTCCCATCAATCTTTTTACTCATCCTTTGCGTTCATCCGATTTTTGGTACGTTGTACCATTTTGCGAACGAAATGTAATAACGAAGTAATAATACAGCTCAATGTGGCGATATCCTTTTTTGTCGCCAGCATATAAGGAGTCAATAGCAATATTTTGGTACTGCCAAGGCTCTTGCTTTTGTTTATGGGTACGCGGTCATGGATGGAAACGGTAACAAACATTTAAACAAGAAAGCCACTGTTTATTCTAACAATTAAACCAGATTCACAAGTGTGGTTCTTTTGAGTCTTTCCACAATATTGGTGTAGTTTAAGAAATGGATTGCTTTGATATTTGCATGTCAATTGAGCCTTCTTTCGTGTCCTTTTGTTCTCTAGTACCCTGTTCTGAAAAACGTGTTTGATCTTTACGTTGCTTGGTTTCTTCGAATTGCATGGCAAACAGTACTCTCAAATTAAAATAAATAATTTGCATGGTATCAATGTGACTGTCAAAGAAGTTATTTTGCCACTACAAGTATATTTGGAAAACATCAGACAATGGAAGTATGTAAAATTGCTACTTCACATTAGCTAGAGTCAGAGTTTGAATATGACAATACTTCACAATTTGTACTTTTGGAGACATCAGTCATAGTTTCCATTGACTACGCAACTATAGATCACGCTTCTATACTATTTTCAGTCCTTCTGTAAAGATGGTATAGTTACCGAAAAACCGACTTGTTTTATTCGCTATCATTGTTCTAGCACTATCAAGTATCTTCATTGATGATCTTTATCTGTACTTAAGAAATTGCTAGATGTCGCTACTGGTATCGTTTTAAAATAATTAAAATATTTTAATATGAATAATCGCCTAAATGTCCTATATTTATACTAAATGTTGACGATATTCTATCGGGTCGACATCTGGAACATCAATGGGTAAAATGTTATTTTCTTATGATGATAGTACTAAGTGTATTTATATTAATTTACCTGGTTCTTCACTCGAATCAATCCAAAATAATAACATGCTTTTTAAAGGTAAAGTCGCTGATTACTGTCATCGAATTTTGTTTCAGCACATGTATCTTGTTGTTTAATTCAAAATTGTTACATCATTTAAGACGCCATAGAATTGTATCAATTCAACCATTTCCTGTCACATGCCACCTGAACAAAATTATCCAGAACTACAAAAGCTTGTGAAGCGAAACAAAATATGGCCACATGTAAACATGCCATAAAAATAATCCTGGGACATATATTTTTGCATATGCTTGCAAGCTATGCCAAATAAGTCGAAATGGCGGAAGATTATGTGCTAAGCAGTGATCGGCTATCGCTGAAATGAAGTATTAAATAAAATCAAGTGATCCTCGAGTTTCCAGCAACTCAATTATGGAGACTGTTTAAACTTGTTGAGTTTACTAAAAACATGCGAGGGCAGGGAGATACCAAACTTGCCAACTTATTCAATGCCCTTATAGTTAGCGATATGAGAGCATGACACTTTGGGCTGCTGTTGTTAAAACAGTTAACAAAGGGTAGTGTCGAATTTGATATTAATGTAGCAGTTCGTATATATAAGACTCGTGCAGTATCCACAATACTATGGTACTTGCGACCATTATTGAGCCTTTGATATGGCAACTAACCAACGTGTCTTCTCATGGATTAGCCTAATGGTTTAGCCTCGATAGTGTATGAAATAGGACTTTTATTCTAGTAATAGAAACTGATGTTTATTTTGGCCCGGTCGAGTAATTTTGTGCCCAATCTTCAGACAGTTTTTGTGGCTGGTTGATCACTGATTTGATCTTGTGAACGCGAATGTTTTCCGGGTGAAGATAGTCGAAAAAAGTTCTGAGTTCAGTAGGTTATTTGCCGGTTGCAGTTGATGTATTTGCATGATGTCTGAATTGTCTTACTTCAGTAAGTAAGTCGTCCGTCAAATTGACCATTATCGCTGCCTGCCTATTTTAACGTGGATGCTATTGGAATGCTTGGTGGATGCTACATGTCTAGTTTTGGCTACCATACGTAATCCCACGCTAAAGCATTTATTCTTACAATACCTAGATGAACCGTGCGTAAAATGGACAAAACATGAGCATGTTGACATGGTGGAATTATTATCCTATTTTTCCAGAGTAGACATCTCTTTAGTGTACGACGAACCCAAAATGGCTGTAACTCTTCTGTGGGTTTATTCTCTGTCCAATTTTTCAGGGTCAACTGCATCATTTGCAAAATATTCTGGCTTAGGTTGTCGCAGCTGTTAAGTCCTTGGCATGCACATTTGGCTTGTGTGGAACGTTTATAGACACAGTGTTTTCTCTTCCGTTGTGACGATCATAGTATGCGGAACTGAAAATCTATTAAGACCTTCAGCATTTCCTATATTCTTCCAGCGCGGTAGACGAGTTTGAAGTTGTAGGCATTTAGAAAACTAATCCAACCGATTATTCTAGGTGACTTGATCTGTGAAGCTAGAACATTTGTGGTAAAATAGTTGCGAGAGCTTTACAATCACCTAGGCTATATCGTCGTTCAGTTTCGGTGATATTTTTTCAGTGGTGAGCTATGGGACGCTCCTTCGTTCCCACTTCATGTGACAGTATGACCCCAATTCCATATGGGGGATCGTGACATACCAGCAACAATGTAAATTCCTCACTAAATGGCATTAGGACGTCAATGGCACATTTAAACATATTAACTGGTCCCTAACTTCAAAGGAAATCCTTGTGAATAGGCTCTGCAAGGATCGCCTTATCTTAAATGAAAGAATGATAAAAAATAATTAAGCCTATAAGAAAGCTTGAGGTTCAATTGGCGCAGTGGTTAAAGCTGCGGTGGTTGGGATGGGAGGTACCGGGTTCGAATCCCAACGGGGGAGGGTTGCAAAAGGAATTTTTCATCACCTGATTACGATCGGTGGTGACGATGAACACAACTATGACCTCCCGTTGGAATGCAGAATCCATGGGCCGAATCGTCCATGCCAGAAAAAACACTAAAAAAATAACAAAAAAAAAGCTTGAGGTTGTCTTTTATCCGTTGGCGGTGGAGTGCTTCTAATGGATGTGAATCTTCTGTTGCATCGGTTGAAGACCATCAAAATAGATTCTATACCCAAAAAAAAATCGGTAGATGGACAACCAATCTGATCAGCTTGATCAAACCGTTGAAAAATCTCGATTTACTTCTAGCGTAAACTGGTGTCAGATGATGCGATGACGATAATATCGTTGAAATATGGTATGACTCTTGAAAACTCTCGTAGTAGGTTCCTCAGGATATTTTGAAAAATTTCTGGCACGGTACTAATACCAAATTGGAGTCGTTTGACCTTAAACGCGGCTTTGTGTGCGACGTAATTATTTGTAACATCTGGGAATATTCGAATTTTGCAAACAAGCAACCATTTGGCACTGTCGACAATAAGTGATTTGTTGATGTAACTGGAAAACAATATGGTGTGAGAGCTTTGTTCAGCTCCAGAATTCCTAAACAAATGAATTTAACAAGTTTTATTTTAGGTGCTGCTAGTATAACCGGAGGTCTAATGCTCGAACTTGTTCTGGTAAAAGTAGGTCCCTGAGTTTCATCAGTACATCGGAAAACTGGTGTCTGTGATTGCATGGAAACCTTGAATTAAAACATTGAAACATCCTTGTCATCGTAACAGTTTTTTCTGATGAATAAATTATGTCGGGGTTTTTTATGTTTAGAGACCATTTGCCTCATATCGTGTGCTTCAACAACCACCTGTTGATTCTTTTCGGTAGCATTTGTGGCAACGCTACTATCGATAGCGATGTCTACATGTCTAACTGTAAATCCTTTTCATTCAAAAATGCCTGTTGCAACTGAATATTTCGTAATCCTCAAACCAGAGATTCTCGTAGTATTCGGCTCACGCAATCTACTGGACATTGTTCATGTTTAAAGTAAGCCGATACCGCATTTTCTGACGGTCGAGGGGAAAAGTGACTAGATAATATTTCCATAATTTATTTGATACCAAATTACGAACATTTTTTGATGTTATTTAATTTTCTAGCAACTCAAAAGTGTTCGCCCTGCATGGTGTAAGAAATGTAGCCTACTTCATCTGTGCACCTTCGATTTTATTGGCCTAACAAAATAGTTCAAAACATCTTAAATATATACCCCATTCATTTGACATTGTTGGACCGAAACTTTCGATGTCTCCAGTCAGCGTGGCTTCACTCACTCACGAATAACGGAAAAAGAAAAAATTGTGTTCTGCCAACAAAATCACAGCGGCGTCAAATAGTGGTGTAATGTTTCGTAGATCTTGTAATAATCGATCATACGCCCCTGAACGTTGCTGGCTGGATAATAGTTTAGGCTTTTTTATTTGGTTTGATGTCGTTCTGATTGTTGATGAAAACCAGATTCAAGTGATAATATTAGTTCTATATTTATGCGCCGTTTTCGTCTCGAAACTGTTCTTCTTTCATTTATTGGTCGGTTTGCACACTGTTTCGTCCATTTATTTGATTGTGCCCGTTTCCTTCGTTCTGCATCTGTTGTTGTCACAATGTTCTTTGTTCTTCTGTTTCCATGGCACGTTGTTACGTTTGTCATTTTGACGGCGCGCATCTCTTGCTTCTTTGCTGTTGTCCATTTGTTGATTACAATGCGACTGCGGATTCTTCTGTGGTGATTTCCGCATTTGTACCTTCCTATTCGAGGCATATTTTTAAATTTTTTGTTGTTGTCGTATTATAAACTGTCATAAGATGTTGATTAAATTCCTGATTTCATGCGGTTGAATAAAACTCGGCAAGTGTCGTCGTCGTTGCGTTTGGGCCATATATCATGCGCCTGATTTTTCTCTCAAATGTCATTAACCATATACATATTCATAGTCGGCGTCAAAGCAGATCTAATTATGTCAAACAAATGTGGTAAATGCAAAATTGCACCTTCCATTAGGGAGTTATTACGATGTTTTGGGACTTGCAAGCTTGGATTTCATTCACATTGTATTGACATTAAAAATGATTCATGGGTTAAATTGTAAGGAGTGTCCGTATGCAATTTGTGCTTGGATTGTCAAGGCGATTCTGAGAATAGGTCAGTTGATAAGCGGCTGAACCTAAAAGAGGAAATTTCGCAGTTAGCTGGGATGGTTTCGTCACCCTCCGGCAAGTTTTCAAGCTTTCCAAAAAATTGAAAGCCCGGCTTTTCGTCACATCATAATATAAATACACATAGTACTACCATGGTATGTTAGCCCATTGACCTGATAGATGGCGCTACTGGTATTGATTTAAAAAAATCAAAATGTTTTTATATGTATAATCGCCTAAATGTCATATATTTATACTAAATGTTGACGATATTATATCGACCCGACATCTAGAACATCATCGGTAAACTGTTTTTTCTTATGATGGTAGTTCTATGTGTATTTATATTATGGTCACATGAAGCATTAGAGAGGAGTGATGGTCAACAGATTCTTTTTTCTGATGGTTCTTCGTTTTATATGTTGAGTCTTGTTCAAAAATCAGGTTCGGAGTGTATTTTTGGGTCTTGTAATGACGTTGAAGAGACACTGAAAATACATATATACCTCCAAATTCTTGAAAACCACCCTGCCTTCTGCTGTGTCGAAGTTTTTGAGCAAGAAGCTTGATGTGTCTGAGGAGTAATTGAATTGTCACTTACTCGTATCACCCAACAAAGATGTGAGCCGTCTTATAGTTATTCCCGAAGCTATTACAACCGGACATTTGACCGTGTGGAGTAATGGTGAAAAAATATGCTAATCGGTCAAAAAACTTCATTAAATCTCATGTTATATATACTTATCACTTTTATGTTATAACTACGACATAGTTATTTTTATGGAGACTTGGTTGAATGTGAATTTCCAATCCAAGGAATACTTCCCTTCATGCTACTCCGTTTTTCACCGTGATCGTGATTCAAACAACAGAGTACCCACAGGTCGTGGTGTGATTATTGCCGTTAATAACAATCTTGAATTTCATCAAATTAATATCAGCTGTGACTAAGTTGAATCAATTATTACAAAAGTAAAATGCGGTTCTTTTTGGCTGTTTATTAGGGAAGTTTATACACCATTTGAGAGTACAGCTGATTTATATCGCGGATTAATGGATTTTATTTTCAATGATATCTTTCCGCTTTAGATACTGATCAACTGGTGTTTTTGGGAGACCTTAACTTCCCGGAAATTTCTTGGTGCTCGATAGACGATGAGTTTATAGGACCATCAGTTGGTAATATTTCAATCTAAGTGTAAGATAGTTTTGCGAAATTTTAAATATGTCAGCAATATATTTACCTAGTATGGGCGTATTATAGACCTAGTTTTTTTATCTTTAGATTACATCGACATTGAATCATGTCCGGACGCAGGAAATTCTAGTATATATCATACGCCACTTTTAATTAAAGTTTTTTATGTAGATTCTGATTTTAGCGATTCTATTACATATTAATGATTTTAATTATGATTTCAGGAATGCTGATGTAACTGATCGAAACGAATTTTTGCATATATTAATCTGAAGATGAAATCTCGTGGCTATCCAAGGATTATGTCGTGCGATAATGTTTTATACTCTAGACCTCAGGAAATATGTGGCGCGTTTGCTAATTATTTCCAGCATTGGTTTGATAACTCGAATGTTTCTCGGATCACACTACAGGTTTTGAGAAAATAGGCACATTCTTTGTCCGAACCGTTACTTTATCTGTTTAATGAGAGTCTTTAATATGGAGGATTTCCTGATATTTGGAAAAATTCTTTTACTGTCCATATTTTCAAATTTTAATTTTTATAATCAAATCTATAGATTTGAAGGTATTTTAGCAAATATGATAAGTGCGCGTCAGCATGAGTTTAATCCGTGCAAATCTACAATCTTTAATTTGATGGGTTTTAGATTTGTCTTCGAAACGGTGGATAATAGCGGCCAAGTTGATGTGATCTATTCAGACTTATCGAAAGCTTTTGACGAACTAAATCACAGGATTCTTCTACAAAAATTGATTGACTTCGGATTCGATTTCATTCCAATCAAATGGACTGCTTCGTATCTTAAATCTAGAAATAATGTGTGAGGATTTCCCAGGATTGTACTTTCGAATTTGTTATTCTGTTTTGTGTTCCGCAGGGCAGCCACCTTGAACCTTTGCTATAAAAAAGTACATCATTCTTTCCCCATTATTTGGTCACAAGATCATGTCGGGAATATGGACTTATGTTTTCACATAAGTCAGTCAGATTTTTTCCAACCCTAGCATTAAAGCCACCAATCACTATTATAACGTCGTGCACCGGTATGGAGCCCATCAGATCACCAAAATTGTTGAAAAATGAGTATTTATCTTTGGGTTGGCTTACATAAGTGGGCGCATAAACATCTAGGATTGACAGGTTGGCTAGTCGCATGCGTAAACATAGCTTACATATACGATTATCAGCTGCTCCGCAAACCAAAACAGCTTTTTTCACCTGAGACCCAAAGAGAAACCCAACACCAAGTATTTCTTCAGAGTAATGGTACAACACTCGTAATTTATGTAATTTTATTCTGGTTAAAGTATTTAACCTTCTCTCTCGTAAGTTTATAATGCGAATGTTTTATTGGTATATTTTTGCTTAGTCTTGCATTATAGATTTATAGTGCATGAGACAGTAATTAATAGAAATAGTGAACAACATTACTTAAACTAACACATCATAGATGTCGGCACATACAGCTGTTACACAGATCATTATTGCGAACTGCTTAATCTGACATGATCGATAATACAGGTCGCTTCTACACGATTTACAATAACTGTCAACTAGACAATAATAATCAACTGATAGCATGTAGAATACATTATTTTCTAAAATTATATAATTCAAGTGTAATTTTTCTTATACTTTTTTCTGGATATATATACCATTGGCCGAACAATTAACATGAAATGATTAGATATTTATCGATCAGCTGTTGCAAAATTTACCGGCGGCATTGAATCACCTGATTCAATGTTAAGTTCAGGTAACTTGCAGAGTTTGCTTATTGGACGTTTGATTAATTTCCCGGAGTGGCCAACTTTGATAATGACTACTCTCACAATTCCGTCATCGCATGGATGTGTTTTTATAACCTTAGCTAATAGCCAACATGTAGTAGGTAAGTTGTTTTCAGCTAGAATAACTAGGCAGCCTTCCTTTAAATTGGTCTGCTTATTGTGCCATTTTTGTCTTCCTTGCAGACATCCATCTCGACATCCATCTTGGGTATGTCAGTTATAACTCGTCCAATCAGAAAATGTGCAGGAGTGAATGCATCGATGTCTTCCGCTAGGTCGATAATTAAATATTGCTTCTATCTGCGTTATCAATGTTGAGAATTCTTCTACGATAAGTAGTCATATGACCCGTTTTAGATGCACTTTCGCCTGTTTTATGGTGGCTTCCCAAATACCGCTTATATGAGGCGCTACTGGTGGATTGAACTTCCAATTAATTTTATTTCTAAGAAGGAAGTAAGAGAACTCATTATTTTTTTTCCATGAAATGGAATAACTCGTTAAAGTCATTCCTACCTCCTACAAAATTAGTGCCATTATCGCTATAAAGAGTATGATAAACTTCTCGGTTCTTGTCCTCTTTTTCGCGTTACATGTTATTTTGAAGGGTCAGCAATAGTCGACCAACTTGGTTAAATGGATGAATCAATTTAACTCGCGCTTCAGGCAAGTTGCCCATAATTTGCGTTTCTCGTTTTGTATTATGTCGAAAACATTTTGTGCATTTGTATATTGTTGACTTCACCAAATTTTTACACCGGATAACCCAAAATCTTCGACGAACCAGATTAAGTAATAAACTTATTCCCGCATGATGATGAAATTGGTGTAAATCACGAATGATTAATTTGGTCAAAATTGCGCTTGGAAGAATAATGGGATGTTTGACATTGAAAGGCGCAATTGACCTTTGTATTCTACCCCTATTCTCATTAGACCATTGTCATCAATAAAGAGGTTCAATGACATCCACTAGCTTCGATTCGACAATGCTTCATTTATTCTTAACGCCTCGAGCTCGCCTTTGAAATATAACTCTTATAACCCTCGTAACAATTTGTTTTTCGAAGAAATGAATTCTGCTCTCGAGATATTTCCACTATCGGTTCTTCTCGTTTTATTTTCTCTCGAATGTTTTTTGCATATCGGAATACTAATGCAAACACCTTAAGCACCTTATATGTACATTGTTTCCTTTCTTCAACATGAGATTCATTTACATTCGACGGGCTTTGCTTTGGCCAACATGATTCGTCTTTGACGGTCCACTGAGGATCATGCCGCCATAGGATACTGGATGATAAGCTTTCTAATGTTAAACCTTGTGACGCTATTTGAGCAGGATTCTCCTTGGAGGGTACATGTCTCCAATGACAGCTTGGAAATTTGGACAATATTTCACTAGTTGGATTTTCTACGAATGTGGTTCACTTTCTTGGAAGATCCGGAAGCCAGTCAAGAACTATTCGTGAATCTGTCCACAGTACTTTTTTTTCAATATCTAGACTCAATGAATCATTCACTACACTAACCAACTGCGTTAGCAGGAGTGCACCCATCAACTCCAACCTCGGTATACTTAGTTGCTTTATCGGTGCAACTCGTGTCTGCATGTCCTTTATCATAGGCGTGGTCTGGTATAATTTTAGCAGTATTCATATATTTCATTTTTGAAACCGGGATACCAAGCAAGTCAATCCGATTTCTGAAAGGATAACAGAGTACGACATGTCTTCTTCTGGTTGACTATAGGAAAATACAAAGAGCAAGTTTGGGATTGAAACAAATGGAGCCAAATCATTGTAACGGAACAAACCAGCAGAGGCCTGCAAAATCTGCATATTATTTTATTATTCATCCATACTTTGTAGTGCTGAATATCGAATTAACGTAAAATGTAAAAAGTTTCTCTTTTTTAAATATGTTCGAGTCTTGAGTGTTTTATGTATCACCCTTCAAACATATCTCAGTGTACGAAAATAAAACGTTTGGATAAATGAAGGATCCTTATTACGAGATTTCTGTTTTTAGCAGCCACACCCAATAAAAAGCTCTATCATTTTATACTATTATTTTTAAGTGAAGCTTTTCATTTAAGTATTTTTTATTTATTTTGCAACTCTCGTCAGTTTTCAATGTAATATAACAATAATATTCTGTTAAGTGTTGTATGTGTGTGTGTGTTTGTATATATGTTTCAAGAAACAAAAATACAAAAATACTTTTCATCTATGTGGAAAATAAAACTTAATGTTGTTTTTGTTTTATATTTTCCAATTTTTCACTTAAACAAAAAAAAAATACTTTTCCAGTTTTTCTTTTCTTTATACATATACCATATATTTTCCGGATGGTATGTACATAGTTACGTGCAATGTAAAGGTGGTGAGTATAAAATATATGTATATCACGAGGGTGGGATTAAACCAGTCGAATTGTATATACTGTGCTGCATAAGTAAATTGATTTGTGATGGGTGGATAAGATTATGTGTTCAGCAAAAAAATTACTTAACTGGAACGATTTTTCAATTGTTTTAATGAACTTTACAGAAAAATGTGAAGTATGTAAAGACATAATATATTATTAGGGAAATGAGCAAATTGGTAAATAAACATTTGTATATATTTGGTGAAATATTTACAATTTAATTGAGACAAACTACATTGTCGTAATACTTGTTCTACATAGTTTACAATTTCTATGTAAACATCACTCAGAACCTAGTGCTTCCTTGTTTCGCAGGGAGGCAACAACTTGTTGAATTTCATCTACCAGAAAAGCTGGTAACTCTTCTGGTTTATCGAGGAAAGGTGATCGGCCATATTTTAAGTCGTCTGGGAAAAGCGATTTCACTATGAGCCATGTTTGGCTTCGCTCCATTAATAAGCTGGAAGGCGGTGTTCTCAGTTTGTGCTTTATAATTTTCTAAACTTAATCCTAGGGTTCAGTGTCAACGTCCCATTTCAAGTTCTTCCATTTGATATACTGACTTTTGTTTATTTCTAGTTTCAGTACCTTTCTAGCCAGTCTGTACTCTTCGTGCAGCATTTCAGCCATGGCCACGTCTCTTTTTCTTGCTCTAGTCATTATAGCAATTATTTCTGGAGCTTCGGTTTCTTTTATTACTGTTCCTTGTCCTGCATTCTTAGGTGTCAATTTTTGCTCAGAAAGCGTTTATTAGTTCGGTTGGTGTAAAATAGCAACTGACATATATATTATCTGTAATTTTTACTCAAACCAATATCTCTTCAGCTCCATTTATGCGATCTTTACTAAGCAGCTCGGATGATTCACGAGTATTGATCTCCACAATGGCTTCCTCTTCAGAGGAGAGATAATCTAAATCCCTGATTTGCAGTTTGGTCTTAGGTGGCAAGTTTTGTACGTTGACCGTTTCTCCAATGACACATTTGCCTTGCAGAATTTCGCTTTATTGGTGGTATTTGCTCCGAGTTCCAAAAGAACATCACCTATTCTGTTGCAGCGTACGGATTTAATTTCCTTATTGCACCTAGCACTTATGCATAAGACTGGCTTTATTCCGCTTTAATTAGAAGGGCATTCGGTTTTACACTTGATTTTCAGTACCTTTTCCATTTATTCTTATTTTTACATGAATCCTTTTTTGTCTGAACTATGCAGTTTACGTTTGCGAATCTGCACCTTCCTTTTTTGTTTTAACCATGTTTGCTTCAACTGAGCTAGTGAAAACCATTTCCTGTTTTTTTAACAATTTCTGTTTCAGTAAGGGCAAAAGCGACCCGTTTGTTTCCATCTCCTATAAGTGTGCCAGATATTTCTTGTTCTATGTTTCCCTCCGCTTTCTTTTACAGTTGTCCTTTAGTGGAAAACAATCCCATCTAGGATCTCTCCGAGAACCAAGAGACCGTCCTTGACACTCCTGCTGATATTTTTCGATTTGCATTTGCCATTTTTCATAATATGACCTGGCACCTTGGCAGATCTTTCCTCTCGTGCTCGATACACCCTACATCAGGGTAATTTTTTTCTCTGTCGATAAACACAGGGATTTATTCCTCTTAGGTGTTCCATGCTTAATCTCCTCCTGATGTCAGTTCTCAAGTCCAAATGCCTATCTCTACTTGTCGGTATCCATCTTTGGGGCATTGCAGTCGATGAATAACGATGACGTCGGGTATGTACCGATAATGAGGATCCAACTCCATGTACCGTTAAAACTCTTAAATGGCTCTCTATAGTTGGATTACATTTCTGGGTATCCTTTTCATAGCTGGATTTTAGTCCACCCAGGAGTATTTGATTTCATTGATACTAGCCATATCTGGTGGGCTTTTTTTATTCACCGCCTAGGAGTCCGATGAGGGAACTACCCAGCCAACACGGGAGCAAATACTGGTATAGTTCTTTCAGATTTTAAAGAAAATAATATTTTTAAATGATTTTATTGGGCTATCTGAAAGATCTTTTGTCCTTAAAGCCTTTTTATTCAACCATCCAGTCAATATTCAGGCTCTTGATAAACCCTAAAATATCTCTGGACGGTAGAATCATTTGGTTTGGGTTCATTTTTCACCCACCTAAATATTACAATTACTGGCAGAAGATCGCTGCGGATTGACACAGGACATGTTCCACTTATTTCACTTTCATATTACAAAAACGACTAAAACTTAGACCCATATTTATAAGATGATGTCTTAGAGGAACATGGCCTGTGAGGAAGCCAGTTAGTAGCCTCAACTCAGGTTTGCCAAGTACAAGAATTTTTTTAACTCGATTTTACAAATGTGAAATAAACCTCTTCGCCTGTCGTAGTTCTGGGTTTCTGAGCCAAAAATAGGATCTCTTAATATCTTCCAAGCGTTTCGTCGTTGTTCGAAGGTGTACTTTAGTAACACTGCAGAAGGATTCTGGTCCAATCAATGAGGAACCAGAACCCGCCAGAGCAAGGCTTTCTGCAGCTTTGTTTCCCTCGATTCTAGTATGTCCTAGCACCCACACAAGTGTCACCATATTTGTGGTTGCCAGTTTCTTAACTGCATTAAAAAAATTCCACACCAGTTTTGATTCAATGGTATGTGGAACCTAACAGCCTTTAAGGCCACTTGACTGTCAAAAATAATAAAAAGCTTAGTGATATTCACGCCTTTTCTTATGTTTATTCTGGCACAAAGTTCTACGGCGTAGAACTACTTACCTACTTCTGCTCCGTCTAGTGGAACCGGCTGTGTACCATACCGTAGATCCTTTTTCAAAATATGGCCCCTCTGTCCTCCAACAGTCCCTATCTGGCAACAAAACACCAGTTAGCTGGCATACTGTCGAAAGACATTCTAATGAATAAATTCCCATGAAACTCCCGAAGTATTTCCAAGTGGCCAACCATATTGCCTGCGGTTTAAAATTGTCTTCTGCTTGTATCTTCAAGCCCGCAGTTAAAGCTTCGTTTTTGACATGCAGGTGCAATGGAGCCAGTCCTAGGAGCATCTTCATTGCAGTAGTCGGACATATTATCATTGCTCCCGTAATATTGAAGCAAGCCAAACGTTAAACCTTACTGAGTAATGTTTATGTGGCCTTCTCCTCAGTTTTAGGCCACCCCACAATTGACTGGCCAAGAGTGACCTAGTGGCTTAACTCTGAACCTTGAGTATGTGTTGTTTCAAGTTTCGTTTTTGATCCAGAATGACTCCTAAATATTTAACCTTACTGGGAAAATTAGCAGTTACACCATTTAACGTAAGTGCTGTAAGCGCAAACTTTCTCCTTTTGGTAAAGAGCATAATAGCCGTTTTATTCGGATTGACATCAAATTCATAGCTACTCAGAAGAGTCAGCAGTCCATTAACAACCATTGACCATAGTATTGGAGACAATACTCCTCCTTTGGGATATCCCTTTACAGCCTTGAAAGTTACAGAATCACTACCTAATTGAGCTCTAATAATTTTTTTTCAGCATTGAACAATCCACTTAATTGCAGGAAGCTCCACTCCTTTTTCGCACGCTGCCCTCTCTATTGACTCATAGGAAGTATTATCAAAAGCATTTTAAATGTCAAGAAAGGCGCAAAAGGCGATTTCTTTAACATCAAAAGTGCTTTCAATTTTAGTGATAAGGGCTGTTACCGTAAATTTGCCAGCCTGATAAGCAAACTGATTTGGATGACGTAGGTCCCTTTTTAGAACCTCACTTCTTATATGGTAATCCAAAACTCTCTCCATCTTTTTTAATAGAAACGACGTGAGGCTAATTGAACGCTATATTTTGGGTTGGGTATCAGGATGACCTCTCTTTTTGGTATAAATACAACGTTTACATTCTTCCACAGTTTTGGAAAGTAGTTAAAAGCATAGCTGGCCCGAATGAGCTGGACCAAACTAGGAAGCATCTCTTCAATACTCCTCTGCAGGAGAGCTGAAAAACACCATCAACTCAAGTGTCTTCAAGCGGTTGCGCCATCATTAAGTCTGGAAGGTGGATTTATATACGTAAGGTTTTTCTCCAGTTCTAAATAAAACTCGCATCGGTTTTTTGAAGAAAACTTATGATTCCATTTGAGTGGTCCTTTGCAAGGACCTCCTGGAGCTGAGTTGCAGAGAGTGATTTGTTTATTTTCTCGCAAAACTTCTCCAAGTTGCCCTTTTTGACCTACTTAACTCGAGATTGACCTACGTCAAGGCCCTTTTATAATCAACCTATTCCCTGTTGCGTTTGTCCTTGTTAAATAAACATCTCGCTTTTTTCCCAAAGTTTTTCCAGTGTCCTATTCCACCAAGAGACGGTTTTAATAACCTCAATTGCTCAATGAATAGTGTTGTGCAGTTGATTTAAAGTGAGCTCCAGCTCCTTTAGGGACTATTACAACCGGAAACAATATATTATAAGAAGCAATATGCAAAATCTAAAACCTATCAACGATTATTGATGCCCAGCGGAGATGGAAAGAGGAAATGTTTAAAAAAAAACAAAAAGAACTGACTATCAAAAATAGGAATATAATATACAGTCATGATTAATGATTTTCTAATCAACCACACTCACACACAAGAGTATTGGTGGGTAGGTACTATCGAATTTTCCAAACAGCAAAATATTTTTAGGAAAATATTATAACTTTATTAACTGCAAAAACAAAACATTAAATAAAATTAATGATTTTGAATAGATGCTGAGGGTAAAACAGAAGTTTCATTAAAATAACAACAACATCAATAATACCAAGTGAAAAAGCTCGAATCATCATCATCATCATCATCGTGATCTAAATCAAATCAATCGTTCGTTTAGAGCTAATACTAAAAATGTTATTATTTTGTGTGGAAATTAAATTTTTGTTTTTGATTTTCAATTTAATTTTCTAAAATTGGTTTTTATTTTTTTTTTTTTTTTTTGGAAAACCCATAAATTTATTATTTAATATTTTGTTCATTAATTTCGAGCTTTATGATTTTTTAGAGGAGTGAGTCAACAGTATGATAATATCGTCCAAATAATCATATAATTAATGCTGTGGGTATGTAGCTTTTCCGCTCGACTGACCAGTCAACTGTATACATAATATACTCGTTCTCATGTACATTTGAATGGAATACATATATTTTGCAAAAATCATAAAGGCAAACAATTTCCCATCACAAAAACTAGTTCACAGTAAGAATTGAGTAAACAAAAGCTTTCGGAAAATTGGAAAATTTCTCATACATCTTTTGTTTTTTTTTTTATAATAAGCTTATTTTGTTTTATGATTTATTTGAAAGTCGTTATCAAATATTTCCATCATAAAACACATTCACTGACATGTTCGTACTCTCTATCTCGTATGGGTGTATATGTGAGTAACTAATTTAATGATTGTACATATTTTCTGGTGACATATTGTTTAATAGACAGTTAAACTGTTGGTTCTGCTTCTGTATTCTTACCCGTTTTTTTTTGTTGCTAGCGTGCACCATATGTCTAGATTCTTCGTTTCATTTTAATATTCTTGTTGACATTTTTATGAATTTTACATCTTGCTGTTGGCTGCTCATTGCGCTACTATTATATCTGTCGTACGAACAACGACAGAAGAGAAAAAAATTTATATTATGGAGATATATGACTTTCACATAATAATAGTTTATTACATGATAAAGACGATTAATAGCTATAAGTAGTTGAATCATATTTGCAAAAAGGAATTTATCGTTTGTACGACCCAAATTATCAATCCTTTGACGGGTGGGAGCACTTTTATGATTTATGGTAGTACGCAAACCATCATTGAATTCTAGATTTTCTATCGGTAAAAGTACGCGAAATTTTAATGGAGCTTTCCATAAAATATATTATAGGAACTTTAGTAATTCATTCAATTTATAGACAGTTGTAAATATGACAGTTGTTAAAGAATTAAAATGCAACGACAATATCTCTGTTTATCTAACTCGTTGGGGTTTTATAGGTATAACGCTTTTCTTTCACTTTCTGACTTAATCGTAAATTCAATAAAGTTATGCGTTAAATTTAATCAGCATTAAGCCTCTAGGGGCTACCACTTAGCCTGACAAAGTAAAATTCTCATTGGAAGATAATTATATTGCTGAACTTGATTAAAAAGGTGACTGATATTGCAAAACAACATCGGATGCTAATCCCCTTAAGCTCCAATTCCTATTTACAGTTAAGTACAACAACGAAGGGGGAACAAGGCTCATTGACTTCGAACAACAACAATTATACCAACAGAAGAGACCTTCGCCAGATGCATAGTATAAATACACATAGTACTATACCATCATAAGAAAAAATCAGTTAACCCATTGAAGTTCCAGATGTCGGGTCGATAGGATATCGTCAATTATAAAATTATTATTATAAAAATATTTTGGTTATTTTAAAACGATACCAGTAGCGACATCACGCACGTCAATGGGGTAACATATCATGGTAGTACTATGTGTATTTATACTATGCCAGATGCTTAAATTGCATAATGTAAAAATTAGGGCTCTATATAACGAAGTAACAACAGCCGAAGACTCGAAGTTGAATCGTTTACGGACACCCACCAGATCAATTACTTAAAGAATCATTTGGGAGGTCTAGTCACTAGGTTAATAAATCATCTAGAATTAACCGAATACAACTACCAGGTAGCGTACGAAATAATAAAAAAAGCGGTACAACAATGAAAGGATATTTACAGCAACATATTTCAACCAGCTGATCAATTAACCCAGCATAGTATCTGAGAACACTTCAGGAATTAGAACCTTGTAATCGATTACCAGCTCCAAAAAATTTAACAATGCTAACATCAACAACAAATATATTCGCAAATTGGAAAGGGTCGCATAAAATCGATTCGTGCAGACCATTTTTGCAAATGTCCACAATTGACCGTAACCAAATATGCACCAAGAAAAAGCTGTGCAGAGCATGTCTGGGTGATCACCTGTTTCCCAACACTTGCTTTTGGGTAGGGAAATGTTTAGTGTGCAAAGGTAGACATCACACGCTTCTCCACACTAGAGAAGGTGGCACTAAACATATACCAACAGTACACGCCCCAGACAGCATGTGATCCAACAAGACAACATAAGTAAAGCCATTTGTTAAAACACAAATGTTAAATAATCCACAGAATCATAGGTGATTCTAAGTACTGCACTAGTGATGATACCAACAAACGGCAATTACCCAGAACTTCTAAATGCACTCATTGATCCGAGTTCTCAAGCATCTTTTATAACGAACAAGGCAGCATAAAAATTAAACATACAAAGGACAAAGACACAGTTTAAAGGAATAGGCGGAATTACTGCTGGAATTTCAGACCAACGGCTTAATTTTCAATTTGAGCCTAGATTTTCATCTGAATTTAAATTGGAAATAAGTGCATTAATTGAAGAGCAATTAGTGGGAGTCCTACCAGAGTGCAGTTTCAATGCTTGGAACTGTCCTCACATCAATAACTTCCATGTGGGTATGTTGGTTAATTTTTGATGGAAATTTTTGGTTCAAGTCTAATAACGATCTTATCTTTGTTAGTTCTAAAGGCTGGAAGTTTCATTGGTTCTTTCTCAATTTTAATTCAAAACTCCACATATTCCATTTCCTCGAATCATCAGCATCTACATTAATTTGGGCTATTTATTTTAACATGCTATCTATGTGCTATTCTTTTGTATCGCAATAAATCCTGGAGAGCATATCAGGAACAACATTCTCACTACCTTTCTGATGATCAATACTAAAACTGTAACCCTATAGTTTTAAACTTCATAGTCTGCCATGGTCAGTGATATGTGTGGATTCGAAACCTTCTATATATGGTCAAATTTTTTTTATAGCTAATATGTGGCTGCTAGACAATCGAGTTCTGTCACCGCATAGTTGCGTTGTGTAAAGCACAACATAAAAGCGACATAAAAGCTATAGGTCATATCACAGGTCATGGGATTGACCAATACTGGAGCAGAAGTTAATAAAACCTTCAATGTTTCAAACGCTGCTTGTGTTTTTTCGGTTCACCAAAACTTGCCTTTTTTCAAACAATCAATAATTGGTGCAGTCAATGTTGAAAAATTCAGGATGAATTGTCGATACCATCCGGCAATACCGAGAAGACGGCTGGTTTGCTTTACATTCTGTGAAGCTGTTAGGTTTGTTACGGCTTCAATTTTCTGAAGATCAGGCCTAAGTCCCATTTCACCCACCATTCCAAAAATATTCCAAATATCGTATCTTTTTTGTATCTTAATTCTGCCACCAACTCTAACAGCTCAAAATGATTCTTTAATATGGCAGTATATGATCAACAGGTCATCCAAATAGGCGAAAGCTATTGTGAGCCCACGCGGTATGACCTTATGCATCAACCGACTCGTTGATTGTGCTGAATTGTCAATCCAAACGGCATCACTTTGAACTGATAGAGCGGTCACCCTGGTACTGTAAAAGCTGTTTTGTCTCGTGATGATTCTGCGAGCGAAACTGGCCAATAGGTGTCTTTTAAGTTAAGTCCGGTAAAGTGTTTAGTTTCTTTCAATCAACCAAGCAGTCCATACATTATTGGGAATAGATCTGCGTCCTTTTTTGTTACCGAGTTCAATCGACCAAATATGCCAAATGTACTCCTAAGTCACCAAACGTACCCCTCGATTTTGTTCCGAGTCCATCTGTATCATCTGCTGTCCTAACGAATGAGCTCATCTGGTGATGTTTGATCTTGCTGTTTGACAGAAACTCTAAGGATCCTGTTCCTAACACACACACACACACTTGCGCCGCTATCTAGTAAAGCGTGAAAATTATTATAATTAATTTTAATTTCGGCGTACGGCCGTTGTTCATTGGTTAACCTTCAATCGAGTGAGATGGTGTGTAACTTGCTTCAGGGTCATCTACTACATTATTATATTGTGAACTGTTTACTGGTTGGCCTTCTTTGGTGCTGATAAATTTGTCTGCTGCATTTCCTCACATATCTCATTTATTAGGCGTCGACGATTAATATTGTCATTCAACCTTATTGGATCATAATCCGTTTGATTCCACATTCTTTCATATAGTTGACAAAGAACCCTTAGCTCTTCTACTGTTTGTATTAAATGTTGGGCCGGTAATGTCACATTTTTTAAAGCGGGTACCATATTTTGACTGATTTGGTATATAATGTCTTTCTCCGTTAACCGATGTTGTAGTCTGGTATTCAGCTTTTGAATATTTAAAACGAATTTAGAAAAGAACTCTTTTTGGCTCTGGTGTCTCATAAATATTTGGTTTCGCATTTCTTATTCGCAGTCAAAACTGCTGAAGTAGGACATCATTTCTGTCTTCATCCTTTGCCATGATGCGTCTGGGTTGTCTAATTTAAATACACAGAACCAATCTTCTGCCTTTTTAGAGAAAAAGAGATGCAGTAATTTTGTCAAAGTACTCTCTGGAAATTCATCGTCCTTCGCCATCTGTTCTATGCGATAAGTAAAATCATGAATGTTGCTGTTATCTGTTTCATCGAAAAATAGGTTCCACTTTTGCATTATTTTATATGTAAATCAAATTTCACGTGGGACTCAACTGGTAGTATATCATAGTTTGATCTTAATGCTTGTCCTGCTAAAATTTTCTTTGTCTACGGGACTGTTTCTACGCGACCTTTGTTCTTAATTGATATTTTTTCAAGACAAATCAGAAAAATAAATGTTACCCTGCTCTTTACCTTAAGCGATTTCTTTCAATTTTGGTAAAGAAATCTGCAACAGAATTCCAACAGAATAACGCGATTTACCAAAAAAGCATTGCAACTACGCCATGTTAAGAATTATGATAAGAAACCCCGGAGACCAGCAAATCATCGAAGCTATGTAAGTTAACTGCCTTTTAACGTAACGAGCTTTAACAATTTAAGTTATACACCATACGATAAATGGTTTAAAACTAACCAAATTTAATTTAATACTCGTTGTAGCCACCTGCAGCGTTCTCCCCGGCAGTTAAAAACCACTTGTTTAATAATTTACTTACTTGGCTTGTGGTTCAGTAGATTTTTTATATGTAATTTTATGTTGCTGGTAATCCAACTTTTAGATCTTTTAGGTTTAATCGGAACTACTTGTATAATTTTATCATGACCTTGATGTACTTTTATGAAATGGCATAAACTCAAAATGCGATCGAATTTATCCGTTTCAATAATGGGCCAAAGAGGTATTGAGCTGAGAATTGCTTCAATCTGACGAAGAATTGTTTGAAGTACTTCGTATGTATAATTGTTGCTCTCAGTGGCTGTAATAAATGGGGTTTAATGAAGATTTTACCGTCGATCCTATATACCTTCAAAGTGGGGCCCACTGGGAGAATTAAGTGCCATGTAATGCCTTGTGATGATAAATACTCTCCAATTAAATCCATGTGTGGGTTTGCGTTCATGATAGTTTCCATTTGTGATAGATTTTCTTTTGCTCCTATGAAGTTAGAGCTATTATCGGAGTAGAGATTTCATGATTTTCCTCTACGCGCTATGAATGCTTCCGTAGATATACTACTTACCACTTCTAGTGTAGTGATTTGGTTACCATGCACATTAACACTGATAGTAGTAATCTTAAGTAGTTTTGGTACACCTTCTTCGATGATCGTATATTGGTATTAGTCCAGCAAAATCAACTCCAACATTATGAAATGCCTTGAAGGGAGACATTCTGGAGTTAAACAGCTGCAATTGCTCTTCCTGCAATTTCGATGCATGATGAAGGGATCCGAGATGAAAATGTATGATAATTACAATTGAGACAGGATGTTTCGAAGGTAGGATTATTGGGTGTTTAGTTCAGAACTGGCATTAGACCCCTTCTCTCTTCAATTTGTTGTAGATCAACCTTTTATTGTAGCAAAGCACTCGAATCATTTCCCATAAATCGTGGCCCACTAATTGAGAAGGGTATTTCTGCAGAATTATCATTTTTCTTATAATATGACCATTGCTTTCGTGGAATGATATCTAGTATTTGTTCGAACATTTCCATTTTTTAGGATGATCTGATAACCATACCAAAACGATTGTAGAATCGATCCACTCGTAAATATTTGAAGTAGACAATGCTCCGTTTTTCTTTATTAACTTGATCAGTTTTGCTACTAGTAGTGGATCATAGAGTTCCAGCTGGAATACCGATATTTGCCATTGGTGCCACTCGCGTTTGTGCTGTTACTAATTGAGTTGAATATGCACTAGATACTGCTTTACATCGAATGTACGAAATCTATGGACCTCGGTATTTAAATACACTTAGCACTCATTTTGCCATCCCTCCCACTTGTTGGCTTTTTGTATGGGATGTTTTTTTTGTTTCTGAACTCTGCAATCTGTTCTGGAGCCGAAGCTCTCCCAACTCTTTCGCAGTTAATTTTTAACGATCTACCTTACGCCGTCACCAGCCAAATTGAGGACGCACGAATACAGGTTCGAGTTTAAATCCATCTGCACATTGCATTGCTCTAGCCAGCCTGCACTGACATGGAGGATGGTTCGGCCCATGGATTCTGCACTCCAACAGGGGGTCATAGTTGTGTTTATCATCACCGATCGAAATCAGGTGATGAAAAATCCCTTTTGCAACCCTCCCCCGTTGGGGTTCAAACCCGGTACCTCCCGTCTCAAACACCGCAGCTTTAACCACTGCGCCAATTGCTCGGTGTATGGGATGTTTATCATCCTATTAACATTTTTCCAACCAAAGCATTTGGAACAACATTTTGGTATCTATTACCAGTGGAGCTAACCATCCCATCGGCTCATAAATTCAAGATGGTTTGGCTTTACTGATAATAGCTGTTAAATGGTATGTGTTACCCTGGAATGTTTGTCATTTTCTACCCCAGCTGAAAGGTCATCCACATAAAAGTTGCTACTAATTAGGTTTGAAATTTCTGGGTAATCTGCTCTACCTGTATCGGTGACTGGAAGATATTCTGAACTTTAATAAAATTTCCCATAACGTAGGTTGGATGACGCATCGAAAACGACACGCTGTTTGATTGTGGTGCTATCCTTTTTGAACACTGCATGGTATGGAAGTAATACTTTTATTCCACATTGTTCTTCCTAAGCTTCTTCTTACATGGGTGTTTGCACAGTGGTTTTTGTAAAATTGTTTTCACAAATTACTTCTTCTTCTGGATGTTGAAGTATTTGTTGTGGTTTCTCTCAGTTTCCAGAACATTTTTAAAACGATTCATCAATGTCAAGGTTGATACTGAATTTATATCTCGCAATTGACCGGATATTACCCACCCAAAAACGTTTTTTGTGAAAAAGGTAATACCTTGGGTCCAGTTAATCATTCACCATGATTTTAAAAAAAGCAATCTTCACCCAATAAAAATGTTTACCTCACCTGGACGGTAAAATTGTGAATCTGCAAAATCTAGTGTCTTTGTGTATTCCCATCATGTAATATCAATATAGTTTGACGGTAATTGTGACACAAGCATTGCTTTGATTCTCGCCATCAGCACATTCTCTATAACCAAAACCACTGTTTTACACCCCAGAGAGACTACATATCGCTTACGATTTTCATGTCAAAATAGAATTCTTATAACTGTAGTGCCCACCGAAACATTCAAGTAGTTAATTCCCTTTTCCCCATATTGTCGCGTTGAATCGGTCACTGCTACTCTTGAGCAAATTATTAGCACTGACCTAGAAAACTACACTTGTTTTAACCGTTTGAGTCCTTATAGGAGAGATCGTCATCAACAACATGGAACACAGTCTCGTACTCATCGCTTTTAATTCCAATTGTTGATTAAAAATATCTTCTTTATTTTAATCTAAAGCCATCACCTCTAAAACTGATCACTTTTTCATCTAGATTTTGAATATTCAATATTTTAAATAAGGGTATTGGTATCAATATCAAAGATAAAATGGTAGGAAGTTGCACGTATATGGTAAATAAAACAATACCAGAAACAATACCTCACCGATTGTGGTTAACGACATCATAAAACGAAAATAATGGATCATACATAAATTGTTTAGAACGACTGTCAGAATTAAGTTAATTGTTGGCTAAACTACCTCAAACCAAACGTGTTGACATGAAGATAGAATCCTTTTTCTCATTTTTCATTTGTGATTTAATTCGTTTTATTTGTCACCCTCCAACGAGTAGAACAGTCTTATCGTCCAGTTACCGTCAACGGTTCATGAATACGTATACATAAAAATTTCAACTTTGCTATCATTTTTTGTACAGTATTTTTATTATTTTTTTGGTTCATTATTAAATCCAATTTTCCATGACACTTGAAAAATTGAATATGAAGATAAGCACAACAGTAGCAAAAAAGGAGAAAAAACCGTAAAAAGTACAGTACATACCGGATTATTCTAAAAGTCACGGTGACATAAGTGAAAATGCAAAATGGAAAAACGAAACAAAAAACAAATTGCAAATCTCGAAAAATTTATTTAAATATTTATGTTATGATTTGTTGTTGTTGTTGTTTAAGATATGTTGTTAGTTTTGTAACGTACATAGCTATTATTGGATGGAAATGAAACCAATTTTTTTTATCAAACTATTGTATGTCGACGATATGTTACGGTTTGTATTTTTGCGATAAGGATTTTCCAATATATGAGCTGGTGCTATCGGAAAAATAAACAGAATAAGAAAAATATTGTCAATGATTGGTTCGATGGTGCAGTGAAGAAAATCGATTTTCAACATATCGAACTTTTTATTCAAGCTTGTCAGATAGTAAGTTTTTATTTTGTGCTTTGTGTGTATTGATTTTGGTTCAATATATAAGCGGTGCTTGACATGAGTATATAATATATAATGACATGATATACTGGGATACTTTAATATTTTTTCAACATATTTTGCCTTGATATTGAGGTCTTTTTGATACTTGTTTTCTTATGTAAGTGTCATCTAAAGGTTAAATTTTGACCTACAATTTCAGATTTAATAAAAATTTAAAATACTAACAGAGTAGTACAAAATGCACATAATGCACAGAATAAACAACATATTTACATTTATTTTTTCTGTAAGTTTTATCTAGAAACAACTTCACTGAAATTTTTTGGCAACATAACTTTTTGCAGGATCACTTAAGTCCATAAGTCCAATTGAAATGAATGTCCATTAAATTATGATTATTATCTGCAGTCTGCAACCATTAATCTGTAATCCGCCACGTTTATCCGAAAAAATCTATTAATGGATTAATTTCGTCATATGTTAAAATACATAATAATATAATAATATAATAATATAATAATATAATAATATAATAATATAATAATATAATAATATAATAATATAATAATATAATAATATAATAATATAATAATATAATAATATAATAATATAATAATATAATAATATAATAATATAATAATATAATAATATAATAATATAATAATATAATAATATAATAATATAATAATATAATAATATAATAATATAATAATATAATAATATAATAATATAATAATATAATAATATAATAATATAATAATATAATAATATAATAATATAATAATATAATAATATAATAATATAATAATATAATAATATAATAATATAATAATATAATAATATAATAATATAATAATATAATAATATAATAATATAATAATATAATAATATAATAATATAATAATATAATAATATAATAATATAATAATATAATAATATAATAATATAATAATATAATAATATAATAATATAATAATATAATAATATAATAATATAATAATATAATAATATAATAATATAATAATATAATAATATAATAATATAATAATATAATAATATAATAATATAATAATATAATAATATAATAATATAATAATATAATAATATAATAATATAATAATATAATAATATAATAATATAATAATATAATAATATAATAATATAATAATATAATAATATAATAATATAATAATATAATAATATAATAATATAATAATATAATAATATAATAATATAATAATATAATAATATAATAATATAATAATATAATAATATAATAATATAATAATATAATAATATAATAATATAATAATATAATAATATAATAATATAATAATATAATAATATAATAATATAATAATATAATAATATAATAATATAATAATATAATAATATAATAATATAATAATATAATAATATAATAATATAATAATATAATAATATAATAATATAATAATATAATAATATAATAATATAATAATATAATAATATAATAATATAATAATATAATAATATAATAATATAATAATATAATAATATAATAATATAATAATATAATAATATAATAATATAATAATATAATAATATAATAATATAATAATATAATAATATAATAATATAATAATATAATAATATAATAATATAATAATATAATAATATAATAATATAATAATATAATAATATAATAATATAATAATATAATAATATAATAATATAATAATATAATAATATAATAATATAATAATATAATAATATAATAATATAATAATATAATAATATAATAATATAATAATATAATAATATAATAATATAATAATATAATAATATAATAATATAATAATATAATAATATAATAATATAATAATATAATAATATAATAATATAATAATATAATAATATAATAATATAATAATATAATAATATAATAATATAATAATATAATAATATAATAATATAATAATATAATAATATAATAATATAATAATATAATAATATAATAATATAATAATATAATAATATAATAATATAATAATATAATAATATAATAATATAATAATATAATAATATAATAATATAATAATATAATAATATAATAATATAATAATATAATAATATAATAATATAATAATATAATAATATAATAATATAATAATATAATAATATAATAATATAATAATATAATAATATAATAATATAATAATATAATAATATAATAATATAATAATATAATAATATAATAATATAATAATATAATAATATAATAATATAATAATATAATAATATAATAATATAATAATATAATAATATAATAATATAATAATATAATAATATAATAATATAATAATATAATAATATAATAATATAATAATATAATAATATAATAATATAATAATATAATAATATAATAATATAATAATATAATAATATAATAATATAATAATATAATAATATAATAATATAATAATAATATAATAATATAATAATATAATAATATAATAATATAATAATATAATAATATAAGAATATAATAATATAATAATATAATAATATAAGAATATAATAATATAATAATATAATAATATAAGAATATAATAATATAATAATATAATAATATAATAATATAATAATATAAGAATATAATAATATAATAATATAATTATATAATAATACAATAATATAATAATATAATAATATAATAATATAATAATATAATAATATAATAATATAATAATATAATAATATAATAATATAATAATATAATAATATAATAATATAATAATATAATAATATAATAATATAATAATATAATAATATAATAATATAATAATATAATAATATAATAATATAATAATATAATAATATAATAATATAATAATATAATAATATAATAATATAATAATATAATAATATAATAATATAATAATATAATAATATAATAATATAATAATATAATAATATAATAATATAATAATATAATAATATAATAATATAATAATATAATAATATAATAATATAATAATATAATAATATAATAATATAATAATATAATAATATAATAATATAATAATATAATAATATAATAATATAATAATATAATAATATAATAATATAATAATATAATAATATAATAATATAATAATATAATAATATAATAATATAATAATATAATAATATAATAATATAATAATATAATAATATAATAATATAATAATATAATAATATAATAATATAATAATATAATAATATAATAATATAATAATATAATAATATAATAATATAATAATATAATAATATAATAATATAATAATATAATAATATAATAATATAATAATATAATAATATAATAATATAATAATATAATAATATAATAATATAATAATATAATAATATAATAATATAATAATATAATAATATAATAATATAATAATATAATAATATAATAATATAATAATATAATAATATAATAATATAATAATATAATAATATAATATATAATAATATAATAATATAATAATATAATAATATAATAATATAATAATATAATAATATAATAATATAATAATATAATAATATAATAATATAATAATATAATAATATAATAATATAATAATATAATAATATAATAATATAATAATATAATAATATAATAATATAATAATATAATAATATAATAATATAATAATATAATAATATAATAATATAATAATATAATAATATAATAATATAATAATATAATAATATAATAATATAATAATATAATAATATAATAATATAATAATATAATAATATAATAATATAATAATATAATAATATAATAATATAATAATATAATAATATAATAATAATAATAATATAATAATATAATAATATAATAATATAATAATATAATAATATAATAATATAATAATATAATAATATAATAATATAATAATATAATAATATAATAATATAATAATATAATAATATAATAATATAATAATATAATAATATAATAATATAATAATATAATAATATAATAATATAATAATATAATAATATAATAATATAATAATATAATAATATAATAATATAATAATATAATAATATAATAATATAATAATATAATAATATAATAATATAATAATATAATAATATAATAATATAATAATATAATAATATAATAATATAATAATATAATAATATAATAATATAATAATATAATAATATAATAATATAATAATATAATAATATAATAATATAATAATATAATAATATAATAATATAATAATATAATAATATAATAATATAATAATATAATAATATAATAATATAATAATATAATAATATAATAATATAATAATATAATAATATAATAATATAATAATATAATAATATAATAATATAATAATATAATAATATAATAATATAATAATATAATAATATAATAATATAATAATATAATAATATAATAATATAATAATATAATAATATAATAATATAATAATATAATAATATAATAATATAATAATATAATAATATAATAATATAATAATATAATAATATAATAATATAATAATATAATAATATAATAATATAATAATATAATAATATAATAATATAATAATATAATAATATAATAATATAATAATATAATAATATAATAATATAATAATATAATAATATAATAATATAATAATATAATAATATAATAATATAATAATATAATAATATAATAATATAATAATATAATAATATAATAATATAATAATATAATAATATAATAATATAATAATATAATAATATAATAATATAATAATATAATAATATAATAATATAATAATATAATAATATAATAATATAATAATATAATAATATAATAATATAATAATATAATAATATAATAATATAATAATATAATAATATAATAATATAATAATATAATAATATAATAATATAATAATATAATAATATAATAATATAATAATATAATAATATAATAATATAATAATATAATAATATAATAATATAATAATATAATAATATAATAATATAATAATATAATAATATAATAATATAATAATATAATAATATAATAATATAATAATATAATAATATAATAATATAATAATATAATAATATAATAATATAATAATATAATAATATAATAATATAATAATATAATAATATAATAATATAATAATATAATAATATAATAATATAATAATATAATAATATAATAATATAATAATATAATAATATAATAATATAATAATATAATAATATAATAATATAATAATATAATAATATAATAATATAATAATATAATAATATAATAATATAATAATATAATAATATAATAATATAATAATATAATAATATAATAATATAATAATATAATAATATAATAATATAATAATATAATAATATAATAATATAATAATATAATAATATAATAATATAATAATATAATAATATAATAATATAATAATATAATAATATAATAATATAATAATATAATAATATAATAATATAATAATATAATAATATAATAATATAATAATATAATAATATAATAATATAATAATATAATAATATAATAATATAATAATATAATAATATAATAATATAATAATATAATAATATAATAATATAATAATATAATAATATAATAATATAATAATATAATAATATAATAATATAATAATATAATAATATAATAATATAATAATATAATAATATAATAATATAATAATATAATAATATAATAATATAATAATATAATAATATAATAATATAATAATATAATAATATAATAATATAATAATATAATAATATAATAATATAATAATATAATAATATAATAATATAATAATATAATAATATAATAATATAATAATATAATAATATAATAATATAATAATATAATAATATAATAATATAATAATATAATAATATAATAATATAATAATATAATAATATAATAATATAATAATATAATAATATAATAATATAATAATATAATAATATAATAATATAATAATATAATAATATAATAATATAATAATATAATAATATAATAATATAATAATATAATAATATAATAATATAATAATATAATAATATAATAATATAATAATATAATAATATAATAATATAATAATATAATAATATAATAATATAATAATATAATAATATAATAATATAATAATATAATAATATAATAATATAATAATATAATAATATAATAATATAATAATATAATAATATAATAATATAATAATATAATAATATAATAATATAATAATATAATAATATAATAATATAATAATATAATAATATAATAATATAATAATATAATAATATAATAATATAATAATATAATAATATAATAATATAATAATATAATAATATAATAATATAATAATATAATAATATAATAATATAATAATATAATAATATAATAATATAATAATATAATAATATAATAATATAATAATATAATAATATAATAATATAATAATATAATAATATAATAATATAATAATATAATAATATAATAATATAATAATATAATAATATAATAATATAATAATATAATAATATAATAATATAATAATATAATAATATAATAATATAATAATATAATAATATAATAATATAATAATATAATAATATAATAATATAATAATATAATAATATAATAATATAATAATATATAATATAATAATATAATAATATAATAATATAATAATATAATAATATAATAATATAATAATATAATAATATAATAATATAATAATATAATAATATAATAATATAATAATATAATAATATAATAATATAATAATATAATAATATAATAATATAATAATATAATAATATAATAATATAATAATATAATAATATAATAATATAATAATATAATAATATAATAATATAATAATATAATAATATAATAATATAATAATATAATAATATAATAATATAATAATATAATAATATAATAATATAATAATATAATAATATAATAATATAATAATATAATAATATAATAATATAATAATATAATAATATAATAATATAATAATATAATAATATAATAATATAATAATATAATAATATAATAATATAATAATATAATAATATAATAATATAATAATATAATAATATAATAATATAATAATATAATAATATAATAATATAATAATATAATAATATAATAATATAATAATATAATAATATAATAATATAATAATATAATAATATAATAATATAATAATATAATAATATAATAATATAATAATATAATAATATAATAATATAATAATATAATAATATAATAATATAATAATATAATAATATAATAATATAATAATATAATAATATAATAATATAATAATATAATAATATAATAATATAATAATATAATAATATAATAATATAATAATATAATAATATAATAATATAATAATATAATAATATAATAATATAATAATATAATAATATAATAAATATAATAATATAATAATATAATAATATAATAATATAATAATATAATAATATAATAATATAATAATATAATAATATAATAATATAATAATATAATAATATAATAATATAATAATATAATAATATAATAATATAATAATATAATAATATAATAATATAATAATATAATAATATAATAATATAATAATATAATAATATAATAATATAATAATATAATAATATAATAATATAATAATATAATAATATAATAATATAATAATATAATAATATAATAATATAATAATATAATAATATAATAATATAATAATATAATAATATAATAATATAATAATATAATAATATAATAATATAATAATATAATAATATAATAATATAATAATATAATAATATAATAATATAATAATATAATAATATAATAATATAATAATATAATAATATAATAATATAATAATATAATAATATAATAATATAATAATATAATAATATAATAATATAATAATATAATAATATAATAATATAATAATATAATAATATAATAATATAATAATATAATAATATAATAATATAATAATATAATAATATAATAATATAATAATATAATAATATAATAATATAATAATATAATAATATAATAATATAATAATATAATAATATAATAATATAATAATATAATAATATAATAATATAATAATATAATAATATAATAATATAATAATATAATAATATAATAATATAATAATATAATAATATAATAATATAATAATATAATAATATAATAATATAATAATATAATAATATAATAATATAATAATATAATAATATAATAATATAATAATATAATAATATAATAATATAATAATATAATAATATAATAATATAATAATATAATAATATAATAATATAATAATATAATAATATAATAATATAATAATATAATAATATAATAATATAATAATATAATAATATAATAATATAATAATATAATAATATAATAATATAATAATATAATAATATAATAATATAATAATATAATAATATAATAATATAATAATATAATAATATAATAATATAATAATATAATAATATAATAATATAATAATATAATAATATAATAATATAATAATATAATAATATAATAATATAATAATATAATAATATAATAATATAATAATATAATAATATAATAATATAATAATATAATAATATAATAATATAATAATATAATAATATAATAATATAATAATATAATAATATAATAATATAATAATATAATAATATAATAATATAATAATATAATAATATAATAATATAATAATATAATAATATAATAATATAATAATATAATAATATAATAATATAATAATATAATAATATAATAATATAATAATATAATAATATAATAATATAATAATATAATAATATAATAATATAATAATATAATAATATAATAATATAATAATATAATAATATAATAATATAATAATATAATAATATAATAATATAATAATATAATAATATAATAATATAATAATATAATAATATAATAATATAATAATATAATAATATAATAATATAATAATATAATAATATAATAATATAATAATATAATAATATAATAATATAATAATATAATAATATAATAATATAATAATATAATAATATAATAATATAATAATATAATAATATAATAATATAATAATATAATAATATAATAATATAATAATATAATAATATAATAATATAATAATATAATAATATAATAATATAATAATATAATAATATAATAATATAATAATATAATAATATAATAATATAATAATATAATAATATAATAATATAATAATATAATAATATAATAATATAATAATATAATAATATAATAATATAATAATATAATAATATAATAATATAATAATATAATAATATAATAATATAATAATATAATAATATAATAATATAATAATATAATAATATAATAATATAATAATATAATAATATAATAATATAATAATATAATAATATAATAATATAATAATATAATAATATAATAATATAATAATATAATAATATAATAATATAATAATATAATAATATAATAATATAATAATATAATAATATAATAATATAATAATATAATAATATAATAATATAATAATATAATAATATAATAATATAATAATATAATAATATAATAATATAATAATATAATAATATAATAATATAATAATATAATAATATAATAATATAATAATATAATAATATAATAATATAATAATATAATAATATAATAATATAATAATATAATAATATAATAATATAATAATATAATAATATAATAATATAATAATATAATAATATAATAATATAATAATATAATAATATAATAATATAATAATATAATAATATAATAATATAATAATATAATAATATAATAATATAATAATATAATAATATAATAATATAATAATATAATAATATAATAATATAATAATATAATAATATAATAATATAATAATATAATAATATAATAATATAATAATATAATAATATAATAATATAATAATATAATAATATAATAATATAGTAATATAATAATATAATAATATAATAATATAGTAATATAATAATATAATAATATAATAATATAATAATATAATAATATAATAATATAATAATATAATAATATAATAATATAATAATATAATAATATAATAATATAATAATATAATAATATAATAATATAATAATATAATAATATAATAATATAATAATATAATAATATAATAATATAATAATATAATAATATAATAATATAATAATATAATAATATAATAATATAATAATATAATAATATAATAATATAATAATATAATAATATAATAATATAATAATATAATAATATAATAATATAATAATATAATAATATAATAATATAATAATATAATAATATAATAATATAATAATATAATAATATAATAATATAATAATATAATAATATAATAATATAATAATATAATAATATAATAATATAATAATATAATAATATAATAATATAATAATATAATAATATAATAATATAATAATATAATAATATAATAATATAATAATATAATAATATAATAATATAATAATATAATAATATAATAATATAATAATATAATAATATAATAATATAATAATATAATAATATAATAATATAATAATATAATAATATAATAATATAATAATATAATAATATAATAATATAATAATATAATAATATAATAATATAATAATATAATAATATAATAATATAATAATATAATAATATAATAATATAATAATATAATAATATAATAATATAATAATATAATAATATAATAATATAATAATATAATAATATAATAATATAATAATATAATAATATAATAATATAATAATTTAATAATATAATAATATAATAATATAATAATTTAATAATATAATAATATAATAATATAATAATATAATAATATAATAATATAATAATATAATAATATAATAATATAATAATATAATAATATAATAATATAATAATATAGTTATTCTCTTTGTACCTCTTTGTACCCAAGGACGGTAGGAATCTTAGTCATGTACAGGGATCAGGTGCTAACGGGGCCTTCAGGAAGGATCTGCAGGTTAAGCAGAGAGACTACAGAAGATGAAAGCCCATCAAGGCAATATGAACGGATGTAGGGCTGCAGATAAACTTTTAATGCAGCTAGTGTATGAAAAGGAAGCTTAGATAGTGTTCATTATTGAGCAATACTGGGACAGGAATCCAAGTAACTGGTTTTCAGACGACCTGGTTACTGCTGCAATATGGGTGGTTTACGTTCAAATTATTAGCATAGTCGATCATGGGGCAGATAAATGGTATGTTTGGATTAGAAGCTGAAGCACTACAGTTTTTAGCGTATACCTCTAACCAAATGACGCAATCGCAAACTTCCGTTCTAAGCTTAATGAACTAGAGGACGCAATTCGTGATACCACGGGGAGATAGTGGTAACCGATGAATTTGATGTGCGCCCACTGGTATGGGGTATGCTATAGCAGGACTCCATATGGAAGCGGGTTATGGAGATGTAAGCATGACTCGACCTGATCATGTTAAACCAGGGCTTTGTCCCAACATATAGAAGACCCGGTTTTGGAAATTCCATCTTTGACATATCATTTGTATTGTCAAGACCGAAACCATTTTTGACATTGACTAACACTGTAAGTAGTAAAACCGTTTTTATTCTAACTGATTTTTAGGAATCTGCAAATATTTCTGCGGTATTTAACACGTATTCCTGTGTGGTTTCATCACCTTGCAGTGGCGGTCCTAATCTTGCAACGCTTACTTTACTATATTTCCATGGTCTTTGAACGATATCGCTTTCTATGTGCAACAACTCATGGTGTCTAGCGCGGCATTTTGAACCCTACCGTTGGTCATTGAATTTTAACACAGGATGTCTTTGGCTCATTCAGTTGAAACAAAGATAATTTTGTCTGACCAACTTTTGTCGTTCATCAATGTTGGTGACGTCTGAATATATAAGAGTTTATTATATGCTTCTTTTATTGTATCTGTCTCTTAGCTTTTGGAAGGCATCCATATAGTTGGCTTCAGTTAGTGTGCAGAATGCTTTAGAAGATTGTATGCGCTTCTTTTGAGATAACCGTATAATAATTGAAACTTTTGAGCATCGATTTTGTATCCGTAACGTGTATACTTGTAACCGAATTATTTAGTTGAAATTGTATTTGGTGAAACCAATCAAAGTGGTTGCACTTGCCAGAAGAGTAATGGATAGAACAACAGACGTCGAATCCAACCTAAAAAGGAAAAAAAGTGTGTCGGTGAAATATTGAGCTGGTGACGGTTGGTTGACACTAAACAGAACTATTCTTGACACAAGAATCATTTTAAAACGCGTGCATGTCAGTATTTTCCAACTGAGATATTATGTTTTCAGAAAAAAACAAGAAAACGCATGAAATAGGTCGCTTAAAGCATTTTTACCCATTTCTGGATAACGATGGTACTTCTGACATAGAAACAAACGATTAAAGCCATATTTCCTGCAATGCACAAAATCTTAATGGAAATTTTGGTGAACGAGTAGTATTTTTGCGTCTTATTTTTCGCCAGCTGGTGAAAAAAGTCCGCTATCCGCCACCCGAAGACGCCTATGTGTGTGTGTGTGTGTGTTTATCAGTGACAGTTCTAAATTTGGTTTACACTTCGAACTAATTAATCATAGTGGTCATTAAAATAATATGAGCTATATATAGGAGTAGGTATGAACCAATATTTTCTTCGCATACAGAAAATATCGAAATTTTCTTATCGGTTGTCGTCATCATCTATCTTATCATCACTGTCATAAAAATATTTCGATTTTTTTTTTTTTTTTGAATTTTCATCATCCCGAAAATTTTATTCGTTTTTATTGACAATTAAAAATTAGCGAATGACGATATTACATTTTTGTTCAACACTAGGCGAGAATGAATGAGCTTTACGTTCCAAAAGCCCACCACTGAATATTTATATCTCGTTCGTTTCGTTTTGTTTATTTTTATGATTTATTCGAAAGTCGTTAAGACATAAATAAATAAATTTTATTCGTAATCTAATTTTTTTTTTATCGAGTTTTGATTAATTTATGATAACAAATAAAAAACCACGCGATGGTAATAATTTTCTTTATCGCCGCGGTTTGTGTTCGTTATGGTTTTTTATTGGTTTAAAACCGCACCGATTATAGTCGAATTACTAACTGTGAATTTTGTTAAGTGAATTATGTTAAATACTATGCAAAAATGGTATGGATGATGGTAATTTTGTTTTTTTTTCCGCCCAGGCGACTCTTGGTGTGGTAAAAACTAAACACAAAAATGATTGATTTGATTAGGAGTATCGTATTGCTGCCGGATTGGGTTCTACGAACTTTGTGTCGCTGTCGAAATTCATCTCAGTTGATACGTCTTTTTTTTTTGCTATAAACCTCCTTCTATAGAACTGCTAAATATGATTTACGCTTGAGCTCTATTACTAGCTCTAGATGAACAGCCTTTGTACTGCGATATATACGAATACACTTATATGCCTTGTAGTTTCATTGACTCCGACTCTTCATTAAATGGACAGCCAATAGTCCAGGTCAAATTCGAAGCCTGTTTTATAAAATGGGCGAATTTGAACCACAATGGTCCAGCCTGGTTATTCTTTAGATGAAGCACTTCTACTCTTAGTTTTGTTAGTATTGATTTCGGTGGCATAGTTACCGGATGCTTTATGTTATATATATATATTTTTTTTCCTTTATCTCCAATTTAGGAGCATAGGGCGTCCACTATCCTGAACCATCTAACTCTATTTGGGGCTATTGCTTTTATTTCTGCCCATGACTTTCAAAGATGTTTTGCCTCTGCTAGCATCGTTCTCTTCCATGTCATTGCTGGCCTTCCAACCTTTCTTTTTCCTTGTGGATTCCAGTCTAATGACATCCTCGTTATATCACTTGATGCCTTCCTCAGTGTGTGGCCAATCCATCTACATTTTCGTCGCTTTATTTCGGTCTCAATGTCTGACTGACATGTTGTTATATGCAGATTGATGTTACTGATCGTGTTAGGCCAGAAGCACTTAAGTATTCGTCGAAAGTATTTGTTTACGAATATCTGTAGCTTCTGTATGATTTTTCCTGTATGCTTCCATGTCTTACACCCATACAGAAGTACCGATTTCACACATGAGTTGAACATTCGTATCTTGGTCTTGCGCGACAGGACAGAAGTATTCTAGACTTTGTGTAACATGTTGAATGTATATCTGGCTTTATTTATACGTTTGTGTATGTCTTCTTCTGTTCCACCTGTTTTCGTTACTGTGCAACCAAAGTATACGAATTCATTTACATCTTCAATTTGTATATTGTTGATGTGTATCGGTGTGGTTATGTTTGTGTTGAGTCTCATCGCCTTCGTTTTCTTGATATTAATTTTGAGACCAACTTCATTAGCTAGATCTGATAGCTGTTGCACTTTCTGCTGCATGTCGGAGTGTTTGTGTGAGAGCAAGCATATGTTGTCTGCATAGTCTAAATCATTGAGTTTACCAGTTAACCCCCATTGAATGCCATTATGGGACTTGTTATCTAGTTTCCGCATTACACTGTCTAATACGATTAGGAACAGCATTGGTGAGAGTACGCAACCTTGCCTTACTCCTCGAGTGTTGTAGTATGTTTCACTTTGTTTGCCTTTGTATTGGATTCTGTTTCCAGCATCCCGATACATTTCTTGTATGAGTTCAATTAATTTCTTTGTGATGCCCATTTCACAAAGTGTCTGCCATATTGCGTTCCTGTTTATCGTATCGAATGCGCGTTCGAAATTGACGAAGAGCATATACAATGGTGAATTCCATTCATTGGATTGCTCAGTGATGATACGGATTGTGTTGATGTGATCAGTGCAACTTCTTCCTGGTCTAAATCCAGCTTGTTCGTTTCTTAATTTTGCATTGATCGTAGGTGAGATTCTGTCAAGGATGATCATTGCGAGTATTTTTATTGTTGTGTTGAGGAGGGAGATACCTCGCCAGTTCCTACATTCTCTTAGGTCACCTTTCTTGGGTATCGTAATTATCAAGCCTTTTTTCCATTTCAGTGGGATTCTCCCAGAATTCCAGATTTCTTGGATTATTGGTGTTAATATGCTTGCAGTTGTAGATGAATCTCCTTTGAATATTTCGGCTGTTATATTGTCTGTTCCAGCGGCCTTATTGTTCTTCAGTCTATTAATGACATCTTTAACTTCCCGTTCCGTTGGTGGATGGGTGTTGCTAGTTTCGTTATTGATGTCAATTAATGACTGGATATTTTCGGGGTCGGCGACGACGTCTTCTTCGAAATATTCCTTCCATCTCTTTAACTGTGCTTCATCTGTTGTTAGTACTTGACCATTAGCGTCCCTTATAGGTGGTATATTTGTAATTTTACAAGTGACCTTTCTTACACACTGGTGTAGTGCTCGCATATTTTGGATTGCTACTGCCTCTTCAGCAGCTTTTAGAATGCTTTCTGTATATTTTCTTCGATCATTCCTTGCCATTTTCTTTACTTGACGCGCTGTTTCTTCGTATCTACGTTTCACCTCTTTCGTGTTATGTTGGCACATTTGCAACTTAAATTGACGGCGTTCCTCAACTTTCTGCCATGTATCATAACTGATCCAAGGTTTCCTTTTGTATTCTCTGTAGCCGAGTACGTCCGTGGCAGTCTTGATGTAGGCTTCTTCTGCTTGGTTCCATCTTTCTTCTATACGGGTGGCTTCAGACTGGAGATTGAGTTGGAGCGTTTCATTGAAAGTGTTTCTTGTTTCAATGTCTCTCAATCTATTTGTGTTAAATTTCCTCCTATTTGTCTTCGAATGTTTTACAGCTGCTGGCTTGATCTTGAATTGTGCTATTACCAGTTGATGACCGCTGTGTACATCTACGCCCCTCATTGTTCTTACATCTTGTAGTGATGTGAGAAATTTCTTATTGATCATTACGTGATCAGACAAATAGGAGGAAATTTAGTTCTGCCATCCGGTGATGTCCATGTGTATTTATGTATATTTTTGTGTGGAAACTTACTGCCGCCTATGAACAATTGATAATTGATTTGTGCTACAGAAGTCGACAAGTCTTTATCCATTGTTATTTCGCACAGAGTCCAATGCATTTCTTCCCATGATAGTGGTTAGGTTGATGTTGTCTGTACCAATTTTTGCATTGAAATCTCCTTGTATGATTTTGACGTCATTTCTGTGCGTTCTTGCTATTGTGGCTTGTAACTGCTCGTAGAACTCATCTTTCGTTGTATCTTCTGCTCTTCTGTTGGGGCATAGCACTGAATGATAGTTGTGTTTCTTATTTTTGAATGGAACCTTGCCACTATAATTCTGCTGTTAACTGGTTGCCATTCCATCAATGCTTTCTTTGTTTTATTTGTTGTTAATATGCCCACGCCTTGTTCATGTGTGTCGTCTCTACCAGAGAATATCATATAATTTCCATTGCTCGTGTTTAATTCTCCACTGCTTTTCCATCTGACTTCACTGAGGCCGAGAATCTCGATGTTATAACGTTTCATTTCCTTCTCTACTTGTGCTAGCCTTGATGTTTCTGTAAGAGTTCTGATGTTCCAGTTTCCGATTCGTGTCCGTGTACTATGATAGCCAAGGGTCGATATTTGTGTTGGTGTCCGGTTTGTGTTGTTATTTGTAATAGTGTTCGTTTCTGTAATCATTTTAATTTCAGACTAATGAATGATTGGTCCATTGAATCCTAGCCAGTTTCCAGGGCTGCTGGATAAGGTATACTGGCATACCGGGGGGGGGGAGGTTCTCATTCTTCTTCATGTTTTGTACTTTTTCTTCTTAGATGTTCCCAAGCGGTCAACCAAATATGTACTAACCTCGCATATGGTTGCTTGACGTTGTTCATGAATTGTGTGACATCTCTTCTGTCTCCTCTACTCACCCCCTATGTTATATAGTTCTGTGCTGTTTTCCTGTCTGCCACCGACTTGCATTTCGTTTATGTAATCTTAGAATGAATTTAACGATGTTAACCTGCTGGGTTGATTTTTTTTGCTATATGATTGACTCTGCTCATATTTACAAAGCTTAGAAAGTGAACAAAGATTCCAATGGTTTAAATAAATTCTCTTTAATTTGTTGGTCCTTATTTCTTGCGTTATTTGAGAGTTTTTGCATTAACGCGATGACCCTTTGTAATTTATAAAATTATGAAAGGTAATTACATATGAATCCCAGAAAGTGTGTACTCTAACTGGTCGTTATTCTTTCGTATGTCCGTAGCTATGGGCTTGCTAATAGCCAATATTCTAAGCTAAGCTATAACCTATTAGGTCCCGACTACCATATAGGATGTTACAGAATTTCTGTAGCTGACATGCCACGGCTTTCAGCTACAGCAATTTCAGTATTGATAGAAGTGGCTCCATAGTAGAATATCCATAATGCTTGAGGTTCGATTAACAATGAAAGTTGCCCATCTTTAAGGCTCACTAGATAGCTACTCCAGTACAACTTTTGCGTCAATTTTTTAAAATCTAATTTATATTAATTTTAAAGTTTTGTGTCAAATAAAGTGCTTGTGTACTTGTTTAGAAAATTGTGATATAAAGTTTTCAAATCCCCAACCTTTTCCAATTTCCTTAGTCTGAATTGCGAGGTTCAATGTATTGCCCAGTTACAATTTCCCAACAACGTTTCAATGTGGTATCGATATTTGCTTCTTGCTTATTGTAGTTTACAGCTAGGAAAAATGCCGTAGGTTCTGGTTAAACGGTCATCTCTGTACTACAGACAACCCAACCAAATATTGAATTCTGCATCACAAGACCATTGGAATCAATTTGTTTTCTACCATCCAATAAAATAAACAAGAAATAATCGGATCAAAATATGTTTAATCCCTAGCTGTGTGAAATTAGGATCGGCCAATTGCAACGTATCCCACAGACTTGTTGGTATATTCTTAATGGTTTATGATGGTAAACTTAAAGTGATTTTGAATAAAGTATAATGCAGACAACATACTGCTTTTCTGGAGTTTTCTCGTTTCAAATTAAAACGTTGCACACGAGATTCTGTGATGAAGCTGGCTTGTGAGCCTGAAGCTGGCTTGTGAGCTTGAATTGCAACGCATTAATCTTTTCGTTCGGTCGTTCATTGCAATGATAGGTCATTATCAGAGAGTTGCAAATCAAAATAAAGAAATTTGTATGCTCATTAAAGTAAATCGCGATTTCGATCTACGACGTTATAAAAATGCTATTCAAACTGATGTAGCAGTAGTATTTAGTACAGTTGATTGTGAGCCACTCTTTGAACAAAATATGGTTTCGTTTTCAAAAGTTAATGGTACCATTTAAAATATCTCTTTTTTGGATTCATCATTGAGCCCTTTAGCGTATCCATTACTTCAATATTCCTTAAAATGTACCAACTACAATTAACTCAAGAGCGCCCGATTTTGTCATAATGTACCATTCACAAAAAAAATTTCTGCAGTGGATAGTTGATATGTATGTAAGAATAGCAGGCAAAAAGTTAAATTTAATTCGACAAAATCAAACAATTCTTAGGTCTAGGGTTTACAACAATTTGACAAATTATTTATAATTGAACCCAAATGCAACGTTGGCGGTAAAATAATTTTACCATCTTAATTCAATAGATCTCCAAAAAATATGTATCAGAATTATTTAGATGCAATGTCAATTGTACAACATTTCAGAAAGCCTTCTTTGTTTATTACAATGACTTGCAATCCAAGTTGGCCTGTAATAGTTGGTAATATTGGTGTGGATGAGTCAGTTAATTTTCTATATTGAAATTCTTTTGCAATATGTGTGGGAAAATTTCCTAAAAAACAATGAAAGAAATGAAGGCGTGAAGGTGATAAAATTTTTACACGCATATTATGTAGCAACACCAAAAGACATCAAACTTTTCCACTTACGATTGCTTTTATTACATGTCTTTGGTCCAAAATCATTTAGAACATGATACAATGTATCATATGGATGTTAGAACATATACAATGGAATCATACACACTTCTTTTGTTGTTGAAGCGTGTTATGCTCGCGGCATTTCTTCAAATTATAATGAATCGCGCAAATGTTTAAATGTAGCAAAAGAATTACATTCACCAAAACGAATGCGACTTTTATTTGGTTACATTTGTGTTTGGTTACAATTTAAAGTATATCTTAGTGAAGATTTTTTCGTTTTTTGATTTCGTGTGCTTCGTGAAGTTTTGCATCATGATAGTCGATCTAATGTTTTTTGTTTAACTGCTCATGCAGGTTGTGGAAAAATATTCAAACGAACAGCAATATAAATATTCAGTGGCATAGCTTCAACTCTATTAAATGAGGTAGAACTTTCACAATGTGTTTAAATTGCTTATTCCCATCTTGGTAAGTTATGTAGTGAATATTATCGTAAATATTAGCTTTGGGTGATTGATGAAATTTCTATGTGCCCACTGCAAGTATTGAAAATCATAGATGGATTATTGCAGGATCTATATGCCGTGAAAATAAGAAAACATAAACCATTGGGAGAAAAAACGATACATTTGTGCGGGGATTTTCTGTAAATCTTACCAGTTGTTCCACATGGGTCACGTGCAACTTTAATTAAAAATTGTGTAACGAGTTGGCATAATTTTGTTTAATTTCATAATTTAACGTTTTCTCAAAATATGAGAGCCTCACCAAGTAAAATAGCATTTGCCGAATTCTTGAAAAAAATTTGAAATAATGAAACCCTACAATTCCCTCAGTTTAGTGAAAATGTTATTCAAATACCTCAGGTTTTAATAGGAAATGAAAATAATATTATTAATGAAGTGTATGGAAATATTTTCAAAAACATACTCTCAGATAACATATTGACGTCAGTTATTTTAGCACCTACAAATGATGATTGTACTTTAAATAATACTGATATACTTAATCCAATATCAGGTGAACTGAATTTGTAATGATGACAATGAAACCAATAACTATCCAGTCAAGTTTTTGAAATCTTTGACGATTAATGGTTTACCACCACATAAGTTAGTATTGCAAATTAATTGCATCGTTTTACTAATCAGAAACTTAAAAACAAATAAAGCATTAGGCAATGAATAAGAATGCGCATCAAGTGTATGCATCGTACTGCCAAAATTGATTGAGAAGTTTTAACTGGAGCCGCACCGAATAAATTTTGATTCCACGTAAAAATTTAACATATTCCAGTATTGTTTTTCCATTTAACTTTCAAAGAACTCAATTTCCAATTATACCTGTAGGTCTACTGCGTATTCCGATCTGAAAGTAAACCGATCTGAAAGTAAAATCTGATTTGACTATGAATCGGTACTGTGTAATGTTTTCAGATCGGAACAAAATATTGCTATATATTTTTCTGATTTAAGATGTCAAATTTTTTTGTTCCTTAGGTTTTTGCGAATAAATGCAAAGTACTAGTAATGATGAAAGTGAAAGTAAGTATTTATTGATGGCCATTCACAGAAAGATATTAAGAGACAAATTAAATATTTTGGAAATTCATTAGGTTATTTATTTATTTATCATTTTATCTATTATGTGAAAATATACAAGTATGCTAAAAAAAATTATGGACACACAACAACAGAAATATATGTTACAGTAATTAAAATAATTAAATAATTAAAATAAAATAATTAAACAACAGTTACTGCTTCATTCGTTTTTTAAACCACTCTCTTGAAATATTATAATCGAAAAAGCCGTAACACTCAGTGGATGCATTAAAAATATTAATTAGAGGAGCTAAGTTATTAAAATTATAAGTGCAAAAAGGAATACGCAATAAACCTGGGTGCGATCTTAAGACTCGCTGAGGAGCATTAACACATTCAATTTTAGAGCAAAGAAGATCGCGAGCAAAGTAGCAAAGACTATCTTACGTCTACTTTCTAACGTTTGTAAATTTATTAAGGCAAGTCGATTTGTATAAGGTTCACGAACAAAACCACAATTTAAGTTAGGTAAACGACGTAATGCAAAGATCAAAAATTGTTTTTGAATACTTTCGATCCTCGCCGAATGAGTAACATAAAGGATCCCAAATTACCGAAGCATATTCTAATACAGACCTGACGTAAGTAACATAGAGAGATTTAACAGTAAGAGGGTCAAAAAATTATTTCCTATTACGCTTAATAAACTCCAACAAAGAGTACTCTGTACTAACACTGCAGCTTACATGCTTATCAAATGTAAGGTTTCTTGAAACAATAACGCCAAGATTGCGAATTTCGCATACTCTACAAAGCTGTATATCCATTAAAAAATTCGTAACCTCTACACAAGAAAAAGGCGATCTACAAAAAGAAACAACTTTGCATTTACTTGTATTCAAGGGCAGTTTATTTCTAGTTGACCAGTCACAAAAGACAACGAACTCGTGTTGAACCTGTACAGTATCAATGAACGAATTAATTGCAGCATAGATTTTTAAGTCATCAGCGTACAATAGACACTCACAGAACTTTAAATACTAACAGCATTTCTAATAAACACCGTGAATAGTAACGGTCCTAGGTGGCTACCCTGCGGAACACCAGACGGAATAACAAATTCGAAAGAACGATCCTGGGAAATACTCACACATATTTTTCTAGATGTTAGGTACGAAACAATCCATTTGTTTGGAATGAAATCAGATCCGAAGTCAACCAATTTCTGTAGAAGTATTCTGTGATTTAGTCTGTCGAAGGCTTTCGAAAAGTCTGTGTAGACCACATCAATTTGGCCGTGACTACCTGCAGTTTCGAAGGTATAACCCGAAAACCATAAATTTGGTAATTGTAGGTTTGTCCTGAGTCCATGCTGATGAGAACTTATCCTATTTGCTATAAGACTATCTAATCTAGATTTGACCAAATATTTAAAAAGCTTTGGTATAGCTGATAGTAAAGAAATCCCTTTATAGGGCTGAAACGCTCTTTCTTCTAGGTTTGAAAATGAGGACAATAAAATAATTTTTCCAAATATCAGGAAATAATCCACATGAAAGACTCGCATTGAACAGAAAATATAACGGTTCGGACAAAGGCAGTGCAAATTTTCTCAAAATCCGTGGTGCGAATTCCCTTTAACATATATGAAATTTTCTAGGTTTACAGTAATGTTCATTTAATTTATTTATCAATATACGGTTCCAGTTTTTCGAAAATAGTTAATAGAATCCATTTAGGTACTATCTTTTAGGAGAAATAAAAACGAATTGGATGCCATAAATAGTTCCACTGTCATTCCTCCCGCATGTTAAAGCTAGCCGCTACGCTTCGTTTTTATGCTCAAGGTGGATATCAGTTGAAGGCTTTTCTATGAAAAAAAAAGTTGAATTCTCAATGTTATTGATGCCATAGATGGAACCCATATACAATTGATTCGGTCACACGTAAACAAAAATCGGTTCTAATCGAAAACTTAGACATAGATATATAATCATAAAACGACCGTTAAATTCGTAGAAGTTGGTTTTGTGGATCAACAAATGGTATTGAGTTTCAAAGATTTCCACATAAAAGGTGAACAAAACTGGCTGTTAGGTAATACAATTAATTTATGTTTAGTAAATAATTCTTATTTTGATTGAATTTAACAGAGAATTCAGGATACCTACTTGAGTAGGTATCCTGATGCTTTTTAACACCGTAGCGGCAGATGGAAGTGAAGAAGCAATATTTAACGATACTCACTCAAAACCGCAAATTGTTACTGTTTCGTATTCATTTAGCTCCTAAAGTATAAATAATATTGTGTTTCAGTGACTGTAGCACGAATTAAGAAAGATTATTTAACAAAAAATATTAAAAAAATTGACTTACATTATTTTATTATTGGTTATTATGTCTATCGAAGATTATTTTTTATATTTCCGAATATAATGGCCAAGGACATTTAGCAAATGATGAAAGAATTTTTACAAAAAACATCGTTTACACAGAAGTACTGATTTACTGAATCATTAAATTCACAAAAATGAAAATGAAATGAATTAAGGCAAACAACAAACCGTTAATGAAGCATTTGTACACGATTGCAGCTGACGTAATAGAACAAAAACTATATGCAATGATTTTAAAGGTATACTCTAATCAACAATTTGTCAAATGCTGAACAAAAACCACTTAGCGAAATTGTAAACAGAAAAAGTGGGAATGGTGGAAGGCTAAAGTCGTTAGAGTACCATAATTCAGCAATAAGCACAGTTCTCGTAACTTCGTTCACTAAGTCACTGGACTGCACCGCATACCTTTAGACCATTGCCATTGGAGCCAGGATAAAAACGTCCATGTTATCATCGATGAAGTACATACACTTGGAAGGACAATTTCTTCGATTTAACCCCAATTATTTTTTTTAACAAGGAGTATACCCAACCACTAGGTCATTGACTAATGTTTAGCCATTTTGTTTTTGTATTCCATAGAATATACAAAAAAGCTTTCGTATCACGATATTAAATTACCATTCAAACTATCGTCCATCCACACACCGTGTAGCAACGATAAAGTTTTTTCGTAATTAAATAATGAAATTTCCACTTTTTTTAGTGCTAGTTCTTCAACGAACTATTACAAAAGTTTAGTAACTTTTTTTTACTTTATTTTGTCGTTGTCTTATAACAGGGTGAGTCATTTTCAGTCTGACAATCAAATAATTTGGAGAGTATCCAGTTTATATGTAACGATGCTTAATATTTTTTTAAAAGAAGGTTACTAGAAAGTCATCTTCGTTTTTTAAATGGACACACATATTTTTTAATACGTCGTTCTATTTAAAGAAAGCGCTTTCTTACGGATTGCGGAATATTATTGACATTGGCTTTTTCAATGTTTTTATTAGTAATTTTTTTCTAAATTTATTCAGTCGTAAACTATTAAACAGTAACGTAATGGTGAAAACAACTGTGGCCGAATGTGTTTTTATCCATTATATGAAATTTTACAAGTGTTTCTGAAAGTAACTCTTTTAAGAGTTTGCGGTAAAAAAGCTATTAGTTTGAGTGGACTAAATCTTTGTTCTTTCAGTAATGGCTTTCCCTTTAACTATTACTTTTTAAGTCAGTTATCACTTAGAAATTCTAGTTCATTAGGTTTAATTTACACTTCATTTTTGCTTAACCATATACAACATTGTATATCACATGACGCTCTTGAACAATTTGAAGTATGATCCTTCCCGCTTTTCTTTTTTCCAGATATCATAATATAGCGATGTTTTTTGAGACATTCCTCGAGCACAGTTGATACCGAACATCAAACTATTAGATTAGAATAGTCTTTTATTAGTTACAAACGATGTGGTGCGCTTCTGGTTTTATTAAGACCAGGTTAAATATCTGCTTTATATTAAAACTTGAAGATCCTTTGGTATTTTTGAAATTGCCTAGAAGCTCTTTATCGGTGGCATAGGATAATATTCGGAAAATACTACCTTTTTAAAGAATTTCTAGCAGAAGCGAAAAAAGTTGTCACACAGGTCCTTGCTGGACTTTCAATTTTTATTTAAGTCTTTCCACTTCACGGAGATCCAGGTTATACCACTATAGGTATGGTTTCCCTAATGTATGGCTAATCCATCTCCATTTCCGTTTTCTTATTTCGATCCCAATGTTCAATATTTTGTCAAGAATGAACGAGTTTTTCACCATATTCTTTGCATCCCTGTAAATTACTGCGCTTTTTCAGTTGTTAAGACTGGACCAAAAGCACCCTTTTATAATTGGTATGTTGGTAAACATCCTTGCATTATTTTAACATCAATTTTTATTCACAACTATTTACCTCTTTTGACATCACTAAGGTCGCAAATTTTCACTTTCTAATGGCCTCGAGGTTTCTGTTACAATTATAAATTTCCAATTCCCAATTCGTATCGATGCATATTGCGAGTAAACCAACGGATACAAAATTAAGATCTTAAACCTTCCAGTCAAAATTCGATAATTTTGGAGTAACACCATATCATAAATGTATGAATTATTGACCATGCCCACAGAAGCACCTTGAATGGTTGCATTCAATTAACCTTAGTATGTTTAAGGAAGAAATACTGGATTCTTAATGGTAAGCGTGCATCATGAAACGTAACTTTAAAATGTTTAAAATGCTTTCTCTATAAAGAACACATGTTAGAAGAACTAATAGGAACAAAACTAGCAGCCAATTTCACCCAGAAAGAGCACTTTTATGGCCCCATACAATTAAAAACAATAAAAAGAAAGATGAAACCAGGTCAGCAAGTGATACTTATAGCTTTTATTGTATTTATGATAATCAAAGGGGTCTATATCGAAAAAGTAAGCTATCCAACAACGTCAGGTCTCATTGCCAAATACAATCTTTTTGTCTCCAGTCGATGACTATATACAGACATTTATTCCAACAATGGAACTAACTTTATCGAAACAAACGCTGTATGAAAATTAAACTATCTTACATCCATAACAACACTACAAAGTGATAGACTCAAGTGGTCTTTTAGCCATTGTTTGTAAAGGCTAGCCTTTAACCCTTGGGTTTACTCACCTTAAAAGCCTGGCCATTTATATTCACCATGATATGCTTTTTCCATTCCCAGCTTTTTGTAGCTTTAAAATGTTTTGTAGCTTTAAACCAACTAAAATAGCTCGTAGATCAGCCTATGAGATAACCAGATCGGGTCAATTATACAATATCTTTGTAAGTTTACCTTAAGGAAATTCCGATCATCGGTTTATTTTAGCGTAATTTTCAACGTTCTGGTCATGCCAAGGTAACGTTCCTCCTAAACGACAATTATGGCATGGTAAATAGTTAAATGCAGACTGGGTAGAAATGAACAAATTTTTTAGCTCACTAAGAAAATCTCTCAAAGCAAATCTGTAAAATAAACCAGCAACTGAAAGTTTAGGTGAATTTTCGGTGAATTTTCGGTGAATTTAAGAAAAATATTATCACCTCGCCCGAAAATTTGCTGCAAACTTTAATTTAGCTGATTCTATCTTAACCACCCCAATTGTCTCTCCAGCCAGTTCGTCGATGTGCTGCATTACATTAAACTCTAGAGTTGTAGCTAAAGTCCCTGCAAATATTAATATTAGAAAGTCAGCCGGTCCAGATGGTATTTCTCAAATTGTTATTAAATATTTTTAAAGATCCTTCTCAAAGTCACTATCATCTTTTTCTTCTGAAATTTTTCCCTTCATTTGAAAAACTGCAAACATAAATCCGGCACCAAAAAAGAGCAGCAAATTGGACCATATTTTGGCAGAAAACTCATCTGACTACAAGGGTTCAAAATCGAGCATCTTGAATGATTGCGATCGTAAATTTATTATGCAATTTTTATGCTTTTCTATTTTTTTTGCAATTTTTTATGTTTTAAACACATGCAATTTTTTTTGGGGCCGAGAAGCTCTCGCAACTTTTTCACGATTATTTTAACGTCGAACTTTACTCCATCGCTAGCCAAATCAAGGCTGCATGAATACAAGTTCACTTTAAATATCCAATTCTTTTTGTATTTCTCATAACAAAAAATCACAAAAACTTTTTTTTCAACCATCTCCGGTTGGGAATCAAAATTGGTACCTCCCAACCCAAATATCACAGCTTTAATAAATGCGCCAATTGCTCGGTTAAATTTAAACTTTTTATTTAAAGTTAAACCCGACAAGACTTTTATTTCTTTTATTCCTTTCTTTCTTTTTTCATCCAAATCTTTCCTTTTCCTTTAAATAGTACTTTGTGTTTTTGCTAGAATACTCACATTAAGGATGTCCAAAGTGCTATTGCCTTTAAATACTGAATGTAAACATAAATAATTGCTGCTTCATTTTACAGATTTAAACCTTTTTGGCATTTTCTATTTTTTCTCTCTTGAACATATTTGCCGCACAGAGGCATAATTGGTCAATAAATTTAATTAGTTGCAGCGCTTTTTCCTTATAGGGTTAACTGATTGTTTTTTTCTCCAAGTGTTTTTATTTGTTTTCCAACTAATTTGGCAGTGTTTGGATGGAAGGAGACGAATCCGCTTTCATTTGTCTTGTTTTTCCCTTTTCTGCTTTTAAGACCAAATCAGTAGTACTTTAGGAAAATTTATATTATATATATCTCATTGCTAGTCTTAGGAAGTTCCGCAAATTGTTAAGCCCGTAAAGCTTTCATTAAATTTTAGTTTCCTTTTCTTAGCGGTTTGCAATTCCGCTTTATTTTATCTAATATTAGTTATTTTTATTTGCTGCTTTAAAAATACTACCATTCGAAGATGTGGGTGATCTTGTAAGCTTCGAGCTTTTTAGAAAGCTTAGTAGGAGTAGGAAAGTAGAAAATAATTAAACCTAAACTCCAACATGTTCAGAACTTAAAAATTTAAGTACTTTTCAGAACTAGTACTTTTTTTATGGATGAATTCGGTTGTTTCACTTTAACTGATTCACCCTGCAAATCATCTACATATTACACAAGAACATCGTCTTCTCAGAATTTCTTATATAATAAATACAAATAGAATCTGAAAATTTAATTTTTATCGAACTTTTTTTGATCAATATATATGGTAAAAAGTATGTAACAAAAGTTGAGGGCGCAACACTTACACTAAACCAAACAACAAAACACTTGTGATGTGATGTTTTTTTTCCTCGCATATTTCAATCTTAAATAGAATATTGAATACATGGGAGGAATTGGGGGGAGGCTATATACGTATAAAGAAATTTAACACATCTCCTTCATTACATCCGTATTATGATGTATAACTTTATATGTACGTAGCGGTAAGAAAACTTTTACGTGCTCCAGCTATAGAGATCTGGCGCAGACAAAACAAATAATGAAGTTTTTATGACATAGTATGGGTATATGTGTGTATGTGGTTAGTATAGTAAAAGGTTGTGGGTACTCTAAGAAAAGTTCGTTTTTTTTTTTCTTATGTCATTGTTTTGGTGTTGTTGTGGTTGGTTATCGATAATACGACAGTGTTAGAATTAATAATTGAATTGCTAATGCTGTGTGTTAATTTTGAAAATGGATTATCGATCAATCTTATATATCCACATATATACTCGATAATAGTATATAGTTCGAAATGATATTTGAAATTCATTATGTTATATAGTTGATTACATACATATATACATCTTTCGTACATGATTATGTGACAAAATTTTTATTACTAAAACACAATCATTAATTATTAAAGCTCCGATGTTCGTCTATGTATCAAAGTTTCATAAGGTAATTTCGATTGTTTTGTAATTTATCAAAATTGACACACGCTCTGCCATAATATTATGATGATGATGATGATGATGATGGTGATGGAGTGAGATGACACCCGCATCCATACTAATGCCGAGGGAAATTTCTCGAATTTTTATCAAATTGTTCAAGCGTTTGTGACATGATTTAGTATTTTGAAATGTTGTTGCTGCCAATACTAAGATGAATTGTCATTGAATTTTAATTAATTATTATATTTATAGTAAGATTGGGCGGAGATTGGAACTCTTGGGATGAGTCATCTAAAATTTAAAACAAAATAAAGTTTAAATCACCATAAATCGTTTTAATATAAATTATACGAGGTGAACGATGTAATTTGATACAACTTAAAGTATTAAATAATTTTAACATCATAAGCGTGATATTATTATGATGGCTCAGAATAATTCACAAATTGATAAAGATGCTACCTTGGATTTTAACTGCCACTTCTTTAACCAACACATCTGACCCAAGAAACAATTGTTTAACACTTCCTAGTACGGCTATAGCATTGTTATCAAGGACTAATATCAGGCGATTTGAAAAGTTTCCATAATTCTCATAAACTCAAGATGATTAGCCTTTTAAAACTTTAAATTATTTAGGCTAATTAAAATGTTCTCAAAATTCTCAAAAACTCATAACGGTTATAGTATATCAAAATAGTGAAATATTTAGGCGACTTAAAAACTTTCCCAAATTTCAAAAACGTAAGATGGTTTACCTCCCAAAATTGTGAAATATTTAGGCAAATTAATAAACTTATTCCAGCCTTTTGGAGATTATTGGCACCTCAAGAACTTGGATTAAAACACAAATGAAAAGTTGTGTAATCTTTCAACAACCAAATCAGTTCTCATTCAATATTAAACTAACAATATTAAAATTATTTTAGTCACAAAAAACAAAAGGGACTACTTTTTCTAAATTTTTTTAGAGTAAACTTAACGAAAGTTTTTATGTAAAAATGCATTTTTTTATTTATTTTCACTAATTTAATTGAAGGTAGTTTATATACTCCAACATGTTTATAGTCAGATCATCGGAGATTAGACCTAAGATATCACCCATGTTAACTCACAGTGCCCAGCTACCATCTTCTTTTAACATAGACATATGTTTCTCAGTGTAATTGCTCAGTCATTTCAGTTATTTTAAAAATGTACCTGTGATTTTAAAAATGCTGGTTAGTTCGTCTATAAAATTCCTTCGCGGTGTAAGGAAACTGCCAATTATCTTTCAATAATACAAATGTCATTTGGATTTTAACTACCAATGCTTTAACCAACACATCTGAACCGGGATACAATTGTTTAATACGTCCTAGTACGGTTATAACATTGTTATCAAGCACTGCTATCAGGCGAATAATCTCAAGATGATTAGTATTTTAAAATTTTAAATTATTTAGGCTATTTAAAATGTTATCAAAATTTTCAAAAACTCATCATAGTAAGCCTATCAAATTGTGAAATATTTAGGCGAATTAAAAAGTTTTGTAAATTCTCGAAAATGCATGATAGTTAGTTTTTCAAAATTTTAAAACATTTAGGCAAATTAAAAACTTACAAAATTCTCAAAACTTCAAGATGGTTAGTAAGCCTATTGAAATTGTAAAATATAAATTAAAATTGAAAAAGTTTCCAAAATTCTTAAAAACTCATGATAGTTAGCCTCCTAAAATTGCAAACAACATTTTGTTGAATTAAAAAGTTTTTAAAGTTTTCGAAAATTCGTGATGGTTAGCCTATCAAAATTGAATAATTTTTATGAAAATCAAAAAGTTTCCAAGATTATCAAAATATCATGATGAAATCTATTAAAATTGTGAAATTTTAGACAAAATAAAATGTTTCCAAAATTCCCGAAAACTCATAATGGTTTGTCTATCAAAATTAAGAAATATTTAGGCCCATTTAAAAGTTCGCAAATTTTAAAAAACTTTTGATGGTTCTTAGCCTATCAATATTGGGTAATTTTTGTGACAATTAAAAATAATTCGAAAATTCTTAAAATTTCATGATAGTTATAGCTTCCTAAAATTGTGAAATTTATAGGCAAACACATGATGGTTGTTAACCTCTCCAAATTTTAAAATATTTTTGCAAAATACAAAGTTTACAAAATTTTGATGACTCAAAATGCTTGTAAGCTTATCTAAATTGTGAAAAATTTAAGCAAATTAAAAACTTTCCCAAATTTCAAAAACGTAAGATGGTTTACCTCCCAAAATTGTGAAATATTTAGGCAAATTAATAAACTTATTCCAGCTTTTTGGAGATTATTTGCACCTCAAGAACTTGGATTAAAACACAAATGAAAAGTTGTGTAATTTTTCAACAACCAAATCAGTTCTCATTCAATATTAAACTAACAATATTAAAATTATTTTAGTCACAAAAAACCAAAGGGACTACTTTTTGTAATTTTTTTTTAGAGTAAATTTAATGTTAGTTTTTATGAATAAATGCATTTTTTTAATTTATTTTCGCTAATTTAATTGAAGGTGGTTTATATACCAATTCTTTATATTCCAACATGTTTATTGTTGGCCCATTGGTGATTAAACTAAAGATATCACTCATGTCAATTCACAGTGACTCAAGCCCACTTACCATTTTTCTTTTGTGACATGATTTTAAAATATGGTTTAACGACAATAAATATCGAGTATTTGTTGTCCCAACTACTGAAACTTTAATAACCAAGCGACTTACATGTTACATTTCTCTGTGTAATTGCTCAGTCATTTGGGTTATTTTAAAAATGTATCTGTGGTTTTTAAAAATGCTGGTTGGTTGGTCTATAAAATGCTTTTGCGGTGTAAGGAAACTGTCAATTTTCTTTCAATAATACAAATGTCAGTTGAATTTTAACTACCACTGCTTTAACCAACACATCTGAACCGGGATACAATTGTTTAATACGTCCTAGTACGGTTATAACATTGTTAGCAAGCACTGCTATCAGGCGAATAATCTTAAGATAGTTAGCGTTTTAAAATTTTAAATTATTTAGGCTAAATGTTATCAAAATTCTCAAAAGGTCATGATGGTTATAGTCTATCAAAATTGTGAAATATTTAGGCGAATTAAAAAGTTTTGAAAATTCACGAAAATTCATGATGATTAGTCCATCAAAATTTCTAAACATTTAGGCAAATTAAAAACCAATTTATCTAAATTTCAATATGTTTGGTAAGCCTTTCAACTTGTGAAACATATTGGCGAATTAAAAATTTTCAAAAATTTTTGAAAATTCATAATAAAAATTGTATAATTTTTATGAAAATCAAAAAGTTTCCAAGAATCTCAAAATATCATGATAAAATCTATCAAAATTGAGAAATATTTAGGCAAAATAAAAAGTTTCCAAAATTCTCGAAAACTCATAATTTTTGCATAATAAAAAGTTTACAAAATTTTGATAACTCAAAATGTTTGTAAGCTTATCAAAATTGTGAAAAATTTTATACAAATTAAAAACTTTCAAAAATTTCAAAAATGCAAAATGGTTTACCTCCCAAAACTGGGAAATATTTGTGCAAATTAATAAGCTTATTCCACCTTTTTGGAGATTATTGGCACCCCAAGAACTTGGATTAAAACACAAATAAAAAGTTATGCAATCTTTCAACAACCAAATCCTTTCTCAATTAATATTAAACTAACAAACATAAAATTATTTTAGCCACAAAAAACCAAAGGGATTACTTTTTGTAATTTTTTTTAAAGTAAATTTAACGTAACAGGACCGTAAGTTTGTATGAAAAATCTCCTTTTTTTATTTTTTTTTTGCTAATTTAAATTAAATTTGGGGTTCATTTACCAATTCTTTGTATTCAAACATGTTTATAGTCAGACCATCGGTGGTTAGACCAAACATATCAACCATGCCAATTCACAGTGAATTCAAGCTTACTTACTAACTTCTTTTAAAATAGACATATGTTTATGACATAATTTTAAAATACGGTTTAAGGACAGTAAATATCAAGTACTGCAACTTTGATAATCAAATCACTTACATGTTACTTTAGTCTTTTAAAATGCCATTGCGGTGTAAAGAAACTGTCAATTACCGTTCAATAATACAAAGTTGGCTGGATACGAGTCCAGTTAATTTTATTTTTGAAATGATATTCGATAAATATGGAATAGGTCCTTTAACAATTTTAATGCGGTACATTCCAAATATACTAAAGATGCTAAGTGTCATAAAACGGTTAAGATTTAAAGACCTTTTTATTCGTAAATGTCAAGATTATGTCAAGGTTAATTTTGATAAAATACAGTATTTTTTACAAGTTTGTCTGATGAAAATCCCCTACTTTGAATTTAATTACTTAAAATTTAAAATAAAGGTCATAATATCTCCTTTAAATATTTAATTATCTCGATTGCCTTTAGTATTTTATGTCGATTCAATTCATTTTATCACCCCCAAAATCCATCTACAGTACATCATCAATTTATTATCATATTCGAACAGATTTATTGATATCAATATCAATAAACTAATACAAAATTTCCTTTTTAAAATTCCATTTATTTTCATCGGCAACCGATAAGGGCCATTTGTATCCTTTCAATAAATCTCCGAATCTCAATAAAAACAAATCAAACTGTCTCAAAATTAACAGGCAGCACAAAAAAAAATTAAATGTCTGCACCCTTTCGTACTCAAACCAAAGTAAAAAGTAAATCAACTACACGTTACCTTTAAGCCTATTTAAAACTGTAAATATCCTTTTTTGTTGTTGTTCTTGTTGTTGTTGTTGCTGTGTGTAAATAGCTTTACTTTTAGTCCTTTTTTGGATTCGTTATATATATATTTTACGTTTTAATGGAAGTCAATATATTTTAATGTCCTTTTTCCCTGGCTCCATGTTCACTCCACAAGGTAGATAAAAGTTTATATATATTTCTGTATATTGGGTGATGGACCAACACAATGGATTTAATGTTACATCCTTTTGTAAAGATGGAGTGCGCTTTGCGAATTATGTCTTTAACGGCGCATTGTGTGTAACATGATTCCGTTTATCTCGTAGATAATGTTTGCGTAACCGAAAAAAAGGCGAAATCCCAAAATACGTTTTTTTTTCTTCTTCTTAAAGGCGAGTTTAATCCTTGTACATTATATAGTAGAACAAAGATATCAAGAAATAACATCGTGTGCTATTCTTTGGTACCTTTCTTATAAGGATTTTGATTATCATAATCATTACATGAAAAATGGAAGGTGTATTAAAGGTGAAATATATACAAACCCAACAACAAAATAAAAACAGTGAAACATGAGATGAAATGTTATAAATTTATATTCAATATTCAAAGGATACACCAACATCAACAATAATTACGAGAAACCATAAAAGGTTTTCATGCGGTTTTGTTTACAGGATCAAAAGGATCAAACGGAAAAATGAAAAACGAAAAATTATCAATAAACTGAAAAAGGATTAATTTTTGTCATTCTAAATCGATTTACTTCGTTTGTTTTTATTGAGGCAATAATCGGTTGATTCCCGGAAAAATGATTACTGTTATATAATGTAATATTGATTACTTCCATAATAAAGAAGCTAGACATGATATGTTTCCATATTAATTCGTCATTCTTCCTTCTGCCTACCAGAGAGGTCAAATTGGGGTCACAAATTCAAGAGGCAGTTAGGTTTTGTCCGATACATCACAACGTTAATCCTCTTAATAATTGTATATGGTTCGTCCTGACCATTTGCAATTTGGAAGATTTACCCTTTTTTATGTAGGATTGTACAACTATACCAAATATCTTTAAAAAATTTGTTTCAATTTGCCAAACCTAATGTCTAATGTAGTAGAAATTATCTATCAAATATGACCACGGCTTGTGAGGTTCCTGTCATATCGCTTATTGCACTGAAATAACCCATTGACACAGTAATATACCTGAGTCCTAATTGTCTTGATTGGTATTGATTTCTCTTTGTATATGTTGTTTGAAGGTTTAATTGAACCGTTGTATCATTCCATCAGCTTATGGGTAATGATTGCGTAGTTCTCGACTTTTTAAGTAGGAAAATCTCACACATTTTTTGGAACACGGCTGATTCAAAAAAGTCGCCCTGTTCAGAATGCAGTTCTATTGGCACACGGAATCTGAATACGCAGTTGTTGACAAACATGTCTGCTACAATTTGGGCCTACTAGGTGACGATGGTTTATATTTTTACCCATTTGATAAAAAAATCGTTAAATGCGCGTATGTTTCGATTACCACATTTTGTCGCACATCCTGCATCAGTCTTCATCGTCTATCCGGGAATTGACCCAATTAAATTGGACTTATTTCAAAGTTATGTTGCCACCCAAGTGTGTTCCAGATGCACCATTGGGTATTTCCTGTAGAACCTTCGGTATTCGGTTTGTTCGTAATACCATCTGCTTTACGATGTTTCTTCCGTCAGCTGGTTTGCAGATTTCTAAGAGCCCCCATCATTTAGCCTTAATGTTTGTTTTGAGCTTAGTCACTTTTAATAATAACGCTTTTTGCTGAGATCTCATGCTAGAGTATTTTGCTACTTTCTATTGAACTATTAGAAGAATTGATACATCATGCCTATGATCTTACCTTAACTGCTATTTCGTCCAACGTTCCTTAACGTCAACTTTAGTATAATTTCAAAGGCGGTTTCTTTGGTTCTTTTCTGCTTCACATCGGGATATTCGATCTACGCTGTTGTGCAAGATTCTTTTCGATGCTCCGTTTTGAATAAATGTTTTCTGCTGCACTTCCTCACTTCTAACAGTTGAATGACTGGGCCATTGGTTTTTAGATTAATGGCACTTATAATTACGGATATAGGGCCCAGGTTTCTGGCATCAAAAATATCTGGGCCAAGAGCGAGATATCCGGCCTCTTCTATTTTGTAGAGTTGATCTTCTCATTTTCTTCTATATGACTGCCTCTATTTGTGCAGTTGGCGTGGTCCAACTTCCCCAGTTTGATGAAAACCATTGACAAACTCGCTCTGGCTGCTTCGTATTCCAATACTGATGCCAATATTTTATTCATGGTTTTTCCTTGGTGTTTGTTCTTAACTGAAGCTTAAGGTAATCATCTCTCACTGCATATAGAAGCATCCACTGTCAATCCGATGAGAATATCCGAGGAAACTTTGTCATGTTATGTTTGTCGGGCTAACTTTGTGATTTCCTGTTCCAGGTGTTGAAGGATTTCTCCAAGTAATTGGAAGTATTTGTTGTTTATTATGAAGCTGATTTTCATATAGTTCCAGGACATGGGACCGTTTTGTACCATCTCAGTTTTCTTTATTATTCCTTTTCAGCTAGTTACAATGGCAGATGTAGTTTGTCTGCTGCCTTTTTTCGAAGAGTTAGGAGGATGTTTCGTAGTCCTTCTCTAGTTCACCCATTTGGTGACTCGTAGTATAAAAGTGCACGTTAAAACATCGAATTAAGGTGGTCTAAGGAATCATTGTACACCTTAAAGTAGTGGTTCTCTAACAATTAGAACTTTTGTAGCTTTCTTTTCATGTCTGATTTCCTGTCTTTAAAATTCATAATCTATACGAAAGATTAAATAGAAATAAAGAAGTGGTTCTGCCAATCATTAGATTTTATTTGTATGTCTCAGCTGAGGTGTTGCTCCTTATTATTCTGGTGGTGATCACCGAAATCATGCGTTTAGTTGTAAATTCTTTTTTGTAGTGAGTTGAAACTAAAAATTGTATTCGATTTCACGTCGGCCAGATGTAAAGGCAATAAACAATTGACCGACTAATGACGTGTTAAAATTATTGTGCAGTGTGTTGTAAACATATACATGCATGATATGTTTCTATATAAACCGGTCTCTGGTCGTATAGTGCTAGTTAAGATGTTGGCTAGTTAAGATGTTGGCCACAACGCCGTAAACAATTGTGTTTAAAATCATTCGCTGGGTTAACCATCTACTATTTTGATAGGTTTTAGACTCTTACTATATAATCGGGAGGAATTGGTTAGAAGTTTTTTAAAAAAGATACGTGATAATATATTTTCAATCACCTAACTACATAGACTGTAACCGTTCCAATCATTAACTTTTTCGGTTACCTTTATTTTGTGTGACGGTTCATTACCAACTCGAATGGTATTGATTATGCTCACGACATACACGAAGTTTATTTTGGGTTTCCACATAACCTAAAAAATCAATACAAATTTTAATTGAACTTTTCTTCTTATTTCGTGCTTTTAAATTTTTCCATCGTTTCACAACTTTTCCGATATAATTTTTTTTTTGAAGCAAACAAATTTTTATCCCTCCTGGCACAGTAACTACAAAATTTTTTAAAATATGTACCTAAAACAAGGTGTCTGATAAGAATGAACCAAAAAATAATGACAACAATTAAGAAATGTAAAAAAAAAATTACCTCATAATTATCTAATTGAACAAAAAGTAAGAAAATAAAAATTTTGCAGAAAAAAACGGTAAAACGAGAAAATTAACTTTCCCTTCAATTGTCTCATACCATTTGCATTCGTGCTGGAAAATACTAAAAACAAAACGTAAAAAGCAATATTTACCCACCACACGCAGTATGTATCAGGGCTCACAAACGCGAAGAACGATGATATTGTAAAGTTCATGAAACTGAAAAGAAAAAGCTTTTGGCTAACGAAAAAAGAAAATTTAAACGAAAAATTTACGTACACCACCAACAGCAAAATTAGAATAATTTGGAAATTATTTATAAAATGACTTTTAATATTATAAATTACTTTCACCTCAACGAAATGGAAAACTTTTACGATATATATATATATATATATATATATATATATATATATATATATATATATATATATATATATATATCGTTTGCTAGTTTCCATCTGATTCTATTTTGGAAATTATAAAAAAAAAACTGTCCACAAAAAAATCATCACTGAATGTGTATGAGTATGCTTGGAAAATACGTAAGGCAAAGGAAAAAGCTTCTTGCAAAAAAAAATGTAAAATTTTTATTTATTTGATTTGATTTTAACAAGGGGCGAACGAAAGCACCAGAAGAACAACGTTCGTTGCAAAGATGAGTTTATTTTTGTCATGTAATTTATGGAATTTGATTATGTATTCATAAGTTTTTATGAATTTTACAATTTTTTCATTTTTAAATTGAACCACATTTTTTTAGAAAAAATCTTTGCATTTTAAAATTTATACAGTAGCATTAAAATGATATTTATAGGTTAAAATTTTACTAAGAGAAGTTTTAAATTTATATGACCAATGCTTGCATCAGCTTTTTTGTTTTTCCCCTACCCAAGGGGCTAGCACTGCGACCTAAACGATATTTTATGCTCTTGGGATTTATTAATTCAAAAACTTCTCCGCCTTCATAATAAAGACGAGAATGCTACTTGGAGGGGCCAATTAACATTTTTCCTCAGTGTACAGAGAGAAACACACTTACATAGTATATGCTCTGCTGTTTCTATCTCTTCCAAACAGAGTCAGCACTTAATATTTCTTAATATTTAATATTTATTTTACTGAAATTGGCCACCAAGTCCTTACGGTGAAATGGTCTGGTCAACATTTGGCTTGTATGCCAAAATGTCAACATTTGGCTTGTATGTCAACATTTGGCTTGTATGCTGGGAATATAGTTCCAATAGGCCAATCATTGTATTTCTTTTCATTTACTAATTGTGTAGGATGATGAGGCCCACGGAATGCCTTAGAAAAACTTAGGGCCAAAAGTGTAGTCAACGAGCCTGACCGTACTAGCTCGTTGGCTATCTCTTTTTCAGTAATGCCCTTGTGACCAAGTACCCACCACAACCTAAATTAGTTATTTGAAGGATTGTAACAGTTTATAACCACTTTTAACCGACTTAGAATCCAAGCAGTTAAAGCCTTTGCTAGCCTTCAGTTCTTTTCTGTCCGACGAGCAATGCACATCGCATTGTAATTCATTTCTCATTGTTTTAATTTGATATTTTTTTTTTTTTGTTTTTTTTTTCATTTTTTTCCTGTGTTAACCAGAAAAATTAAAATTGACTCGCACAATCACAGTCACTATACTGCAATGTGGTGTAGTAAAATTTAATTAATTAATTAAACATTAATTATCATTAATAAAAATGTGCTTAAAGACGATCGTGAAAGATTTTTAGTTAAAATCGAGTTATTAATGTGTCGCGTTTTAATGTTTGGCACTTTTAAGATAAATTGACGCGGACAACCACACACTCTCATAAATAATTTCTATCCATCCCGTTTATTTTCCGTTAATCTGTTAAATTTTTATTTTATTTTTTTAAATTCCGTTTAGTCGACTTGTTTAATACTAGTAGTTAAATGAATTGCTGAACAGCTGTTGTTAAGCAAACGGTGTTGTGTTTAAAATTTAGTTTGTTCGGTCTGAAGGTTAATAAGGGTTACTCCTTAATCCATCAGCTTATTCACCATAGGGGGCTGGCCATGTATATATCCGCAACGATATCCCTTTTTCCATTCCCAGTTTTTTAGGCCAAATCACGAATAATGAGTTCAGCTTCATTTGGGCTGAAATTCATGTCTCGAAACACCCCCTCTTCCTATGTGGTCTCTATCGAAACCCAAATATTTGTTGGGTTTGATATTTTGTCAGACTCCATTGAGCGCATCCTTTAGAAATCACCAAATACTGAAATCGCTGTGGCAGGTGATTTCAATGTCCACAATGACAAGTGGCTTCCTTATTCTAAGTCCGTAATACCGACTGCTGAGGTGGCTGAAATGTTTGCAGCTTTAAACCAACTCACACAATTTGTAGAGATCAGCGTACGAGGATACCAGATCGGGTCAACGTTACGGGTCATTTACTGAATCTGTTTTTAACTTCTCATGCGGAGAAATACTGTATCTCCGTCATTTCTCGTTTGGGAAACTCTGACCATCGGCTTATTACAGCGGAATTTCAAATGTCGTGGTCGTGCCAAATAAATGTTCCACCTAAACGTCGATTATGGTACTATACAAATGAGGACTAATAGTAATAGTAACAATGCAGCCATTTTGGTTTCGACTGTCATTCTCACGGGAATAGAACAGTTCATTCCTTCCAGTCCCTCAAATCCAAATAAAAAAAATCAGGCAATCCTTGGCATAATCATAACTGTATAACAACAACCGCCAATAAAGAAGCCTCTCACCGTAAATATGTTAAAAGCCCGTCAAATGAAAATTTAGCTATATTTAAGGCGGCTAGAAATCTGGCAACGCAAACAGTGTCCCAAGCTAAAAAAAAATATCAAACAAAAGTTCGAGAAGAGTTGCGACAGGTCTTAAAGCAGGACAATAGCAATCGGACCTTTTGGCCCATTGCCCGCAAATTAGAGGAAAACTTCTTGGACAGTAAGAAATCATAAATACCACCTCTGAAATATGGGGATTTTATTTTTCCTACAGCTCGAGAAAAATCTAATCTCTTCATCCGAAAATTCGCAGCAAACTCTAATCTACCTGATTCTAACTTAATACCCCCGATTATCTCTCTAGCCATCGATGTGCCACATTAGATTTAGATCTAGAGTTGTCGCTTAAGTCCTTGGAAACATTAACACCAACAAGTCAGCCAGTCCGGATTGTATTCCCCCAAATGTCCTCAAATATTGCTGTAAATCTCTGTCTAAGCCACTATCATGTCTGTTTCACCGATATATGTCTTCTGGCATTTTCCGTTCCATCTGGAAAACTGTTAACATACATCCTGTGCCAAAAAAAAGCAGTAAATTGGACCCTTCTAATTATCGCTCCAATCGCTATCGTCTCGGTGCTTTCTAAAGTACTTGAAACCATAATCAACTTCCAGCTGATGAAATATTTAGAAGCTAATCATCTAATTTTTGATCGTCACTATGGTTTTCGCGGAGGGTGTTCAGCAGGTGATTTAATTAATGTTGTTATTGAACAATGGAACAGAAGCATTCATCAATCTGGTGAATCTCAAGTCATTGCACTCGATATCTCAAAAGCATTTAATCGCGTGTGGCACAAGAGTTTGCTGTTGAATTTGATCGCGTGTGGCACAAGAGTTTGCGTGTGGCACAAGAATTTGCTTTCACGGTTCGTTAATTTTATGGATTGAGAATTTTCTTCTTTGTCGCAAAACCCAAGTGATGGTGGATGGTGTGACTTCCGATCAACATCTTATAAACGCTGGTGTTCCTCAGTGATCCCTCCTTTCTCCCACCCTTTTTCTAATTTTCATCAATGATCTTCTTTCAGCAATTCTCAATCCAATATACTATTATGCTGATGACAGCTCACTTTCCACCTCTTACAGTTTACATTCTTCTTCATTGCGAAACGATGTTCTCGCAGAAACAATAGCTATGAATGATCGCCTAACGCGAGATCTCAATTCCATTCTTAAATGGGGTGAAGCCAACAGAGTTGAATTTAGTCCCAACAAATTTCAATCCTGTGTTTTTTCTGGCCGAACTGATGGTTATTCACCATCTTTTCTGAATGGTGAATCTAGCTTGTCTACGTCTGACACATTTGAGATTCTCGGTTTAACTATATCAAAGAGAATATCTTGGGCTGAACAAATAAACGAAGCAGCAATTGGTGCAGCCAAATATCTTGGATTTCTACGAAGATGTAAGTTTTACTTTAATCCTTTCGAAATACTTACAATATATAAGACCTACATAAGATCCAGATTGGAGTTTAATTCTCATATTTAGGCTGGAGCACCGAAAACTCATTTAACTGCACTCGATTGTGTCCAAAACCGAGCAACTCGAATGATTGAAGACGTAAAATTATTATTTGATCTTGATTCTCTTTCCCATAGGCGTAATGTGGGAGCCTTATGCGTGTTTTACAAGTTCTTTCATGGTCATTGTTCATCGAAACTTTATGAATTTATGCCTGGTTTGTCAAAACCCGCACGTAATTTAAGACGCCTGGTACACCGATTTAATCTGGAAATTAAATTCGCGAAGACCAATAAATTTAAAAACTTATTTTTTGTTTGGAGTACGTGAATGTGGAATAAACTGAACGACGAGACGTTTCCCTTGGAATACAATTCACAGAGATTCAAACTTAATATCAAACGTAAACAATTAGAAGACTGAAAACCTATATTCATTTTATTCCTCTCTTACCTTTTTCCCTCCTGATCGTTCCTTTTACCTTTTGCAGTAGTGCTGTGTGTTTGTGGCTAAAACTTTCAAACAAAGGATACACATACCTATATCCAAAGTGCTCTGAACATTTATATAAAAAATAAAAAAAAGGCCTTTAAACCTATTTCAAAGTAGACCAAAAAAAAACGGCCAACTAATTGTTTTCAAATTCGTTTCAAGATCAAGTTAAAGTGGCTGCTACCGCCTGCTTAGACTAATTATTGTTCCATTGTGATACCACGTGATCTTACTTTAATACCCTTATTATTATTTACTCTTATTCTATTACGCTTATTGGAACCACTCTGAACTTAAAGTGTAACGTATAATGCCTCGCACTTTGATGCCTACCAGATCTGAAAGGTTATTCATTACGTATTTTCGCAATTGTTTATATAAAGTTTGTGCCAAAGTCGAATCAAAGGAAATGATTTTTATCCTCCTATTTATCCATATAACTTTAACAGAAATTAAAACCTTCCAAATCCAGCCTCATACAATGTTACAAAAGCAGTGTCCTGTGAACACCCCCACAAAGTATCATCAGTTACTTCTGCGTATCAAGATTAGTGCTCAGGAGCACTTCAAGTCCAGCAACACTTGTCATGTTTTCTCACACGCGAGCGTGTTAGTCTACCTCTTTAATTCTAGAACTTCAGCACTTTTTCAAAAAGCCAGACTAAGTGCCGTAATTTCTCTTCCGCATAAATATCCTAAAAAAATCCGGTTCGTCTGCTCCTTACTTAAAGTGCTATTTCATCTCGATAAAACATAAACGGCAACCTACCGCTACCGTCGACGTAAAATACAACTCCCGCCAGTAACCTGATTGCTAGTTCACATTTATTACAATTTCATACGTCTTTTTCAAGGTAATGGTTTGAGGTCCTCTGGGTAGGCATCTAAGCTTTTCCAGCTTTTGAGATAAAGGCAAACTTGATATTTGCCCATTTGTTTTTTAACAATCTCCAAGTTCTTCTGGTTTTCTCCTTGTATTATTCAAATCGTCTACCGATTTAAATGACTCAATCCTTTTCATCGTCTACTTAGTTTTTTTTACTGACGATATCTGCAGGGCATAACGAATGTCAAACTTTTTGAGTTCGAAACTCCACCGATTTGTAGAAACTCTTAAGAAATGCGTTACAATGACAAATTTCAAAAACTCATCAGTAATAATTGTCTATTAACTGTCGGCTTTAATTTAATGACTTATAATTAATAGATTGATGGAAAGAATCTTCCTAAAACGAGAAGTCTCCAAAACCTCTAACATTTTTTCACAGAAAAGACTTCAAGAATTCCTTTGAGTCTCCTCAGTTCTCTTTGTACTTTCTCTAGTCCTTCGTTATACGAGCTCCAGTTCAGAATTCTTTAGTTGTTAAGCAATAATAAAGGATGTTCTACGTTCCTTCTAATGGGTTTCTAACCTCTTGGGCCACCAGGTTAACACTACTTTCTAGGTTTGATCGTAGGACCAACAAAATAAATGATTACAGACTTTTGTGATAATATCCACAATGTAAACTAGAACTGTCGCTGGAAGCTTACGATGGCAAAAAAACCTTATACTTCCCCATATTGGTTCCAGTTTGTTTTTCTGGAGTTCCTGAAAAGTTATTGGGTAACATGGCAAATTTTGAGATTGCAGGCTATGTAACGGTGGTCCAAAATCAAAAATTGTCAAAATTGTCAGTGTTCTCAATTCATAATATTTAATGGAAACATCATAATATGTTATCTGAAGAATATATTACCCGTTTCTACATATTCTCAATATTTGCTGTGCATATTTAGTTATGAATTTGGAAACAAAGCAGGTACTGCTTCTCAATGAATTTTGAAATGTTGGTCCTGTAAGCCAATTATCGTTAAGTGAATAACTTGAACACTACTCTCAAATTTGTAGTAAAAAAAGTATTTCCTTGTATGGGACACAAATTTTTAAATGTTTGTTGTGGTGGATCAATAATTTTACCTTCTGGTAATATAGTAACCGACCGAGCAATTGGCACAGTGGTTAAAGCTGCGGTGTTTGGGACGGGAGGTACCGGGTTCGAATCAACGGAGGAGGGTTGCAAAAAGAATTTTTCATCACCTGATTACAATCGGAGATGACGAAGAACACAACTATGACCCACTGTAGGAGTGCATCGTCCATGTCAGTACAGGCTGACTGGAGCAATGCAATGTGCATGGATTTAAAATCGAACCTGTTTTCGTGCGTCCTCAATTTGGCTGGTGACGGTGTAAGGTAGGACGTTAAAAATTAACCGCGAAAGAGTTGGGATAACGTCTGCCCTAGAAAAAATTGCAGGTTTTAAAAACAAAAACACAAAGAAAAGAGCGCGTGTTGCATAACTTACCTAATCGTGCTTACGCACCTACTCGAGATCACGATTGCTACATCATCTGCATACGCTATCACCCCTATTCCCTCCTTCTCCAGTTCCAAACGTAATCCATTAATTACTATGTTCCAAAGAAGCGATGAAAGGACACTACCTTGCGGAGTTTCTCTAACTAATCGCCTCCTAATGGTGGATTCCTCTATCTCCGCGTTAGCAATCCTGCATTCTTGCATCTGATTTATCAATCTCTTTAAGAGGTAGTCCACATATAAGAAATAAAGTACTTCCTGTACTGCCTCCGTCATGACATTGTTAAAGGCGCCCTCTATATCCAGGAAAGCTACCATACAGTACTCTTTCGAGTAGATTGATTTCTTAATTGTTCGCACCAGGGAATGCAGAGCCGCTTGACTGGCTACATATATTGCATTATCTTTCGTGGATACCACATAATGCCTCTGTAAAGTTCAGACTTACTCAATCGCTCTTATTTCCAATTAGGACGCGCTAACTGGAAGTCAGGTAAATAGCAGAAAGGAAAGGATTCGACTTTGCCGTTAAACTTGGAGCGAACATTAACTAACTTCATAGCTTCGGTTTCCAATATTGACTCATTCTCAAGTTAAAACACGGCCCAATTAATTGGTTTAATATTCATTCGAAAATATAAATATATAAGGGTTTCCAACTTTTAAGTCTTAGGGTCTTTGTAGAAATGAGCACTTTTGTTTTCTTTTAGAATACAGTCAACCTTGACTTTCTTCTATTTTTTAGGAAAATAGACCAACTTGAAACGATCTCCGAGTTTTTTTGTTTTTCTGCTGGTATAAACCCATCCATTTTTTTTAGTTTGATATGCTTTACTAAGTCGTCAAAGCTCTCTAAAAATTGCGTAACATTAAGAAGTTTCAAAGACTTCTTACTACCTGTCTTTGAACTATCAGGTTTAATTTAATGACTTATACTAGTTGGATTATTAGAAATAATCTACCTAAGGCGAGAACTCTTTGAGATCTCCAACTTTTTTTTAACATAAGAATTCTCAAAATCCCTTTTCCTCACTTCAATTCCCTTGGTATATTTTTAAGTCCTCCTTATATAAGCTCCAGTTCTGAAACTTCTTTCTAAAATATTATTAAGGTTTTTTTTTTCATGCCTTCGAATGGGTTTTAACCCTTTTTACCACCAGGTTACCGCTTATCTCTTGGTTTTATCGTATGGCAAGCAATATAAAAATGATCGGTTCCAGGCGGTGGCTTGGGCGTTTGTGATAGTATTCATAATGCAATCCAGAATCTTCTTCTTGGTTTTCTGAAGAGTTTTCGAACAGCGGGGAAAACTTTGATATTGTAGGTTATGTAAGGGTAGTTGGAAAAGAAATGTTCTTTCACCACTCTTCACTTCTCAACCAATAAAAGAATTTTTTTTTTGTATAATAACAGATTGCCTAGGGATATTTCCCTTAATGGCTTACGCCACGGCAACATGGTGGGTTAAAACCTTTTATTGCAATTAATTTTACGTGGTGGAGGACACGCATCTAGGAGCTTTGTTGTGGCGTAAAGCTATACAGTTATAACTCTTACCTTTCGACTTAAAATCGTCCATCACTGCCTAGAAATGTTATAGACCAATGGCATTGATACTATTTCCTGTCATGTTAAGTCATTATTCCTACTATTAGCCTCCTAATATAATAGCCCTTTTAAGGTGTTTAAATGATATCAGGCTGTAGAATAACCATAGCTCGACGACCAATAACAAAATGAACTGGCAATATTAGATCCATTTCCTGGTCGGCTAAAACACACAGTAGAATTAACCAGGTTGATCGATTTGTCGTTTCGTCTAGCGTTTTGGTTGATGACACAATTCTAAGGGTATTGAATGTTATATTCGACTTGTTTTGTTGATGAATTGGAAGCGAGAATTTGAAGTACATATTTTTTGTGAATGTGGAAGCATAGCAGGATGCCGCTCAATAAATGTTTTAATGTCGGTCCTATAATTAAAACAGATCATCGTTAAAGCAAATAGCTTAAGCTGGTTTTAAAAATGACAGTTTTGTAAGTTTTGCCTTGGGTCAAATGGTAATTTCATCATATAAAGATTGTCGTTTAGTTTATAGTGGCTGCTTCAAAAATATCTTATTATCTACAGAAGTATTGTTCTAGAATAGGACATTCTACATATAGGGCATTTCACTGACTTGATATTGGTTCATGTGGTAAATTGTACGTCACTTATGAGCTTTGCCGTGGTAAGTAACATCATTGAACAGGTTTGCCTTTAACTTATCAAGCAATTCATTGATTCCGGTCATTAAACCAATTTTAGAGGCTGACACTGGAACAATGTCAACTAACGTTATTACTTAATAAAGTTAAGCCTTCTTGTGGTAGCAAAATTCTCATTTGCTAAGCCTTATATTGACTTCTACGATTTGGTAACGTAGGAGATGGATTGGTCACAATTAAACTTTGATTGGTGCTACGCAAATTTTTTAATTTTGACTAATTCTGTTCGGTTGCCAACTGTCATATCATTACATTTAGAGCACTTAAACAATGGCATTCATTTCAAGACCCATAACCATTCTGATATTTAAATCTGAAATTTTGATCATAAAAATCATCAAATCGGAAACCCTTTAAATATTGTTGTTTCTGCACTGGATTTCGTACTGCTTTTTCATAAATAGTCAAAGAGATAAGATCGTATAACGATTACGGCCTAATGTTAATTTTTGGTTGTTGGACTTCCACGGTATAAATGGCTGCCAAAATTGTAACTAGTGAAAAATATGTTTAGACACGGTATGTAGAGTTTCGTGTCAAATATTGAAAAATAGTTCAGATCATAAATATGATAACACCTTGAAACCACACTCTGCTCGGCTGCTTCCCTTGCAAATCTTAAAAGATTTTTTACAATTTTGCGTCATGCCATTCAATTTTGAACTCCAATCCAAATATAGATAAACTATCGTAGACATAAACTCAATAAGTTAGTCTGCACAAAATTAAAACCAAGTTTTTGTTTATAAATTATATGATAAATTATACAATTAAAAGCTTAGCCGAACAAAAAGCTTATATTTCATATTGATTGATTTCGCCTCGTCTTTATACTACAACAACAAAATTGATTATTTATTTGATTGGGTTTTTCACTTCAACCATCAATTCAATCTATCATCGTACCCTTAGTTTTTGATATCCCCCCATCGCCGTGTAAATAAAATATAAACAACTACAACAACAACGGTAGAAAAATGCTTTCGATTTTCATAACAAAACTGTACGGGGAAAGGAATTGAAAAAAAAAACAATTGAAATAAAATAATCATAATGATTTGTGTTTATTCATTATATTCTGATGAAAATCGAATTTATTTTCATCATCAATTTTTTCTCATTTTCCGCGATTCGTTAATAATGAAAGCGATCCGACCTACAGCACAAATAAAGGAGGTAGATTTTGGTAAAACAAACAAAACCTGACACTTGTGTAAATAGTGGAGTATAAAGAAAGCTTTTTGTGATTGACATTTAATTACCTAAAAGCTTTTGTTTTACAAAAATATTTCTAAATCGTTATTTATAGGTATGCACTAGTGGCGCTATCTTTATGACAGATCAATAGTTTTCGGCGTATGTTCGCAATAAAACATTTATATATTTTTGATTTGGTGTGTACAACCAAGTTTTAAACAGTATCTAGCTGCTCTCAGGCGAGCTTCAAGCGAGTACCAAGGATTAGTCGAGATAGTGCTACTTAAGTTGATAGCTTAAACGGTTCTTCCGCCACTATTTTGGGTTGAGAGATTATCTTGGTATTGATAAAATTAATGCTACTTTTGACGTAAAAACCTTTCACCAACCACTCATTAGAAATCTCTAATGAATCTACTGCTACTTCGATGTTTTTATTTACTGTTCTAAGTATTTTAGAGCTTCTTAATTGAAACGTGTAGTATGAGTTGCATTTCTTTTCAAATGCATCACTGATAAACCGGTACAAATCGACTATTTGCGTTTAGATGCAAATGAACTCTTCTAAGTTCAGAGATGAGAAAATCACCTTTACTAATTGCCCTTAACTCATTTACCAAAATAATACTTGATTTTTAACGCAGATAAATTGGAGGAGATTTTTTGTTCTTGTGTTTGTCCTAATATTTATAAGTAGAGTCAGGCTTAGGGCAAGGTGTGACTAAAGCATTAAACCGTTTTTTGTCTGCAGTGGGTTTCAACAAAACTTTTAATCGTTTTTAGGTCTTTAGACGAAAACATTGTACGCGAGCTTTTCCCCTTTTGTTAACAACCAGAATATATCGATCCATCCCTGTTTAAACTGCTCCATCAGATCTTATTACTAGTAATAATTTTGGTCCTAAAAGAAGCTTGGAAAATAACCAGATTAAAACCAGAGGTAATCCGGTATCTGGAGAAAACATATTATGATGACTACGTTTCCCCATCACGCAGCTTCGACATAATATGCTGATCTACTAATTTGAGCTTAGGTTTTAAAATATCCATGGGAGAGGCTTAATGTCACAGATGCCCGTTTCAAGCCGCTCCTGAAATGAAGAACAAATACTTGCGTTAAATTGTTTTTTATGCACCAATCACTCGATATCTGAAATCTTTACGTATTTAGAGCATTTCCCCCGAGCCTCCCAACCATACCACATGTTTCAATTAGCGTTAACCCTGTTGCACCACGATGGTTTGAAACTAAAATGCTTCTCCCACATTCTGCTAATGTAACAAATTTTGTTGGTGCAGATCTGGTATTTATATATATATATATATATATATATATATATATATATATATATATATATATATATATATATATATATATATATATATATATATATATATATATATATAGCATAGCAGAAAGCAAAGTTATTATCGTGGAACCAGAAATTGCAAGTTTGTTACAAAAGGATGAAACTACCTGGCACTTTATATCTCCAGTTGTAACTCTTTGGTTAGTACAATTATTCTCCATTTTGGATGTCATCACACTCTTTTGGAGTAATCTTTTCGCCACACAGCCTGTGCTAATGTAATCACTGCCGTACACCTCGTGTGCCCTCAATTTATTGTATTTTAACCGAGATTGACTGGAGTCCAGTTTTGTGGATTGTATCTTGGTGTTGTATTAACCGTTGTGACTCATATTAGTAAGACGACCAATATACGCATAATTTTCTTAATAAATTTTTTGAAGACCTCTAACTTTGTAGCACATTAACTTTATCTTCTGAAGGTTTGAAATAATTTTCATAATTTCTGGTAAACATATTCTGTAAATTATTTGACGACCAAATTCAATTGTTTGTCTGCATTTTTCAACGTTGTAAAACGATCACTAAATAAGAGATACAACTTTTAAATGCTGCACTGCTTGAGTTTGCTGTTAAGTCACTAATAACATCTAAATGCACCGTCTTTGTTGCAATACAAATAAAAATTGCAATGAAAGCTTAAGAAACATGTAGGCTCTCCTGAATCCCATCGAAGCTTTTTTTATTATTTTATGTGTTAATCCACGCAATATTTTCTGAAGTAGTGAAACCCTCCCATGTCTTTCGAGATTAATTAAAAGTCATATTTTACGCAGTCGCCAGCCAGATGGAAGACGCACGAATACAGATTTACTTTGAATATCAATCTGCAAATTGAATTGCTCCAGCCAGCCTGTACTGACATTGATAAAATCAAGTGATGGAAAATCCCATTTTCAAACCTCTTGCGTTATGATTCAAACCCGGTACCACCCAACTCAAATACCACAGCTTTAACCACTGCGCCAATTGCTTGGTACTATTTATATAAAAAAAATCCATAGATTTCAAAAATCATTATGGGGCATAAAATTAAGAGAAGGAGTAGGCTAAAAGTTGGCAGTGGCTAGACGCGCTTTTACATCCGCTGCCACACAATTATCAAAAGTAACAAATAGTTCGAAGAATCAGAATCTCGTCATTTTTTCAAATTTGTAAAGTTACTTCTCCTAAAATAAATAGCATTTAAAACTCTGCTGTAAAACCTTTATATCGTTTCATAAATTATTTAGGGTACCTTTTTAACATAGATTTGAGAGATTTTGATCAAGTTTTCACTCATCACAAATGTGTTTTAGTCCTTCTACCTTTTCTTTAACGATTTTAACTACTTGGGATAATACCTCTCAGGAAACATGATTGGCCGCCATTGGTCAGTAATTTTTACATACGACTAATCATGTCTCGGGACTTTTATGTTAATCTGATTCCTTCAATTTAAAATGAAAATTTTCCATCTTGCTGGATATGTCTAAAGCTTAGCAATCACAATGGCTGTATATACCCACACACAATACTTCACTGTATATAGCATAACATCTTTTATTGCAAACATTAATTCCGAAATAAGTGTGTAGCTCAGTCTAGCAATCCATAATGGGGAAAGAATTATTGTGGCTAGCACTTTCTTTTCTCTTTAAAATATCCCCTTGCAAACATGGACACAACTCCGTAAGACATCCCAAAGTCAAAATGACCATGGGTTAATTTCTAAGGAAAGATTTCGGGTCATCCAAGATGTGAGATCTTATCGGTTGGCTGGCAAATTTGTATCAGTGGTGTTCTTTTGGGCAAAGCTAAGATGGTAGTGTTCGTACAAGTCAAGGATAATGGGAAAATGAAACTTACGTTTCGACTGTGTCTGATCATGTCTGATAAACGAAAATGTGAATGCATAATATCAAAAACAAGCAACAGCATTATGAAAACCAACCACAGTTTCAAGGGTGTGAACGCTCTATAAGAGTTATGGAAAAGTTTGGTTTTCAGTGCCATCCAGACGACTCTAGATATGGTGAGGAATGCCGTGTTGCTGCCGACCAACATAATTAAGTCGCAAATGCGATTAATAATCGCATTGAGCAACAAAGCGGTTTTTGTTAGGAGAACTGCTAAACAAATTTGTAGATAGAAAAAGCCGGAATGAAGGAAGGCTAAAATTCATAGAGTTTACGTAACTTCTTTAAAGGAGTCACCTGCTGCAGTATATACCATCAGAACTTATTTTATTTTCATTTGGGACAAGAGTGGAAACTTTTGTGTTAACATCAGTGCAGTACTAGACAATTGGATGGAGCATTTCTCTGTTTTGCTCAATGTTCAATAAGTGTCAAACGCTGTATTTGAAAGTGGTCAAATACAGACTGCATATGTGCACCTAGAGAAATCATTATACGAGGAATTCACACTGGCTCTTCTCTGGGGTTGATTGCATTAACTTCAGAAACTTAACATTCGGATGGGATTTTTTATGAAATCGTTTTTCGACCATATTCGATTAGTATGGCACAGCGAAGTTATGCCTTATGAATATAATAAAAAAAGAGCTCGCGAAAACAATTGGGGCACAGCTCTCCTTTGCAAAGCTTACCAATTACGAGACCTCTAAAATACGTCACCCCTCAAACAGAGAAAATAAACTACGAAGAAGCATTTTATCCGAATCAGTCAGTCACTGATCAAGTTTTGTCGCTGAGAGACTTAATGTTTTTTTTAATGAAATTTATGTAAAATGCAGTCTCAATGCTGCGTCAAAGTTAACAACAAGCATTAAGGAATATTTGCATTTATCTGTGGTGTACGGCAAGGTGATGTCCTGTTTACGATACTCTTTTATTTCATGTTATATAGAATTTATCTTTGGTAATAGTGAAACCTTAGAATAACGTTTTGTACCATCAGTCCAGCTGAAGAATTACTAGATCCACTGTTCAATGATTATGGGATTCAATTGGTCTCAAAATCTATCAGTAAAAACCTTCGATTGTACGTCCACTTAAGTCCACTGCAAATGAGTTTGAGAGTTGGACCATGATGAAAAAGTATGGTTACTGGCAATTATATAATGTCATTAACACGATGATGACGACACAAACCAAGTTCTATTTTACCACGTGATCAAGATAGTAAATACGCTGGTTTGTTCGAATGGTGCAGTATTCTCTGAAAGGAGAGCTGCCATTTAGCAGACGCAGAGGTTGCCGTCGATAAAAAGATCGTTGCGGGCTAGAGAATGGCTTCAGGTTATTTAAAGAACAATCGAGAACCAACAGACAGTTGATACAGTATGCATAATATATAAACACACATAATACTACCATGGTATATCTAAAAATTTAGTCTTGGCTACGTCAAAAGAGTTGTGTAATCTCTGTGCTTGCTTTTCTAAATTATTTTAAACATTTTTTAGAGTAAAATTGAATTTTCATTGGTGAATTTTGAATTTTGAACATAAATGCTGTGCTATCAAGTGTTATCTTGTGTTGGATGAAAAGAATAAGTGCTGAAATAGATCAAATTTACTAAATATTGCGTTAGTGGAAATCTGTCAAATTTTCCCTGGCAGTTTTTGATCTAAAACACTATATATAGATAGTACAGTGACATCTTTTATCCGTTAATAACAACTATCGTTGTCTACACTCTACAAAACATCACATTAATTAGCTGCATCTTTAATTCATCACGGAAACTTTCTAAGTTTTTACACACAGTTTTACTTCAAACCATTATACGACAATTTATTGCATGCCAAATTTTAATTATGTCCGAAAAAAAATGCGCGTTTGCTACATGTAATAACCCATTAGCAAACAAAAGAATTAAATGTAGGGGTCTGTGTGGAAAATTTTTACACTTAGGTTGCTCCAAAATTAATAGTAATGCGTTTTTGCTGTTTGCTACAAGAAATTTTAAATGGTTTTGTGATAATAGTTGTGAAATTACCGACAAGTTATCTCAAAATACGTTGGTTATGCTGAATATACTCCAGTCAATTGCTGCTGATATTAAATGTATTATTAAACCGGAGGTATCTTGTTTGCCGTCTGAACGGAGAGTGATACGTCTTGGAAAGAAGAAAATTCTACTATCGGAATCGGATGGAACTGTCATCCCCACTAACCAAGAAGATTGTCCATTACCAGTTAATTTCCAGGAAAATATAATAATTGGCGTTTGTGCTGACCTTGATGATTCAACTGGGTTAAGAGCAGTTCCTGTGAGGAAATTTGTATAAACATCTAAAATTGTTGGTCCTTCATCAATACAAAAAAGGGTACTTTCGGTTATCCCCGCAGCATGAAACTGGATAACACTGAGTCAGAGTGCGTACACGATATTTGAGAAATGTTCCCATCACAATGCTTATCTAATTTTATAACCTCATCGCCATCATTTAATTTAAATCAATCCTCTGATTCTAGTCTTGGTGTTGGCAATTTTTGATCGGTTATTTTCGAACAAATGCTATACACAACTGTATGTTGAAATTTAAACTGGTCCTGATCTTGTCCCTGCCACTATTTGATAGTCCCTGCCACGCAGATAGGCACAGTCTCTGACTTTGCCGTTAGATCTGCTGTTTAGCAGATCGCTAAAAATTGGTTATTTTCCGATCATTGGAAGTCGTTGCATATTATTCTGGTTTTCAAAGATGGGGATAGATCTTTAGTGACTAATTATAGACCAATTTCCATTCTGGTGGCTATTCCTAAAATCTTTGAATGGATGGTTCGTGATTTTATGTTTATTGAATTTGAGTAGAGGAGGCAGAAGAGACGTCACACCATTCATGGTGTGACGTCTCTTGAACAACGTCAAGAAACCATGTGCGAGGTTAGTACACATTTGGTTGACCGCTTGGGAACATCTAAGAAAAAATGTACAAAAACATGAAAAAAATGAGAACCTCTCCTCCCCCCCTCCCGGGGTAGCGTTACAAATAACAACACAAACCGGACACCAACACAAATATCGACCCTTGGCTAAATAGTACAAGGACACGAATCGGAAATTGGAACATCAGAACTCTTACAGAAACATCAAGGCTAGCACAAGTAGAAAAGGAAATGAAACGTTATGACATCGAGATTCTCGGCCTCAGTGAAGTCAAATGAAAAAGTAGTGGAGAAATAAACACGAGCAATGGAAATTATATGATATTCTCTGGTAGAGACGACACACATGAACAAGGCGTGGGGATATTAACAACAAATAAAGCAAAGAAAGCATTGATGGAATGGCAACCGCAAATTACAGTGGCAGAAAAATAAGAAACACAACTATCATTCAGTGCTATGCCCCAACAGAAGATGTAGAAGATACAACAAAAGATGAGTTCTACAAGCCGATACAAGCCACAATAGCAAGAACGCACAGAAATGGCGTCAAAATCATACAAGGAGATTTCAATGCAAAAATTGGCACAGACAAAATCAACCTAACCACTATCATGGAAAAAAGTGCATTGGACTCTGTGTGAAACAACAATGGAAAAAGACTTGACGACTTCTGTAGCACAAATTAATTGTTCATAGGCGGCAGTAAGTTTCCACACAAAAATATACATAAATATGGACGTCACCGGATGGCAGAACTAAAAATCAGATAAATCACGTAATAATCAATAAGAAATTCCTCACATCATTACAAGATGTAAAAACAATGAAGGGCACAGATGTACACAGCGATCATCAACTGGTAATAGCACAATTCAAGATCAAGCCAGCAGCTGTGAAATATTTAAAGACACATAGGAGGAAACTTAACACAAATAGATTGAGAAACACTGAAACAAGAAACACTTTCAATGAAACGCTCCAACTCAATTTCCAGTCTGAAGCCACCTGTATAGAAGAAAGATGGGACCAAGCAGAAGAAGCCTACATCTAGACTACCACGGACGTACTCAGCTACAGTGAATACAATTGGAAACCTTGGATCAGTGATGATACATGGCAGAAAGTTGAGGAACGCCGTTAATTTTAGTTGCAAATGTGCCAATATAACACGAAAGAGGTGAAACGTAGATACGAAGAAACAGTGCGTCAAGTAAAGAAGATGGCAAGAAATGATCGAAGAAAATATACAGAAAGCATTCTCAAAGCTGCTGAAGAGGAAGCAGCAATCCAAAGTATGCGAACACGTAAGAAAGGTTACTGGTAAAATTACCAACATACCACCTATAAAGGACGCTAATGGTCAAGTACTAATAACAGATGAAGTGCAGTTAAAGAAATGGAAAGAAGGCTTGATAGTTACGATACCCAAGAAAAGTGACCTAAGAGAATGTAGGAACTGGCGAGGTATCTCCCTCCTCAACACAACAATAAAGATACTCGCAATGATCATCCTTGACAGAATCTCACCTACGATCAATGCAAAATTAAGAAACAAACAAGCTGGATTTAGACCAGGAAGAAGTTGCACTGATCACATCAACACAATCCGTATCATCACTGAGCAATCCAATGAATGGAATTCACCATTGTATATGCTCTTCGTCGATTTCGAACGCGCATTCGATACGATAAACAGGAACGCAATATGGCAGACACTTTGTGAAATAGGCATCCCAAAGAAATTAATTGAACTCATAAAAGAAATGTATTGGGATGCTGGAAACCGAATCCAATACAAAGGCAAACAAAGTGAAACATACTACAACACTCGAGGAGTAAGGCAAAGTTGCGTACTCTCACCAATGCTGCTCCTAATCGTATTAGACAGTGTAATGCGGAAACTAGATAACAAGTCTCCTAATGGCATTCAATAGGGGTTAACTGGTAAGCTCAATGATTTGGACTATGCCGACAACATATGCTTGCTCACACACAAACACTCCGACATGCAGCAGAAAGTGCAACAGCTATCAGATCTAGCTAATGAAGTTGGTCTCAAAATTATTATCAACAAAACCAAGGCGATGAGACTCAACACAAATATAACCGCACCAATACACATCAACAATATACAAATTGAAGATGTAAATGAATTCGTATACCTTGGTTGCACAGTAACGAAAACAGGTGGAAGAGATGAAGACATACACAAACGTATAAATAAAGCCAGATATACATTCAACATGTTACACAAAGTCTAGAATACTTCTGTCCTGTCGCGCAAGACCAAGATACGAATGTTCAACTCATGTGTGAAATCGGTACTTCTGTATGGGTGTGAGACATGGAAGCATACAGGAAAAATCATACAGAAGCTAAAAGTATTCGTAAACAAATGCCTTCGACGAATACTTAAGTGCTTCTGGCCTAAAACGATTAGTAACATCAATATGCACATAACAACATGTCAGTCGGACATTGAGACCGAAGTAAAGCGACGAAAATGGAGATGGTTTGGCCACACACTGAGAAAGGCATCAAGTGATATAACGATGATATCATTAAACTGGAACCCACAAGGAAAAAGAACGGTTGGAAAGCCAGTAATGACTTGGAAGAGAACGATGATAGCAGAGGCAAAACACCTGGGAAAATCATTGGTGGAAATTAAAGCAATAGCCCCAAATAGAGTAAGATGGTTCAGAATAGTAGACGCCCTATGCTCCTAAATTGGAGATAAGGGGAAAAAAATAAAACAAAAAATCCTATGATGGGATTTATGTTTCGTGGTGGTAAAGATCCTTAAAGATTCCTTTCTATCGTGTGTGATCCTCTGTATGATATTCGTATAAATCGAATTCAACGCAAATTTACTAGACGTGTATGCCATTCTATTATTAGAATACCAGATTATGTTCCATATAATGATCTTTGTAAAATGGTTCCGTTGCTCCCGTTATATAAGGCGTTCTATTAACTCGGCTTCCTTTATATTTAACTTATTAAACAATAAATTAAATGCTTCCGAGCTTTTTAGCTAGCGTTGATTTTGTACCAAAAAACTTATATATAAGAAACCGATTCTTTATTCAACCTCGTTACCCCAAAACAAATTACAGTACTCATAATCCATTTGATATAGCCATCACAAATTTTATCGTGTATTATAAGATATTCGATTTTAATATTGGAATAAATTAATTTAAAAATCGAATTATTAAAAATTAAAATATTATAATTTTGTTATTGTTTTTATATTTTTTAAATATTTTATTGATTATGTAGCTTTTAACAGTACATTTTATTAACTTATAAAATTCTTGTTACTTATTTATTGTAAAGTTTTATTATATTATGTTTACTTTTAGTTTTAATATGTTAGTGATGATTTGGTACTAGTCCTATTTATGTTACTATTTTGTAATATGCGGGTCATATCAAAACAGTTATGTAGACCCTTAAATAAATAAATAAATAAAATATATTAGCTCATTGACGTGCTATTGCGGTATCGTTTTAAAATAATCAAAATATTTTTATATGTATAATCGCCTAAATGTCATATATTTATTCCAAATTTTGATGTAATTTTATCGTCCTGACATCTGGAACATCAATGGGTAAAATATTTTTTTCTTATGATGGTAGTACTATGTGTATTTATATAATGCAGTACGGGCAAGCAATAACCGGTGAAAACCGTTTTATTTATAAATATTTAATAGCAGTATTAAGACTGCGATGTCGAGAAATATAGGTTAAAGTATCACTCGTCACAATTAGAGTACTAATACGACCACTTTTAGTGAGCTTTTAATGAAAGTTCGTTAATTATTTTTGTGAACATCCAAATAAGTTTTTTTTCATCCGAAATTGTAAGATTCGCCATTGTATTAAATTATCTTTTTTAGCAGCAGTACTTAAATTTTCACCACCATAATTGAATAAATAATATTTGTTCGTTCGCCAGAACACCATTTTGTCCTCTATCCATAATATATATTCTAGCCCTAAACGTCTCTTTATAGCTATATAGCCTTATTGAAAATTTCATTTTATTGTTTGTAATGTACTATGAGTTGCGGATTTAGGGTGGCACATAATTTTCATGAATATATTATAGGGATATTGAAAAAGGACGATAGGAATGAGATCATTGTGGAAATTGTGAAAATTTTATTTATAGCGAGTTATAATGAAAGTGATTTTTGCTGTTTCGAATATTGAGTTAGATAATTTGTTTATTTATAAATTTAAAACATTGTTGATATATTTTGTTGTACACTCGCATAAATTAATATCGAATGACAATAACTAAATGAATTACATGGAATTGTGTATGGAAGCTATGGATGAACATCTGTTCATAATCGCATTACATTGTGAGCTTTTACGAACGTACATGCAAATAAATATACAAATATGTTTGTTGACAGATCATGTCCATAATTTATTTTGTTTTTAGTTTCGTACTTTGACTGACAAAAATTATTATTTTATGTACATACGTAAATAGATGATGTATGTGCTACACATACGTATAAATAAAATCTATATGATTTGATTTTAGACAAACACTGACGAATACGATGACGTTATTTAGATGAAAATTCAAAAATAATGAGATGAGCTTACAAGGATACAATCATTTGAATGTTTTTTTGTTGTTATACCATCTTTAAATTCTACCATCTTCTCATCATTGTGTCATCGTTGTGACGATGTTGATGAGTTTGTATATTTTATCTACAATATTTCAACACAAGAACATAATGATATAACAACAGCAAAAAATTATGAAAATGAAATCTAATTTTTCATTAAGGGTTGAATATCATGCCTGATTGATTAAATTATAATTTATGATTTTGTGAATTCATCTAATTAACACGTGTCAATTTTGAATGTATTTTCGATTCGAAATGTATAAGCTAATTTAATTTTTCGTTTTTCTCTAAAGGAAATGATGTAGTCAACATGATTTTCCGTTTTATGTTTTGAGAAGGGGGTGGGGAGGCGGTAGGTTTAGTGTGTTGATTTGGATTTTTTCATTTTATTTTTGGATGAGTACATATATTTACAAATCTAAATGATGATTGATGGTATGACATTTAGGTGGATGGTATGATTCTGCTTTTAGAATATATATGAGGTTTGACAAAATGCTAAAGGTAATAGCAGATTATTTACAACTGAGTTTTGAGACTAAGATAATTTTTATTTAAGCTGCCTTTGGTTTTTTCTTCAACTTTTAGACTTGGAAGAAACTAACGAGAAGCACCGCAACCTTATAGACTTTAGTGCTTAAACCCTTATTAATTAACTATCCAGTCAATATTCAGGCTCTTGCTAAATCGGACACTATCTCTTGATGGTACATAAATTATTTGGTCTGGGCTCATTGAATAACGGAGAATTCCCAACTAAATATTGCAGTCGTTGGCGGAAAATCGCTGCAGCCTCATTTCCCTCGATTCCAGTATGTCCTGGCCTCCAAACAAGTGTTACCGTATTTGTGGTCACCAGTTTTTTAACTGTGTTAAGATAATCCCACACCAGTTTTGATTTAAAATGGTGTGGAACCTAAGACCGCGTGCCTGTCCGATATAATAAAGATCTTAGTGCTATTTAAGCCCCTTTATATGTCTATCCTGGCACAAATTTAAATGGCATTCATTTCTGCTTGAAAAATAGTAGTATAGGATCCCAATGATTTGGAAAATGCATCTTCACTCCCGAATATTCCTACTCCTACACAGTCTTCTCTTTTGGAACCGACTGTGTACCATACAAAAAACCCTCTTTCAAATTATGGTCCCCCGTCTCCCAACTGTCCCTGCCCGGCAACAAAACACAGAAGGGCTTATCGAAATCCAGTTTGGCTGGCATATTGTCTGAATACATTCAAATCACCTCCTTTAGATTATAGATATTGGCCGTTGTCATTATAAACGTTAGCAGGTACACCTCTTTTGGACACAAACCGTTTAAGAACACCAACTAATGAATCAGCCATGAATAATACAACTAATTCCAAGTGTATGGCCTGTGTGCAAGAGCAAACGAATATGACTGTGAATGTTTTTAATAGCTTTGCTCCTCGTCCTCGCTTGGTTGCTACTGTAACTGGCCCCGCATAATCTAAGGCAACATTACCAAATGAACTTGTTCGTGTCATGCACAATTTTCGAAGCCCAACCATCTTTTATTTAACAGCTATTGCCCCGTATCTTCTACAAATTAGACAATGATAAGTTAATTTGTCCACTGTATTTCGAGAGTTGACAACCCAGTAGCGTTGTCGGAGTAAAAAGGTGGTCAGTGTTGGACCAGGATAGTAATTGAATATATGCATATTCAATAAAATCAGGATAATTAAAGGATGAAAACTTGGTAAGAACATGGGATACTTTTCATCAAATGTAAGTTCCGCATGCTCTAAATAGTCTGCCTCTGACTCTCAAAATTCCATCCTCGTCCAGAAATGGAGTACATTTTTTAGTTTGCTTGAGCTGACAAGATTATTTTTATTTCACTGACTTTTGGCCACAAAAATGGATCTCAAGTAAGCCAACTTGGTCGTTTTCACCAAATTGTTTGTGCTAAAAGGTTCGATAGGTAGACACCTTTTGATGCTAGAACTGTTGGATTGCTTTTAGTTTGTACATATCGCCAATGACTTTGCTTGGACTTTAGTTGCTCGGATGACTATACTAAACCATATGCTAAAACCACCATTGAATCAGTCCACGCGAATAAATGATCACTCAATATATTGAATTATTGTGCTAAGTTATTCATTTAACATACAAGTAGCTGGAAAGCGCATTCAAACCTAAGAATTGAAGTAGATTTTAATGGTACTACTCTCGTTTTTGCTGTCACCAAATGAGTTTCTACCATACTATTGGGATAACAGATTCGACAAAAAATTACTGCAGCAAATGCACTCCTACTGGCATCTGAAAATTCATGAAGTTCTAAGTTGGCTTGTTGCGACTGGTGATCGATGATCCATCGTATTTGTAGTTTTCCAAAGTAGTGAGGTTCCTGTTTTATTTGCAATCATCGCTTGTTTATGTCAAGTGGAAGTTTTTCGTCCTATTGAAGTTTTCTCAGCCACAGATGCTGGAAAATAATTTTACAAAATTATTAATGCAGGTGACAACCAACCAAGTGGGTCGAACTCACGAGAAGCTTTAGAAAGCATAATTCGCTTTGTTTGAGTTGTTTCCGTCATTTCGCAAATCCGGAATGTAAACGTATCTGAAGTTTGAAACCATTTAAGTCCAAGTATATTTATTGATTGGTACTCTCTGTTGGTATTTTTTGAATAAATATTTCTGTTTCACATAGATCTATATTTGATCTATGTGAAACAGATCAATCTGCTATATTTGATACACTTTTATGCTGTGGGAACCCACCAGATTCCATTGATGCTGTAAGTTTTGCTTTGATAAATTGTAGTTCTGCTATAATTTCAGCTCCCGTTAGTAGGTCATCAACGTAAAATTGAGTTTGTATTATTCGCTTAATAGTTGATTAGTTTCTTCCTCACCTAATTGATGCAAACACCAAGTCGCTAGAAATGGAGCAGGTGCGGTGCCATAAGTTACCGTTAAGAGTTTGAGGAACTTCAAGTAGTTGCCGTCATTTTCGTCATAAAATTCGTTGGTAGTCAGGAAAGGGAAGATGAACAACAAATCTGCCATCTTCAATTCTCTTAAATGTTTTCTTAAAATGTGTTTCTGCGAAATGCTCATCTTCATTTTTCTTTTCCAAAATTTTTCAAGTGTTTCGTCAACATTTATATCCAAGCTCAGTTGAAGTGTATTGGATTATATGTGGTTAGTTGCCCTGTAGGTTCCAGACATAACATACCGAAAAGCGTATTTTGTGCAATCATAGTATCACCAATAGGTTCTTTCCCATTAGATAGAATAGTAAAATGCATCGGCACCCAATAAAAGATGGATTTTTTCTGGTATATCAAAACTAGGATCAGCAAGAGTTAATGATTTTATATGTTCCCAATTTATTTTTGTTGGTTTCGCTGAGGGAATAACCGAAGGAAATGTATCTAAAATACATTTAAGCGAATCTACATAAATCTTGCTTGTTTTATTAATTTTAGAACAAACCTCGATTCGTTGAGATTTACCTCCTAGATATTTAACCTCTTTAGAAAAATTAACAGTTACACCATTTAACGAGAGAGCTGTAAGCGCAAGCTTTGTCGTTTTGTTAAAAGGCACAGTAACCATTTTATTCGAATTGATACTAAGTCCTTCCTAAAAACACCATTGCCCTATCAGCTCAAGTGCATTATGCATAAGTTCGGAAATTGTATTGTCAAATTTCCCTCTAACTGTACCAGTCAAGTCATCCACGTAACCCTGGATATCAAGTCCATGGATATAAAGACCTCGTTTACTTTCCTAAAGAGTTTTTTAATTATAGTTAAAAGCATAGCTGGCCCGAATGATCTGGACCAAGCTAGGAAGAATTTTTGCAATACCCCTTTGCAAAAGAGCTGGAAAAATATCACCACTTCCAGCGGATTGGAACGGTTTAAATAAGCTCGCAGCCCATCCAACCTTGCTGGGCATGAATATGCTATTTGAAAGACCCCATGTACTTTTATGAGGGATATAAACCACCTCACCAGAATCTTCGTAGGAGTCTTTAAACGGCTCTGTCATTATTAAGTGCGTAAAGTGGGTTTCAAAAAGTAACCTTATAGCTTCCCTCTGGTTCCCAGTAAAAAAAGCAAAACGTGACCAAGCCAGCGGGCTTGCTCTCTTTTTACTTCATGAACGACATCAGAAGATTTCATAAAATACCTGATCTCGTGGTTCAGTTTGTCAGCATTTGTTCAATATTTTGACTTTGCAGAGAACGTAGGGCATACATAACCTGGGTGCCAGTAGCAAATATATGTGTTTTTATATTCCCTACTAAATTATTTTCATGAAAGGCCAGTGATCCGAGGTATTGAAAGCACGAGCCTTCTTCAAATGAACCCACTACTAAAATCAAGTTCGAGCGGTGATCATCTATATTTTGTTTTAGACTGATTGATTTTGAAACCTTAAGAAAGTCGTAAACCGTTCAAACTATTGAGTCCATAGTTCTTTTACTTCATTACCATGCAGCCCAATCACACAGATATCATGTGCAGATGCAAGAACCTAGTTGGCATCAAATAATAAACTAAATAATAATTAAATAATTTTGGGAGCTGACCATCTCCTAGTTGTACACCCGAGCTAATTAATAAAATTCTCGATAGTTGGTTTTCTACGTTAACACAACATTGTGGCTTCATTATTGTCATTTTATGCATAAACGCATATATTTTCAGGTATTCTGAGACATCCCAAAGCAGACTCTAAAAAAGCATAATCTAACTCGATGGATTAAGGCATACGCTTGCTGGAAATTCAAATCCACGTGATGACTAGTTCCGTATTATTTCAAAAAATTCATCATCAGGGAAAACCCTTGATCAGAGACTGATCGAACCGTTTGAATATTTTTTGAAAGCCATCTATAATTTCCTCCCCCAGTTTTCCTGCGGATATTTTGTAGGATAAAGTAATTTGTATGCTGTGTAAAAGAAAACTATGATGCAAAATCTAAAAACTATTTACCTGTATCTCAAGGAAAAATGTTACTTTAAACTTGCTGAAATGTAAAGTAACGTGTTACCTTGCGATACATGATCTCTATTTTTTTGCCCATCGTTTTTCTTGGAGAGCAATGAGTTCTTATCGGTACTCTTTCATTGTTGGTACATATTTTGCCCTCCAATTACGCACCTGGTTTTTTTTATAGCAAGTGCAGGTTCCGATTCAAAACAGCTTATCCGTAAACGTGAACAAGAGGTCTTGTTAAAGCTTTCATGTTAATTTTTTTAACAATATTTTTTTAATGATGGGGATAGTCAGCCCAGCGATCAGTGGCCTAAATTTACTGGTAGCACAAAATTATCGGTTGCTTCGTGAGCGACGAAATACTTGGCTTTTTTAATCGGTTCTCTTCCAATTTTCAGTTAGTAGTCTTCGGCACGTCCGAGCTTATTGGTCTGTTAAAATAAAAATTTATCCTAGAATTAGTTAGTGTAAACAGTTATTTTAGGGTTCTTATAGTTTGGTTTAGTTTTCGTTTGTGTAATGGTAATTAAGTTTCTAGCCATTACCGTCCAATATTTCTTTTTCCCTGAATTAACTTCTGAGAGTTTATTAAATCTTTTAGTAGGGTCGATAGTAAGGGAAACCTTTTCGGGTAATAATTTCAACATTTGTTCCGTAGGTGTTTCGCCAATGAGTCACTACCTGCTGATGTGATAAAAGGCCAGTTGACAGTTTTGTTCAACTATTCTTCTATATTAACTCCAATTAGTTAAACTTGTGGAACCCATTTGATACTCGAAATAAAAAAAGAATAGCTACCTCAATTGGTTATATTTCTATTTTATTGTAATTTTAGCTTATCATGAAATGGGGCTGATATCAGTGAAATGTCTGCGACTATAGTTTGAAAATGTCTCATTTTTCAACAAAACGACCTCCCTACATTTAAATCGGTATTTTGTGTATTCCACTGTGTACATTGTTGAAGCTACTCCAAGTTAGTCATATACCATATTTTAACAGGAACCGTTTTCATTTACCTACTAAAGTACATTGAAAATACACGTGTGTTAAAATATTAAAATTTTCAGGATCATCGTACAAATTCTTCGATGTTCAAGAATTTATGCATGCTTCATTATAGGTCATCCCTCACCACTCTGGTTTCTTAAAATATAAGCTTGGTCTCTCCTAAAATTTATTTCGCTTAACTCTTTACTTACTTTGCATGCGCTTCTCATAAACCTGTACCAAAAGCTAAAGCAGGTAGAAGTATAAAAAGACAGTTTGTTTTATCTTATTGCAACAAACTTGCCATTTGTGGTTGTAGAGTCGAAATTTGTCTGTTTTTTTGTTTTTGTTTCAATACTAGGTAGGGTTGCCAACAAAATTATTTTTTAGTTAGCAGTATTTACGGTCTTTTTTGTGACGTAAATGTACAATAAGCAAGCCATAAAGCCATACGGTATTAACACGCAGACGAATCCTACATGACGTTTTGTCTCGGTAACCATAATCATAATATGAAATTGTATTTTTCTCTCCAATTTGGGTTTCCTGTTGAGATTGTTTTTAGATAAGCGATAACGTCTATGTTTGTATCGCTTTCATGTTAATAGCCATTGCTCTGACTTTTCCAGCAATAAGTATGTTTCGAATCATCGACAAATTCATGTTACTCAACTTTTGAGTTGTAAGCCACCTTGGCTGTCGAATTCAAACTTGTCACTTTCAGGGTTATAATTCCAATGGGCTTGATTACATATTTAACTTTAAACTTTTTTATTCCTTTTGATTATAGAAGCTCGGGAACGTTATATCAGCTGATTTCTGTGGAATTAAATGTCTATTTCAAAAATGGACATATCTTCCACTTTTCGGAAGTTGTGCCATTTGCTATAGATTTGTAAAAACCACTTTAATGATGTAATCCTCAAATCATTGATACAAAAATCTGTTTCCATGATCCTTCTCATTACGAATTTGTGTGTCTGGGAATAACTTAAAGCTGAAAACCGTGTAACTGATGTAAAGTTCAGTGTTGGTGGTTGTGACCCAACATATGTGTTGTTTGATTTGCTTGACAACGTTTTTGTAGTTATTTTGATGTTTGTCAAAAATATCGATGCACGTGGCAAAGCCATAATTCCCTTTAACTCGCATGCTGGTAATATGTACGATTTTATAATCAAAAGCTTGCAATATCAGTTGGTAACATTCTAGGTATTTTCATTAAAATATTTTTGGAAAAAATTTACAATTGTCAAACCAATGTTTAAAAATTTTGTATTATTTTACCATAATTATAGCACTCTACCAAAACCACATCATAAAACACAAAAAAGTTTTTAAACTATAAAAGCGAATTTGATTTTTTTCAATTTTTTCGTTTCCATTGTTTAAGCTCCACAAAATCAACAACAACAACAATACCAACACCAAAAATTCAATTATTAAGCTTCTAAATGGATTTAACAGCATCGATTTTCGTTCTTTGTATTTTCAATTGTGTTATAGTTGAAAAGCTTTGTGAAAAGAAAATTTTGTTTTTGTTTTTCGACAAAGTTTTCTTGAACTTTATGTTCGTTTTCCTATTCCCGTTGAAAATGTATGTATTGATACGACTTTATGCACTCGTAATTATGTACCACACTGTAAATTGCATTAGCAAAATTGATTTAAAAATATTACAATTTTCGGAATGAGACACTTCTACATCGAACACAAGCACAAGAAACCGTAAAAAACTTTTCTATATATACATTTTGTGTAAAAATGTGTGTGGCTTTTATTCTTTGATTATTTAGTGGCTTTTGTAAGAAGCTTTTACAAATAAAAATTACGGTTTTTTATTTGTTTAAGCTCAGTACTGATTTAATTAATTAATTTTGTTGTTTACAATGTAAGTTTGTTGAACAAAGAGCTTCTGTTTACTTTTTTAAGACGACTTTAAAATAAAACAATATTTAAAATTGAAAAGCTCATCATGTTGTTGTTGGTGCTGAAACCTAAAATTTAAATTGATTGGCAGTATTTACATATCGACTGACAACATGTCAATGAATGGGGGATAAAATTGATAAAAAATTTATTTAATGTTGTTGTTTTTGTTCGTTTAATGAATTTCACATTTTTGTATCCGTACTCTCTCTTTAGGCACATTGATCAGGAGACAGATATCAAATAATAAGGGGCATAAAAAAGATTTAAAGTTTTTTACTTCTTTACTTCTTTACTTCTTTACTTCTTTACTTCTTTACTTCTTTACTTCTTTACTTCTTTACTTCTTTACTTCTTTACTTCTTTACTTCTTTACTTCTTTACTTCTTTACTTCTTTACTTCTTTACTTCTTTACTTCTTTACTTCTTTACTTCTTTACTTCTTTACTTCTTTACTTCTTTACTTCTTTACTTCTTTACTTCTTTACTTCTTTACTTCTTTACTTCTTTACTTCTTTACTTCTTTACTTCTTTACTTCTTTACTTCTTTACTTCTTTACTTCTTTACTTCTTTACTTCTTTACTTCTTTACTTCTTTACTTCTTTACTTCTTTACTTCTTTACTTCTTTACTTCTTTACTTCTTTACTTCTTTACTTCTTTACTTCTTTACTTCTTTACTTCTTTACTTCTTTACTTCTTTACTTCTTTACTTCTTTACTTCTTTACTTCTTTACTTCTTTACTTCTTTACTTCTTTACTTCTTTACTTCTTTACTTCTTTACTTCTTTACTTCTTTACTTCTTTATTTCTTTACTTCTTTACTTCTTTACTTCTTTACTTCTTTACTTCTTTACTTCTTTACTTCTTTACTTCTTTACTTCTTTACTTCTTTACTTCTTTACTTCTTTACTTCTTTACTTCTTTACTTCTTTACTTCTTTACTTCTTTACTTCTTTACTTCTTTACTTCTTTACTTCTTTACTTCTTTACTTCTTTACTTCTTTACTTCTTTACTTCTTTACTTCTTTACTTCTTTACTTCTTTACTTCTTTACTTCTTTACTTCTTTACTTCTTTACTTCTTTACTTCTTTACTTCTTTACTTCTTTACTTCTTTACTTCTTTACTTCTTTGCTTCTTTACTTCTTTACTTCTATACTTCTTTACTTCTTTACTTCTATACTTCTTTACTTCTTTACTTCTTTACTTCTTTACTTCTTTACTTCTTTACTTCTTTACTTCTTTACTTCTTTATTTTTTTACTTCTTTACTTCTTTACTTCTTTACTTCTTTACTTCTTTACTTCTTTACTTCTTTACTTCTTTACTTCTTTACTTCTTTACTTCTTTACTTCTTTACTTCTTTACTTCTTTACTTCTTTACTTCTTTACTTCTATACTTCTTTACTTCTTTACTTCGATACTTCTTTACTTCTTTACTTCTTTACTTCTTTACTTCTTTACTTCTTTACTTCTTTACTTCTGTACTTCTTTACTTCTTTACTTCTTTACTTCTTTACTTCTTTACTTCTTTACTTCTTTACTTCTTTACTTCTTTACTTCTTTACTTCTTTACTTCTTTACTTCTTTACTTCTTTACTTCTTTACTTCTTTACTTCTTTACTTCTTTACTTCTTTACTTCTTTACTTCTTTACTTCTTTACTTCTTTACTTCTTTACTTCTTTACTTCTTTACTTCTTTACTTCTTTACTTCTTTACTTCTTTACTTCTTTACTTCTTTACTTCTTTACTTCTTTACTTCTTTACTTCTTTACTTCTTTACTTCTTTACTTCTTTACTTCTTTACTTCTTTACTTCTTTACTTCTTTACTTCTTTATTTCTTTACTTCTTTACTTCTTTACTTCTTTACTTCTTTACTTCTTTACTTCTTTACTTCTTTACTTCTTTACTTCTTTACTTCTTTACTTCTTTACTTCTTTACTTCTTTACTTCTTTACTTCTTTACTTCTTTACTTCTTTACTTCTTTACTTCTTTACTTCTTTACTTCTTTACTTCTTTACTTCTTTACTTCTTTACTTCTTTACTTCTTTACTTCTTTACTTCTTTACTTCTTTACTTCTTTACTTCTTTACTTCTTTACTTCTTTACTTCTTTACTTCTTTACTTCTTTACTTCTTTACTTCTTTACTTCTTTACTTCTTTACTTCTTTACTTCTTTACTTCTTTACTTCTTTACTTCTTTACTTCTTTACTTCTTTACTTCTTTACTTCTTTACTTCTTTACTTCTTTACTTCTTTACTTCTTTACTTCTTTACTTCTTTACTTCTTTACTTCTTTACTTCTTTACTTCTTTACTTCTTTACTTCTTTACTTCTTTACTTCTTTACTTCTTTACTTCTTTCTTTCTCTACTTCTCTACTTCTTTACTTTTTTACTTCTTTACTTCTTTACTTCTTTACTTCTTTACTTCTTTACTTCTTTACTTCTTTACTTCTTTACTTCTTTACTTCTTTACTTCTTTACTTCTTTACTTCTTTACTTCTTTACTTCTTTACTTCTTTACTTCTTTACTTCTTTACTTCTTTACTTCTTTACTTCTTTACTACTTCTTTACTTCTTTACTTCTTTACTTCTTTACTTCTTTACTTCTTTACTTCTTTACTTCTTTACTTCTTTACTTCTTTACTTCTTTACTTCTTTACTTCTTTACTTCTTTACTTCTTTACTTCTTTACTTCTTTACTTCTTTACTTCTTTACTTCTCTACTTCTTTACTTCTTTACTTCTTTACTTCTTTACTTCTTTACTTCTTTACTTCTTTACTTCTTTACTTCTTTACTTCTTTACTTCTTTACTTCTTTACTTCTTTACTTCTTTACTTCTTTACTTCTTTACTTCTTTACTTCTTTACTTCTTTACTTCTTTACTTCTTTACTTCTTTACTTCTTTACTTCTTTACTTCTTTACTTCTTTACTTCTTTACTTCTTTACTTCTTTACTTCTTTACTTCTTTACCTTTTTACTTCTTTACTTCTTTACTTCTTTACTTCTTAGCTGTTTACTTTTTCACTTCATTTGCAATTTATGTATCGTCAGTAATTCAAGATTTTCGACGTCCGAGGTCTATTATTGTTAGCTTCTTCAGTTCAGTTCCATCGCAGTTCCATACTGGTGGCTTCAAGATTGAATTAAAGCTTTTTAATAAAGATGTTTCTGGTTTTAGAAACTCAGACTTTGTTTTCATTAAATTTGCTTCTTTTTGACTTTGTGTGTTTACCTGCGATACGATTGATTTGAAATTATGCTCGTATTATTAATAGATAGCTCAGTATTGTCTGTTCCGAATTTCACATTGCAAAAATCCAACAAAAACTAACCAGTATACACCAATCATTAAACTGTTTGCAATATACCCATAATAGTGATAGGCTTGCTTTTTTACCGGATGAACTTTTTTTTAACAAGTTACCATTTTAACTTCTACGACGACCAAACGCTACTGTGATGAAATTGAATATCAATCAATCAATAGTACTTATCTTTTTATTGCATAAATGAAGCGATTACAATTTTATTAACTTTTTATTTGCGCGGTACTCGGGTGAAGAGGACTCGTAGTGATTTCGCATCAAAATTTATCGTACATCACCGGTGGATATAAAACAGTATTACGACATTTTGTTTACGACTTTTGTACGATTTGGAGCAGATACACGATACACGATAATAGCTATAGAGTCAAGAAACATAAACTAAAGTACCCAACGTTATGATATTATTATCCGTACGACATTCTTTTAACAATTAACTCAACCATGAACTTTAATTTCTTCTATAAGGTGATCACAATTTTTTTTTTTAGTTTTTTATAATTAAAAAAACAAGAAATTCCCTGGAAAAAATATCAGATGGTGACACAGTATTACATACACAAAAACTACCCCTTTTTTTGGTTTAATTAAATAATTTATAGATTTTTAGAATTTTTGTGAAAAATGAAATTTACGCAGATAAATATGAATAACCCAATTAAGGCTTAGTTAAGAATAAAAAAAAGTTATGGGCACGTTCAAATTACAGTAAAAATTAATTAAGCTCTGATCTAATTATTTGGTATAATCTGAACTTAAGGTTTTTAATAAGATAGAATACAGGGTGGTATACAGGGTGGTCCAATGCTATACAGGGTGGTCCAATGAAAGGTTATGATCCTTTTATTTTAGTTTGATTTTGCTAAAGATAAAGATACGATTAAATGGTATCTTAAAGTACTATGCGAGCCATTATTGGTCTGCTTTTTACTTTCAGCTTAGCTTTGGGTTTTAGGTAAATCACCTAACAACTTCATTGATGTAGGAACCTGGTTAATTTCTTCAGATTTTTTTTCTCTTCAGATAACAAAAAAACCATAGGTGTAGCTCTTATAATGTAGCCATATATATGCCTACCAGTTATTACTATTTGCTACCTTTAATAATTGGAAAGTAAAGGATAAATTTTCTGTCTGAAGTATACCAGAGGACAGCAGAGTCAATTTGAGATCTTTTCGATAGGAAGAACCTTAGAAATTGTGCAAATTCAGCAAAAACTCTGCCTGCAACTAACCCTCTCACTTTGACTAGTAAATAGAACCGTATATAAGAATACTACCATGTAGTCACACTAATGTACTCTTGGCGAAATTCAATAAAATCTCGTAAATTGATTATTAAGCTCGTTGCTTTTGATCTGTAGTATAAACAAGAACATAAATCAATGGACCAATTCCCGTTTATCCTGCCACAGATCAAAAGTTCTTCGCCAAACCAAATCGCCCTTAGGACAATTCTGGGCTAAAAATCCCAGAATAAAAAATCCGGAGATAAAAAACCCTAGGATAAAACATTCTGAGATCAAAAATCTTAGCATACAAAATCATGGATAAAAACACCTAAAATAAAAAATCATGAAATAAAAATCCTGAGATAAAAAATCTTGAGTTAAAAATCCTAGGATACAAAAACCTAAGATAAAAAATCCTGTGATGAATAATGCTGGAATAAAAAATGCTGGGATAAAAAATCCTAGAATAAAAATCCTAGATTAAAAAATCCTCAGATAAAAATCATGAGATAGAAAAACCTAGTATATAAAATTCTAGGTTAAAAAATCCTGGGTTATCAAATCCTAGGATACAAAATCCTGAGATAAAAACGCATAGATACAAAATCGTAATATAAAAAATTCTGGGAAAAAATCCTTAAATATAAAATCTTGAGATAAACTAACCTGGAATAAAAAATTGAAAGATAAAAATCGTGGGATACAAAATCCTGAGATAAAAAATCCTAGGATACAAAATCCAATGATAAAAAATACAATGATAAAAATTCCTACGGTAAAAAGTCCTGTGATGAATAATTCTGGGATAAAAAACTATGGGATAAAATATCCTGATATATAAGACTCTGAGATGAAAAATCCTAGGATAAAAACTTATGAGATAAAAATACTTGGCTAAAAAAATCTGAGATAAAAAATTTAGGGTTAATCCTAGTAGATAACATTTTTGGATAAAAATCCTATCTTAAAAAATCCTAGGATACAAAATCCTGACTTAAAAACGAATAAATAAAACATCATAAGATAAAAAATTCTGGGAAAAAATCCTTGGATATAAAATATTGAGATAAACTAACCTTGAATAAAAAATAGAAGGATAAAAATCATGGGATAAAAAATCCTTCGATAAAAAGTCCTGTGATGAATAATTCTGGGATAAAAACTCTGGGTTAAAATATCATGATATATGAAATTCTAAGATAAAAAATCCTATGATAAAAACTCGTGAGATAAAAATACTTGGCTAAAAAAATCTGAGATAAACAATTTAGGGTTAATCGTGGTTGATAAAAGTTTGGGATAAAAATCCTATGTTAAAAAATCCTAGGATACAAAATCCCGAGATAAAAACGCATAAATAAAAAATCGTAAGATATAAAATTCTGGGAAAAAATCCTTGAATATAAAATATTGAGATAAGCTTACCTGGAATAAAAAATTGAAGGATAAAAATCATGGAATAAAAAATCTTGGGATAAAAAATCCGAGGATATAAAATCCAATGATAAAAAATCCAATGATCAAAAATCCTAAGATAAAAAGTCCTGTGATGAATAATTCTGGGATAAAAACTCTGAGATAAAATATCCTGATATATGAAATTCTAAGATTAAAAATCTTAGGATAAAAACTCGCGAGAGAAAAAAGTACTTGGCTAAAAAAGGCCAAATTTTTCTGGGAAAAATTTTTGGATATATAATTTTGGAATAAATAATCCTGGGATAAAAAATTCTAGGATAAAAAATCTTCTGGATAAAAAACCCGAATAAAAAATCATGGGATTAAAAATCCTGAGATAAAAAATTCTAGGATAAAAAATCCTAGAATAATAATTCTAGGATAAAAAATCCTGGGTTAAAAATCCTAGGATACAAAATCTTGAGATAAAAACGCTAGGATAGAAAATCGAAGGATAAACGCTAGGATAGAAAATCGAAGGATACCAAATTTTAGGAAAAAACCCTTGGATTTAAAATCTGGAGATAAACAATATGGGATAAAAAGTTCTAGCATAAGATAGTTCTAGTATAAAAAGTTCTAGCATTTTATAGTTCTAGTATAAAAAATCCTGAGGTTAAAAAATCGTGAAATAAACAATCCTGAGATACAAATCGTAGAATTAAAAATCCTGAAATAAAAAAATCCTAGAATAAAAATTCTAAGTTAAAAAATCCGAAGATAAAAAATCTTAGGAAACAAAATAAATCTTGATAAAAAATAAAAAATTAAAAAATCCTGCGATAAAAAAAATCCTGTGATGAATAATTCTGGAATAAAAATCCTGGGATGAAAAATACTGAAATATAAAATTCTGGGATAAAAAATCTTAGGATAAAAATCATGAAATGGATTTTTCATAGATACAAAATCCTAAGATAAAAATCATGAGACAAAAAATCCTAGTAATTAATATTCTGGGTTAAAAAATCCTAGGATACAAAATCTTGAGATAAAAACACTAGGATGAAAAATTGTAAGATACTAAATTTTGTGAAAAAATCCTTGGATATAAAATCTTGAGATAAACAATATTGGGATTAAAAATTCTAGGATAAAAAATTCTAGGATAAAAAATTCTGATATAAAAAACCCTGAGGGGTAAAAAATCATGAAGTAAAAAATCTTAGTAAATAAATTTCTGGGATAAAAATAAAAATTTCTATATAAATTGCGATGCTTACACCGTCAGTGTAGGTAGCGTTCTGTTCCAGACGGATACCGAGAGAGTTAAACTTCCCATTGAGTTTTTCCGTTGTAAATTTTCACTTTTATGATTCAAATATATGTACCCTGTATAGTTATTATACGTTACAATGCTCCGTTAGATACCAATCTTGTTTAATTTTAATTATTTTTTGCTATGCCACATTTATATACATAATATAGCACACGAAAAGGCTGCAAAGCCCAACACAATTCATAATTTTGAAAACATGGCATCACCTTTCCGTCTTCGGTATAGTTTTAGCTAAAATTTAATAATGTTGTTTTTATAACAACAATAACCAGGATTATATATATATATATATATATATATATATATATATATATATATATATATATATATATATATATATATATATATATATCCCGACAGTCAAAACAAATAAAATGTAAATTTTTATAACTCAATTCGGCACCAAAGAAAAGGGAGCATATTAATTCTATTTATGGACCAAAAAGGTTGAATACGTTGATGACGACAACGATGATGATGATGATGATGATGATGTCGAGAGTGGATACATTTTTTGGAGAAAAATTAGATTTTCTTTTAACGATAACATATTTAATTTTAATCAGCTTAGACAATCTTTACTACACTACAACTTTAACTATAGACAATTTGATGAAAAATTTGGATAACGAGTGACAGAATTAATTATAAATTTGTTATCTGAATAGCAACAACAACTACATAAAAAATATGTTGTAAAATATGATAAGCAACATTGTAAAGTACGTGATTAGTATTAGGCTTTATTATGATTTTTAATTAGGCGCGTGCGATTTTTGAGAACTATAATTTTACGTGAATTTTATGTTGAAGTTCAACAAGTGAATTTAAATCTTGGTCTGGGGTTTTGCCCATGACCAGTTTGGTTTTGAGGTAATTTGAGGCCTATGAAGTTGTCAAGATTTTTAAAAGTTATAATCTTTATGTTTTTATTATTGATTGTGGTATCAATAACACTTTTACCATTTTCCATTGGCGTAGAAGATAGTTATGTCTGAACGATGCATTAGTTATTTGAAGTAACTTTTGTAATTCTTTTATTGGCTAGTGCTTTTACTATATTTATCCTGTAATTATATCATATCCAGGAGATGTTTTTAAGCACCAAACCAACCAACGCTTATGTTAATGGACACGCCGTTTAGGTTCAGTACGTGGAACGTCCATTTTCCAAGAAAAACCAAGTGTATTTGATGGCCTTAAAGAGTATCGCTTGGAACTCGTTGCTCTTCAAGAAACCCAATGGTCAAAAAGTGGAAGTCATATTTCCCAAGGCTCTACATTGCTTTACAGTGCAGATGATCTCGGCAATCATGGTGTTTGGTTTCTGCTTGGGCTGAAAGGGGAAAACGCTGTTTTCCCCTTTCAGCCCAAGCAGAAACCAAACACCACTTGGAGTCAACTACTTGGAGTTCCGCTTGGAACTCCAAGTAGTTGAGCCATACCCCCGACACGATATAGTGACCGATAATGGGGAAAAAATATACTCTGCAGTCGCGCACCACCACATTGTGACCAGCACATTTTTTTCTCATAAAAATGACCACTTGAAAACATGAACACACTCCCGTAAGACTTCCCGAAGTTGATCATGTGTTAATTTCTAAAAGGTTTCGGGTTATCCAAGATGTAAGATATTATCGGTCGGCTACTAAATTTATAGGTAGTGATCATCGATTGGTCAGTGCAGAGATGGCAATTTTTGTAAAAATCACGGATCGCAAATAAAAGTAACTTACGATTCAACTAAAAATGAAAATGAAAAAGCATATTATCTGATTCTTGTCAGCAGTACCATTATGGAAACCAACCCCCATTTTGATAATATGGACGCTCTATGGAAAAAACTAAAATCTTCAGTTTTCAATCTTTTCTAGGCGACTCTAGGTCCAAAAATGGTGACTCTTCTCAAAAATGCTTCGCTTGATGAGTCGTGTCGTCTTGCTGTCGAGCAACAGAATATACCCTATAAAGAAGAGCGAGTACGTTTTGCAATGGCATGGAAGAACAATGCGGTCCTTGCTAAGAGAATTACCAAGCAAATTTGAGACCTACATCTATATCGTCATTTGGGACCAGGGTGGAAACACTATGTTGAAGTCGAATCAGTGCTCGATCCTTGGAAGAAGCATTGCTCTGATTTACTCAATGTTTAACAAGTGTCAAATGCTGTATGTGATAATTGCCAAACGCAGACTGCGGAGATGGGTATAGAGGATTCATTTTACGAAAAATTTTAATTGGCCATGCAGAGACTAAACCTAAACCATTCCCCTGAAATTGATTGTATCACTTCCGAAATCTTGATTTTCGGAAGGGATACTTTGTTGAACTATCTTTTCGATCTTATTCGATTAGTATGGCATTGCGGGGTTATTCCTGGTGAATGGACGGTGGTCTTTCTTTATAAAATGGAATCGCTCAAAAACTATAGTGGCAAAGCTTTCCATTGCACAGCATAAAAATTACAGTCTTACATAACATTGGAAAGAATCACTTCCTTGGCGAGTCACTGATCAACTTTTTTTCAATGAGGATGATTCTTTCTACATACTACTAGATATCTCGTGACGTACATCAGGTATTCTTGGATGTCCAACAAGACAATCCGACGGAATAGCTTATGGGTTGCTCTACGATGTCTGGAAATACCTAACAAATATGTGCATTTGTATAAAATGGCAGTAATGCAGTCGCGATGCTTTTTCAAAGTTGAGAATAAGTTATCTAGGATTTTTCAAATAGCTTTGGTATAAGGCTATAAATTGGTTATAATGGCCTACTATGAAGGCCTTATGTTGTTTTGATTGGTATAATTTCCCGAGTTTGTTGACCGGCTGTTTAAATTCAACGTAGACGGTTTTGACTGTGACTACCCGCAAAATGTCATCAGCGTCTGGACCGATATTGATGAATTGTCATCGTCGTGGATTAACAATATATCATCGATGGATAACTGGTTGGATGTAACCTTTCATTTGTAACGATGCTGCAGTGTCGACAAATAATCTCGAGACCAACATTGGACCAACAACCAAAACCTTTTACTCGTCGTTGTAACTTTTGCCATCTGGAGAGCTTGTTCATTGGACTTTCGTTCAAACTGGGTTCCAGAATGGTAATTATTGGCTGGCTAGGTAATTAGCTCTTCGTACGTAGCGTTGACATCCAGGACCCGTTTCAAATGGCACTTGACAAACTCTACTGTTACTTCCCTTAGAACCCCAAAATTGGGCGCACGAGGTGGGATATAGTGAAATTTTATGTTTTTCTGTAATGAATTATTGGATATTACTTCTTGTTGTTGGCTGAGGATTTGTTGTCGTCGTCTTTGCAATTCTCGGTCGACTCTAGCTAGGCTTGACACAGATAACTACGCTTGATACAAAGGCAGACAAACATTTTTGGTCTAGCATAGTCTAAACCTATGTCTAAAGGAATGATCGACTGATGGTGCAGCGCTCTTCGATTAAATCCCCCATTTTTGGTTCGATCTTCATGGGACGATGACAAATACAGACTACACAATTCTTGATACATCGTTTTATTGAGTAGCAGGCAGCAATCATCCAGAGCCTTTGCCTTACTGCATTCAATACCAATGAATTACCTGCATGCTTATTAGATGATTTAAAGGTAAGATGATTGGGTGCTTGCCAGAATAACTCAATTGTGATGGAGCTTGCTTGCTGAATATTACGAATGATGACTGTTTCGTAGTCACGTAGGTCTATAAAATTAATGATAGTGCCTCGTTGATTAGTATGATGTGTTGATTTAGGTCTGCCAAATCGCAAGATATATACCATAATTTCGCGAAGTCTAAGCCATGATGAACATTTCGTTGCGAGCTGCGTAATTATGATTTCGGTTTCAGGTGAATATGAAAACATTGACAAATCTGAAACGCTCTTCCCAGGACTCTTTACTGACGATTAAAAGTGACAGATCCTGGTCACGGGAAGATATGTTCTGGATTCGCCAACCATTGTGGGCCTTGCCACCACCGATTTAAGTTTGACAGTTTCTGTGGTTTCACTCCTCGAGTGATGTGATCAGCTGGTTTCTGATCTTATTTGACATGTTTCCAACTGCTATGAAGTATTAGATCGAGGATTCATGATGTTCTGTTGGCAATAAAACTAAAGTTTATCTATAGTTTATAGACTTTAATCGTGGAGTCAGTCTAAGCAAATAGATGTCGCCCCCATATGCCGCTTCTGATCCATCACAAAATACGTGTATTTGTATGGATGTTGGATTTGGGTGGTTTATTGAGCATCAGGGAATGTTTATTTTTGTAAGATGATCGATATTGTCATGGACCTGAAGTCCCAGTCGTGTTTAAGCAGTCAAACGTTTTGCAGAATGATCTTAAATAGGATGAATACTGGTGGTAACCATCCAATAGGATCATAAACTCTTGATGCTGCTGAGAAGCTTCCTTTTGTTCATACAATGTTATCGTCGGTATGCTGTGCTTTGAATTGAAATGCGTTTGATTCGGCGTGCCATAGTATTTGCGGTCACTTGTTGAGAGAATGACTGCAGAAACTCGGATAAATTAGACCTCGATTTCCTTAATTGAAAACCACTGTTTCCTAAAATGGTAATAATATTGTTTTTAGACACTTAGCATCCTCTAAAGACTCACAACCCGTTAGTAAGTCATCGACACAGAAATTTTTGCAAATTGCTTGGGATGCTTTAGTGTATACGCTTTGACTCAGCAGACCGTTGCAGAGTGCGAATTGCTAAATACGGAGCACATGCTGTGCCATATGTGATAGAGCTTAGCTTGTATGCTTTATTTGGGTTCTCACGCTATAGAATTAATTGGTAGTTTGCATCTGTCGGGTCCACCTGGACCTGACGATACATCTTTTTGATGTCGGCGCAAATACAATTATTAGTTTTTGAAATTCCAACACAATCGTTGTTAGGCCTTGGTGGATATTGGGTTTGATTAACAGTGTATCGTTTAGTAAAACTGACGTGCTAGTTTGACCGGATGCATCGAAGAACACTGGAAATTTAGTGGTGCTACTGGTTGATTTTAACACTGTATAATGTGGGATGAAATATTTGTCATCGCCGTCCGCAGGAACCATTGACCAGTGTAGGTGACTAATGTGACCTAAATTGATGAGTTCACGCAATTCCTTGTAACTCTTATAGAATTCTGGCGATGTGGTGAATTTTCTTTCCATTGCCAATAACCTTCGTTGTGCTGCTTGCTGAGAGTTACCTAATTAGGTTCTTCATGATTGGTTAAGAAAGCTGTTCCATACCAGTATGAATATATATAGGCTCGGCAGGATTGGCCTGTAGTGTACCTGCGGTGAGCCACAGGTTGAAATTTTTTGAGCCAACCACTACATCTATCTCCTTATGACTATGGACGTCAGGATCTGCCAACTTTAAAGACGATAGGATTGGATAATTTCTAAATGGATGTAGTTTCTTAGGTACCAATCTGGCGATTTGTGGTAAGATATGCGCTTCCAGAGTAATAGTATAATGTCTATCTACTCGTGATATTAGCGTTATCTCAGTTTTTCCCTTCATTATGCCCACTGGGGTTGCTACTAGGCCGTAAATTGGAATGAATGCATGCGTTTGATTAAGGCCTAACAGAATTAGGCAATATTTAAAATCAAACAATACTCTTGCTAGCTGCACTTTTCCTGTACATGCGATAACACATGTTCTACTGCTGTAGGCTGGATGGTACCATGAGGACGTGTGTAATACAGTTTTATATTGTACTGCTTACATACCTGTTCCTACGCCTCTGTGATAATAAGCGTCAGTGATACTAATATGGTGGATCAGCTGCATCACCCTTTAACAACCCACTTAAAATTTGAAATTTGTGTACGCTACTGAGATTTTTACTATCGTATATTTTCATTTATTTTTTTTTTTGCACAAGAGCTTGCAACAGCAGACTAAATTTTTACTTATTAAACAATAATCTGCCCAAACATGTCTACAAATTATAGTTTATATATACTTTGCAGATGGCCAAAATTCTACACAAAAATATATATTGTGAACCTTTTCTTTCTGAAACGTCAAAAAAAATGTAAACAAACACAGAATAGTAACCTAAATTACATTACACTAAATGCCCAACGTGATACGATGAATGTCGCCTGCTGTTCTCATAAAAAATCACGCCACATATTTGGCCAGACGACCAAATTTAAAGCTTTGTATAAAGCTTTTTTTAATTAAAAATAAATCGCAAATACACAGACACACACACACACATATTGTCACCAAAAAATTTAAAAATCCGAATGTTTAAAATCCGATTTGTACTTTAATTCATAAAAAAAGCCTGACAACAAAATTTTTTTTGTGTAAATACTGTAATCAAAGCCATATTAATTATACGATTAAGTTATATATTTCACAATACCAACAAACCCACAGAGGCGAAAATTCTCCAGAATATAACATAAAAAAGTTTGAAAAGCCCTCATACTCTATAAGTACGTCATGATTTACCTCCGAACATACACACAAACATAAAATTTTACATAAAAGTTAAAATTCATGTAACGCATATGTCTCGATTAACATACGCGGTTTTCACATTTTTATCATAGTCCCGTTATTAGCGGTATTTCCAATAATTTTTTTTTTATTTTTTCATTTTCCTCGCGATATTTTAATTTTTTTTATTATGATTATTCATTGCAGGTCTTGTAACCAACATCATACCATCGTCGACCACGACAACAAACACAACATCGTCATCAGCAATGACATCAATATTAACAACATCAACAATACGACCAACAACATTATCCCAAACCACCACCACCATACCACCAATCGTTCAAAGTACATTGGAAACGATAATTGGTGGAATGGAAAATGGCCGTATGCTGACGTCGGTAAAAAATACGACGATACATCAACGCGAGCAAAATGATAGTGAATATTATGGTACATCAACAATGAAAGTGCTGGTGGCACAATTTAAACACAATACAATAGTGCCAACCAAAGAATATAATAGTAAATTAGTTGTATCATCATTAAATAGTATAGAATTAAAAAATAGTAATAGTAATAGTGATAGTAAAAATGTAAATAGTAATAATGATTTAATATATCAGCCACCGCAGCAATTGCAACAAATTCAAATTAAAAATTTAAATAATTTTTTACTACAACAAAAACAATTGCAACAACAGCAGCAGCAGAATATAACAAACAGTACTGCAACTACAACGGCAACCAGTAATAATAATAATAATAATAATAAACAGTTAGCTAAATCAATACAAAATGGTGTTGCGATAACAAATTTAACAAATTTTAGTAATAATAACATTAATAGTAATAACAAAACTAGTAATAATAATAGTAATAGTAAAAATGATGATATTGACGCAAATATGATTGATGCTGAAATGAAAATTATGAATTTTAGTACAGAAAATTCAACACTGGTTACATATCAAGTTGGTTCAATTGCAATGATTCCATGTGCGGTGAGGAATTTAGACGAAGGAATGATGGTAAGTTTTATGAAATTTTATTTAAAGTTCATTTTGGTAGCCTGATTATGGATAAGCTACACCTTTGCTTACTTTCTACTAAATCTATAACTATCAGTACATATTTATTGCCACTTAAGTTCTTAAAATTGTCCTATCCATCGCTGTTCAGTCCAATGGTACTCTGATTTCAAAATGTCGCATGGTTTTTTAGATTTTTATGCCGGTTATTTTACTGCCACATTGCAGCAATGGTCATCTAAAGTCACACCTGGCTTAAAAAGTTTTGCACAGTTTCAGTAATTTGACTATAAAAGCGATATAAATAGTACATTTTAATGCCGAAACTCAGGACGTCCATTTGTGCTAAAAGAACCGCATGTAAAATTCGGGGAAAGGTGAGGAAAAATTGTGAACTTGAACGTTCAAACTGGAGCGAAATATCCAAGTACGTGATGTACGATTAATCAAATAAAAGCCATAAAAATCTTTAGTGAAAAGATTACCAGTGAAACCACGTTAGAAGCTATACAAACGCGGGAAGGGCAATGTGGTAAACGTTACAAAGATTTTAAAGACTACAAATGTAAGTAAATGGCCTTTGCGGACTACTCACCTGTTACAGACCAGGTGGATGATCTATATTTTAATACCTGCTCAATTTTGAAAGCAGCAAAGGTCTCACCATCAGAAACCCGAATCTCGGGATCTAAATGCTACCTTAGGCCAATTTACTGGACAGCAGCAAACCTTTCTGCAATGTATGCACCAACAACAAGGTGTACGACTACCCAAAATAAATATAGAACCATTTACAGGCGAATACAAACTACGGCCATCCTTCCATTACTTATATGTAACATCGGTGCATGAAAATCAGACGTTAAGTGCGGTACATAAATTGCAATTTTTAAACGGTATATTACGAGGTTTGTTGCCGTATTATTTAGGCATATAAAGGTCACTGATCAAAATTACGAAGAAGCCTGGGAGAAATTAGTTGCCAGATACAACAAGCCAAAATCGATTGTGCATTCTCTTATTCAATCATTCGTGGATCAAAAAAATTGTTATCAAGCTAGCCATCGTAAACTGAGAAAATTGTGTGATATCTCCGATGAAGTGACTCGTGGATTGAGAACAATAAAAGATTTAGCTGAACTACGAGACCCTTGGCTAGTACACCTGTTGATCAATAAAGTAGGCACTGAGACTAGGCAGTTGTTGGCACAAGAGTCGGTCAATGATAATTTTCTAACTTTTAACAAGTTATTGAAATTGTTTACCACAAGATGCGATGCATTGAATCTTGCACATTACTGAATAAGCCTAGCAGATCTGCACAACCAAATGTGAGGTCCTACCACAGCACTCAATCAAATAAGTGGAAGTGTGTTGCCTGTAAACAGAATCAAGTGGTCTATAAATGCCCTTTATTTAAAACAATGGACATGGAGAAACGAACTTTATTACGAACAGCCGAATTACTATTAGCTTCCAATGGAACATCCCACAAACCTATTTAATCAACACACAAAGACAACCTACAATCAACATTGTCATCACAATATTCAACAAACAACTCAACTACTACATCCTTGCATGATTATCAACCTACTCTCAACCCGTTATTGCCCACAGCCTTGTTATATGTTCAAGCAAGCAGTGGGCAGCAAATGCTGGCAAGAACACTGCTCGACTCCGGATCTCAAGCTACATTTATTTCTGAATCATGTGTTCAACGTTTAGGCTTAAAGCGAAAGTTTGCACAAATTTCCATTTACGAACTAGCTTCTTGTTCAGCTGGAAAATCGTGAGGAAAAATAACGGTGACTATTTATAATGAAACAGACACCGGAAAGCAACGAAGTTTGGAACTTAGAACTAGCAGATGCCCTATTTTAACCAGCCTAACTCCGTCGATACATTGATTGGAGCGGAACACTTTTTAGAAATTGTATGCGAACAGAAATTGGCAAAACAAAACCTACCTGTCCTCCACTCATTTATATTGAGATGATTAATAGCGGGTAAAATAAAAGAAGCCAAAGAAGATTGCAAGGTACAGAATTATAATGCAAATTTGGATTTTAGCATAACAAATGAAAATTTGATGGAACTATTAAATAAATTTTGGAAAGTGAAAGAACCTGTAAAGAAGTCCACGCAACTAGACGAAGATGACCCTTGTGAAATATTGTATCGGAAAACTACTACTCGAGCTCCAGATGGCTGATTCATAGTTCGATTACCCTTAAAAATCAACCACCTAATATAGGAGATTCAATACAGGTCAATTGAAAAAAAATGTAAGCGATTAAACGAATATTATAAGGACTATAAAACATTTATGTATGATTACCTTAACTTAGGGCATATTATGATACAGGTACCTTGGGCAGATGTTCCAAATAAAAATAATAAAAGGTATTTCATGCATCATCATGATTGTTTTTGATGCATCCTGTAAAACCACAAATACAGTCTCGTTAAACAAATGCTAAAATATTGGACCAAGGCTTCAACCGGAGTTAACAACGACCCTATTAAGATTTCGACAACACCAAAGTAGCAATAAATGCGGACATAGAAAAAATGTACCAACAAATTTTAGTTCACCCATCAGATGCCAATTATCGATTCATATTGTGGCGTAGAGTTTCACACGAAGAATTCAGTCCTCACAAGTGTATGACAGTTACGTATGGATCTGTTAACCGGCAGTGCAACCACCGAAGAAGTCATAATATTAAAAAATCAGACAGTCGAGATTTTTAACACTTGTGGGTTTAAATTGCGTAAATGGAAATCAAATTCACAAAATTTCTAGCAATCATTAGTCAAAAGAAATCAGGACGAGATACCTAAATTAATTTATGGAGATTCCAATACCAAGACATATGCTGATTGAAAGTGTTAGATTTTATGATCCTTTGGGTTGGGTATCTCCGGTGGTTATACTTTTAAAAATTCTACTACAGAAACTGTAGTTAATGAAGACAAATTGGGATGAAGAAACTCCTGGTAAGATTGTGGATCTTTGGGTCAAAGTCTATTATAATTTACCACACCTACAATAAATTAAAATTCCTAGATGTTGCCTAAAATCCAACTAACCAATATCAAACCAGTTACATGCCTTTTGTGATGCATCTGAGGCTGCCTATGGTTATGTAGTAAATCTTCGAATCAATAATGAAAATGAAGAATTTACTTGTCGCCTCGTTTGTGCCAAGAGTAAAGTAGCGCCATTGAAACAGATCAGTTTGCCTAGGCTGTGCGGTGCGGTACTACTAACAGAGTTAATTCAATATTGTAAAACTTATCCAAGATCGACGTCAATAATATTTATGCTTATACCGATTCTATGGTGGTACTACATTGGTTATCTGATGTTCCAGCTAGGTGGAAATCATTTAAAGCAAATTGAACTAGTGCTATTTAAGATATCATCCCCAGGAGCCATCTCACATCTAAGCAAAATCTAGCTGATCATATTTCTAGAAGTGTCGAGCGGCAATTTATGCACGAGTCACAAAACTGATGGCATGGACCTAATTGGCTGCAGTGGAGCGAGTTGGAGTGGCCAAAAGATATAAGTAACTCCACTACAAGATGTAGATATTGAGGAGCGCCCCAGAGGAATTTGCGTATTAATGGAAGTCGAAGACAATGACATTGTTACCCAATTATTAAAAAAATGCTCATCTTGGTTCTAAATAAAAAAATAATGAGTTATATTCTACGCTTTAGCCTATTGGCAAGGTCAAAAGACAAAAAAACGCAGGTGGGTTGGTTAACTTACCAGGAATATTTAGATGCTGAACATTGTATTATCAGTATGATCCAAGCCAAGAGTTTTAGACGGGAAATTGAACAATTAGCAAAATATGGAAATTTAACTTCCAACAGTACGCTTTTATCATTGGACCCGTTTATCGACCAACACGGGATACTACAAGTAGGTGGAAGATTGAAAAATGCAAAATTAAGCTATTCCGTCCGACATCCAGTAATAGTACCAAAAAATCACCCATTCAATAATCTAATATTTAAAGAGGTTCACATTTCAAATCTGCATGCTGGAAATACCCTAATGATAAGCTTGTTACGTCAAAAATATTAGATGATAGGAGCAAGATATATGATTAAAAGTCATATAAAATCGTGTGTTAGCTATATTAGATATATTAGAAGTGTTCAAGGACAGCAAAAAATGGCCGATTCACCAGCAGAGAGGTGCAACAAAACCAGGTCATTTTTAAATAGTGATGTGGACTACTGGGGTCCAATAAATATTAAAACCTCTTCAAATCGAAATGCACCATTGGCCAAGGCATACGTGGCTGTGTTTATTTGCCTTGCCATTAAAGTTGTACATCAAACGAACCATGAAGGAGGTAAAATTAAATTTTGAGGAGACGACCACTTTAGTTACTCAAATTGAAAGCGTGCTTAATTGACCATCATGTCGTGTCAATGATGACCCTAACAATCTGGAAATACTTACCCCTGGATATTTTCTAATTGGAGGATCATTACATGCGGTTCCAGAACCAATCTTAGAAAATATTCCAATGTACAAATTATCCAGGTGGCAAAATATCCAAAGAAAAGTTCAAGCTTTCTGGAAATATTGGTCCACATATTATTTAAATACCCTGCAAGAAAGAAGTAAATGGAAGAAAGATAACTGTCCAATTAACATCGATGACTCATATTGATCAAAGAAGACAATATACCTCCAAACCAGTAAGTACTCGGACGCATCATCTAAGGACATCCGGGTAGTGATGGAATTGTAAGAGTGGCTACTATTAAAACTGCTACAAATACCCTTAAACGTCTGGTACCAAAACTAGTTATGCTTATATATTGTAAAGTCGTCTTACGAACCATAATTTGTAAGTCAAAGTCAATGATTATTGTTTGGGTAACTTAAGAAAATATATCCAAATATTTTCTTAACACGGGAAAAATGTTTGGAAACCACTAAAATAATTAACTAGTTAAACCCATAACCGAATAAAAATTAATCATAGTAATTAGTCTATAGATTATAGACTTCGATGTTTAAGATGAAAACCTGTCAATTAAATAAGCCATTTGATTCGTTAAATTTTTCAATGTTTAATTAAAGTGTTAAGTTACATTGATATTTCCAATTGCCATTAAAAACTATCTCTAGCTTCTCAAACACGTTTAAATTAGTTATTCAAACTTATTCTTAACGCGTGCTAAAACTTATCAGCTTTAGCTTGTATTTTAAATTTTCCTTACCAACCGCTATTTTATATCAAGTAGGAAAAACTTTACCAGCTCCAATAATATTTGGCTTCTAAACGGTGATTTTCCACACCTTAGGCTTAACACACATGAAATGTAAAAAGTGATTTGGACCCATAACTTGTTAATTTATTATTCAAAAACAAATTTGGTGTCTGTAACCGGGTCGATCTCAATATGATAACTAATATCCTGCCTTATCCTTCCAAGTTTATATAAAAGTGCGTGTATGGTAGGCCCAGCTATATATCCGGAAGATCCTGTTTAATGTTTGGTCGTATATTCTAAATCAAATCAATCGATCAAAAATATTCAAAGCCCATCTGAATCTCTTTTACGTAGTCTGCATGTTCCTGTCGTACCCAGAGATATTAAAAAAATATAACCCATATTGACAGTTTGAAGGCGGTATTATTATTATTATTATTATTTTTTTTTTTTGTAAATGATTCATCTATAGTCCATCATGAATGAGCACAGTGTTTTACCCTGGTCATAAAAAATTGCATATATTGTTTCATAATTATAACTATAAAATTCTTTCATAATTATAATTATAAAATTTTCACACTTTCACAAATAGCACAAATAGCACACTTTCACAAATAGACAATATACGCCTAGATGTCAACACTACACGAGTCGACATCTACGCGTATATCGCCTAGATGTCGACTCGTGTAGTGTATGTTAAGCATTGGTGGCATTATTTACGTAATTATGTTGGGCGTGATTAATTCCGGAATGAAGACAAAGTAAAAAATACAAATTAAATTAATTAAGAATACTTTTACACACAATATCCGTAATTAAAATAAATCGGAATACTACGAATACTCGTAATTTATTAAATCGAAATTGTGTTTTGAACGGGGTACAGTTGAAAAAATGAAATTTAATGAACCCAGTACGACGTACGGAACCAAAAGATTCATCCAAATCACTCATCTTCAATTTCTGAAGTTGCCTGGTCGATTTTCAACTAAAATTATATGATGTTTAATCTTTAACTATATACATTAAAAAAATGTAATTGCTTGGGCTTCTTATGAAATACAACCAAGTTAAAAATATCTCATAATAAATAAAGTAGAATTTTAAAATGTCTCTGTGTGCAATTGCTGTTTATTAATCAGCAGGATCTACAATGCCATATGCTGATTTCAAGCGATATAAAGAGATCGATTGTTGTTTCCCGTTAATAGAGATAACAAAATATTTTCGAAGGCGACGAATTACTTTGTAGGGTTCTTCATACGGGGCATGTAAACCTGTTCGTACCCTGTCTACTTTGACGAAAACATGTTTGCAGGTATCTAAAGGTTTTGATATAAAAATATCTTTTTGTTTATTGAGTCGGGTCGTAGTAGGAATCAGATTGCGCATTGTATTTCGGAGTTGATCGATTACAGTATCGTGAGTTGGTAGAGGTGATTGAGGATTCTCAATAAAAAATTCAATTGGAAGTTTGAATGTCTGGCCATAAACCAATTCCGCAGGTGAAAACTTAGTATCCTCTTTCACGGTGGGTCTAATCCCAATTAAAATAATTGGAACTTCTGAACTCCAATTTATAGTGTTTCCTCTGGCCATAAGTGAGGCTTTCAATTGGCTGTGAAACCTTTCTACCATGCCATTAGCTTGGGGGTAATACGACGTAGTACGTATCCTATGTGAGCCAAGGAGCTTAGTCTACTTAAACTTAAAACTTGGACTTAAACTGTGTTTCCTGATCAGTAGTGATATTTATCGGTACTTCAAATCTAGTATGGCTATATCGGCCATACAGTATGCTTCAGGCCAACGAGTAAATCTAATGACACAAGTTAGTAAATATTGATATCCCTTAGATGGGGGCAATGAGCCTACAATAGCCAAGTAAATCTGCTCAAAACGACCAGGTGTAATTTTAAATTACCCTGTAGGTGACTTGGTACATCGAATCACCTTAGATTTTTGGCAGGATACACAAGATTTGAACCAACGTCCAATATTTTTCTGCAAACTGGGCCAACAATTTCGCATTTTTAACAATTTTTTCATTGTTCGGACACTGGGCTGAGAAATAGTGTGCCTGGTGTCGAAAATAGTACGACGTAACCTAACGGTCCGGAACCAGGGGCATCGGAAATTTTCCCAAGCATATCCTGATGTTCTAAGACCTTAAGTTGTGCTGAAATAATTTGATTATAGTCGAATACAACGTCGACTGCTGCCGTTTCCCCCTCAGAGGTACGCGAAAGTATATCCGCGACCACGTTATATTTTTCTAGTACATATTTTATGTCCGTCGTAAACTGGCTAATAAATTTCAAGTGTCTAGACTGCCTTGGAATATGCTCAGTTTTCGAATTAATTGCTGTTGTCAGAGGTTTGTGGTCGGTGTAAATAGTAAAATCCTTACCTACGATAAACTATCGAAAATGTTTAATGGCCATATAAATTGCTAATAATTCTCTATCAAATGCCGAGTACTTCACTTCAGCATCTGACAGTTTGTTGCTAAGGAATCCCAAGAATTCCCAACCATTATTATTGTATTGCTGCATTATTTGGCTTAGTATTAAGCATTCCTAAATGTGAGTGAATTATGGCTAAAATTTCAGCAACTGTAGGTAGGAAACGGTGATAATAATTAATCATATTGATAAAACGTTGAATGTGTATAATTGAGGTTGGTGTTGGGAATTCCCTAATGGCATTAATTCTTTCACTAGAATGCAGAATAGTGAAGTGGTGCCAAATATGCACTTTAAACTTTTTATGTGCACATCAAACTCAGCCAACTTACTAAAAAGTTTCAAATGAAGTTTGTGTTGATCCTCAGATTTAAATGCCAATAAAATGTCGTCGATATAGATGAACACAAAGTCTAAATCTCTAACGATTTGCTTCATAACGTAAACCAAAAAGCATTCGGATGAATTCAAACAAACCGAATGGAGTTGTAATTGCCGTCTTATGGACATCTTCCGGTGCAACCGGAATAATATATTACGCTCTGACAAGATCTATTTTACATAAAATATTGCACTCTTGATGGTGCATTGAGAAATTTTGAATATTCGGGATTGGATATCTATCCGGTATCGTTAAGGCACTTAGCTGTCGATAATCCCTGCAAGGTCTCCAATCTTCATCTTTTTTGTTTACTAAATGAAGAGAACAAGGCACATGGGAAGAATTCTAACAATACCGCTTTATGTTGAATCGGATTTAGTATTCGTTATGCTTCACTGGTAAACTAAAATTAGGCTCAGAAATCAGTGAGGGGAATTGTTTAACTAAGGTTCTATAACCATTGTCGATTACAAAATAGATCGGGCTCAACGAAAAGTCCCTAACCAATGTGGCATTGATGAACAGCTGACTAGGAGGTAAATCCACCAGCCGTTTGCATTGTAAATTGACAAGCAAACCAAGTTTGCTGAGAAAATCAGCACCAATGAATGGACGGCTAACATCAGCCAAAATAACTGCTTGTTTAAACATACACTTAAGCCCGAGATCAATCTCCAGCAACTTAATGCCGTAATTATTGATTGTTGTTCCATTGGCGGCTCATAAGACTAGATGATTATTTTTACGAATTCCAAAAATGGAGTGTGGAATACAATTAACTGGAATAACCGAAAGGTCAGCGCCATTATCTATGAGGAATAATAAATGGTTAATGGAGTCAAATAAAAATAGGCGAGACATGTTTAATGACTCGATGTCTGCCCATTTTATCGATTTAATATTTAAGTTTCGTGATTTGTATCGACCCCCATATGAAATTTTTTTTTTTGACAGTATTAAATGCGCATGGTTTAATGGACATATGTGCTTCGTTATTACAGTTAGTAAGGTAAAAACAAATACCATCTCTTAGTTTTTGGTATATGTGTTCCTGCTAGAGTTCCATTTTTTTGACTTATTTCGGAAACTGGAGTTTGAAGGAAACCTACGTCCTCTTGATTGTACCTACTAGTTCGTACCAAATCACCGATCACTTTCTCTAATTTACCGAGACGTTTTTCCATCGTACCACTTCCCAGTTTATAGCTGAAATTACCTTCATTTGCTATGTTTCATCTTTCACGTGTCCGTAATTTCCGTACTATGCTGAGGATTGAACCGGTGGCTGACATGGCATCATACATGCGATCCGCCATGTCTGCTAAATCTTTTGATTTAATCGTTTTCGGCTGAGCTGCCAAAGCTATGCGGATAACCTCCGGCTTCTTTCTTGCCTATAGCGTACGGATGACTTTGTCCGTAAAATTATTTCCGGCCAGCGAATTAATGTGTCTCAACGCTTCTGTTGTCGCTTGTCGCCGAAATCACGACCATTATTAACGTGGATATCAACATTATTGTAAGTAATCAGTGTTGACTGATCATTATTATTTAGATCAATGAAGCTCAATTCTGTTACTATATTGATTTTACTATTAATTAAGAGATGTCACCACTGATATGCAAAAATCATATATTTATATAAATGTTATACCGCAGATGGCTATAGCTACTAGATTGAAATTTTAGTGGCTTATACCTTTTTCTGTCACTTAAAATCAAGCTATCAAACCATCAAGAATAAAAATAAAATTAAAAATTACAAAAAACACAGTTTTAGATATTTGGATAAACAACTATCATCAAGAAATTCAAATATACCATAGAAACATTGGCGCCGAAATAGGAATTACGGTAATTAGTTCAAGAAATACCACGTGGAAGCGGCCGTCTTGGCCCACATCATCATGTTTAGCGTGAGTAAATCATAAAAACCGTTTAATTAATAAAAAACCAGTGCTTTAATAATTGCCTTGCAATTTGTGTTTAATTCAATAAAAATAAGTTCCGATCAACAATTGATTAAGGGCTCAATCCAGCATTCCCTGTTATAAAATTTGGTAAAGTCTGTTATATAGCCAAGTCTAAATTAAATTTCATTCAAAACCGCAAGCGTATAACGTATCGCGAAATTGGTACTCATTCCAAGAAGTACTTTAATCAAACCATTGACTGATATCTTGAGATCCCGTTCAAGTGCGTGTATAGTAAACCGAAAATTAAAAACAAAATATTCACGTTAATTTACAAAAAGGAAAGCGTTTACAAACAATATGGAGAGCTTCAAAAAGCAACGTACAGTAGTAAAGGGATTCATGTCAAAGTTGTTAACGTTTGTAAAGTGAAACATGGACAATATTAGCTTAGACGATGTTTCAGTGAAACAGGAAAGAGTAGTGAAATTGCTAAGTGAGTTTCAAACTATCGAACGTAATATGTTTGATTTGGACTGAATGCCACTATCCGCAAGAGAAGTCTTACCGAAAAGAAAGGGCCGCAGCTGGACAACACAATGAATACATTCCAGCACCATGTAGAAGTGCGACTGCCAAAAATAAACGTTGCTACATTCGACGATAGTTATATGGAGTGGCAGTCATTTTTTGACATTTATACATCCACTTTTCACGAAAGGGACAACTTAACAGGAGCACAGAAATTTCAATACTTAAAGGGATTATTGCAAGGAGATCCAGCATCCCTCATTCGGCACCTATCACCAACGGATGCAAGTTACAATGAGGCATTGCAAAAGCTAATCCAAAGGTAAGATTGAAAGCGACACACAGTTAACGCCTTTATCAAGTCGTACATGGACCAGCAAAGTATCTTATAGCAAAACGCATCTAACATACGAAAATTTGCAGATACTTTGGACGAATCAATTAGAGGGTTAAAGGCATTAGGTCCAGAAGCAGAGCTAAGAGAGGTGTGGTTGATATATGTGGTATTAAATAAGTTGGACAATGAAAGATCTCTTTGGGTACGAGATACGGCCGAAAACAATTTTCCCAAACTAAACGAGCTACATACATTCCTTGGACGAAGAGTAGACATGATGGAGTCATTACGGGGTTACTCTAGGAAAAGCGGTCCAGTTCATTCAATTACACGAACATGTAGTTACAGAGCCAAGAATTACGAGGCAAGGGCAGTAATACAGAAAGCAGAAGCAGTGCAAAAGAGTAACAGTTGTTTTAATTGTTTAAACGGCAACCATCGAGTGCGAGAATGCAGATCGAGGTAACGGTGTCAACGTTGTAATGCTAAACATCACACATCGCTGCATACAGAGGATCAGCAACGAATGAGGAATGAGCAGCAGCGGAAATCGCGGCTGAACCGGAAATCCAAACGCACAATACAGTCTATGTAGCTGCACAAGGTATACTTCCAACCGCGATATTTAAAATCCAAGACGTCGGTGGTCAATATCAAACGTATCGAGCACTACTGGACTTCGCATCACAGGTATCGTTTGTTTCGGAAGAGTGTATGCAAGGTTTACGACTTAGACGCAATAACGCAAGAATCATGGTGAAGAGACTTGGCGAAATCGGAGTTGGCACAACACGAGGATCTACTGAATGGGCCATTGCAGCACTAAATAGTTCAACACCATTAACTACGCAGGCTTTCATAGTTCCCAAGGTGTCTGGAGTGTAAAGCAAATTCAAGCTAACAGAGCTGAAAACTGGTGGATCCAACATGCAATAAATGTGGTCGAATTGACGTACTATTAGGAGTAGACATTTTTTTCAAGGCCTTACAATCTGAACAGCATGCACTAGCAAGTTTGTTGACAGCTGTTTGTATCATTTTTTGGTTGGGTGGTGGCCGAAGTAAGTGTGGAGCAAGGGCATACAACGGGAACAGCTGAAAAATTTAATATCTTAATTGACATTGATAAGTATCTTCGCAGATTCTAGGAGATAGAAGAGTTGTCGCGAAATATAAAGGGATCAACAGAAGAACAAATGTGTGAAGAGCTATTTCAAAAAACTACCAGGCAAACTGCAGATAATAAATTTCTTGTAAAACTACCATTCAAGCAGTCTGGTACATTGCTTGGAACGTCATACAATGCCGCACTTAATCGTTTAAAATCAATGGAATAAAGGTTCGAATGAGACGACGGATTTGGGAAGGTACACCGAGCATTTATGACAGAGTAAGAAGAGCTCGGACACTTCTTTAAGTTTGAGTCTCTGTATTCTTGTGTCATGGGGAGAGTGTTCTATTTTCAGTTTTGCAATATTTGTGGATTACGGACAAACCGTTTTGCAGCCGTTGAACACCATACAGCTTCCACAAAACCAGCGGTTCTACTTCTCACCGAGAACAAAATTTTGGACTCCGGTGATTCTTCGGCCATCGGTATTAAGAGTTACTCCTTAATCCATCGGCTTATTTACCATAGGGTGCTGGCCATGTATATCCGCAACGATATACCTTTTTCCATTCCCAGTTTTTTTAGGCCAAAGCACGAATAATGAGTTCAGCTTCATTTGGGTTGAAATTCATGTCTCGAAACACCTCCTCTTCCTATGAGGTCTCTATCGAAGCCCAAATATCGCAAACAACCCTGCTCATTTTGAGTTTGATACTTTGTCAGACTCCATTGAGCGCATCCTTCAGAAATCACCAAATGCTGAAATCGCTGTAGCAGGTGATTTCAATGTCCACAATGACAAGTGGCTTCCTTATTCTAAGTCCGGAACACCGGCTGGTGAGGTGGCTGAAATGTTTGCAGCTCTAAACCAACTCACACAACGAGATCAGCCTACGAGGATACCAGATCGGGTCAACGATACGGGTCATTTACTGGATCTGTTTTTAACTTCTCATGCGGCGAAATACAGTATCTCCGTCAGTTCTCCTTTGGGAAACTCGGACCATCGGCTTATTACAGCAGAATTTCCAATGTCATGGTCGTGTCAAATGAATGTTTCACCTAAACGTCAATTATGGCACTGTAAAAATGCGGGCTGGGAAGGAATGAACAAGTTCTTTCAAAAGTTCGAATGGTACTCTTGTTTTGCTTTCGGTAATAGTAACAATGCAGCCATTTTGGTTTCGACTGTCATTCTCACGGGAATGGAACAGTTCATTCCTTTTAGTCTCTCTAAGTCAAATAAAAAAAAAATCTGGCAATCCTTGGTATAGTCATGACTGTAGAACAACAACTGCCAATAAAGAAGTCTCTCACCGCAAATATGTTAAGAACCCGTCAAATGAAAATTTAGCTATATTTAAGGCGGCTAGAAATATGGCAACTCAAACAGTGTCCCAAGCTAAAATAAAATACCAAAAGTTCGAGAAGAGTTGCGGCAGGTCTTAAACCAGGGCAATAGCAATCGGACCTTTTGGTCCTTTGCCCGCAAAGTAGAGGAACACTTCTTGGACAGTAAGAAATTATCAGTACCACCTCTGAAATATGGGGACTTTATTTTTATTACAGCTTGAGAAAAATCTAATCTCTTCGCCCGAAAATTTGCAGCAAACTCTAATCTACCTGATTCTAACTTAATACCCCCGATTATCTCTCTAGCCATCGATGCGCCACATTAGATTTAGATCTAGAGTTGTCGCTAAAGTCCTTGCAAGCATTAACACCAACAAGTCAGCCGGTCCGGATTGTATTCCCCCAATTGCCCTCAAATATTGCTGTAAATCCTTATCTAAGCCACTATCATATCTGTTTCACCGATCTATGTATTCTGGCATTTTCCCTTCCATCTGGAAGACTGCTAACATACACTGTGCCAAAAAAGGGCAATAAATCGGACCCTTCAAATTATCGCCCAATCGCTATCGTCTCGGTGCTTTCTAGAGTACTTGAGACCATAATCATCTTCCAGCTGATGAAATATTTAGAAGCTAATCATCTAATTTCTGATCGTCAGTATGGATTTCGCGGAGGGCGTTCAGCAGGTGATTTAATTAATCTTGTTACTGAACAATAGAACAGAAGCATTCATGAATCTGGTGAATCTCATGTCATTGCTCTCGATATCTCAAAAGCATTTGATCGCGTGTGGCACAAGGGTTTGCTGTGTAAATTGAGGGCAGTTGGCCTTCACGGTTCGTTAATTTTATGGATTGAGAATTTTCTTTTTTGTCGCAAAATCCAAGTGGTGGTGGATGGTGTGACTTCCGATCAACATTTTATAAACGCTGGTGTTCTTCAGGGATCCGTCCTTTATCCAACCCTTTTTCTAATTTTCATCAATGATCAGCAACTCTCAATCCTGATGACAGCTCACTTTCCACCTCTTACAGTTTATCTTCTTCTTCATCACGAAACGATGTTCTCGCAGAAAGAATGGCTATGAATGACCGCCTTACGCGAAATCTCAATTCCATTCTTAAATGGGGTGAAGCCAACAGAGTTGAATTTAATCCCAACAAATTTCAAACCTGTGTTTTTTCTGGCCGAACTGAAGGTTATTCACCGTCTTTTCTGACTGGTGAATCCAGCTTGGCTACGTCTGACACATTTGAGATTCTTGGTTTAACTATTTCAAAGAGAATATCTTGGGCTGAACAAATAAACAAAGCAGCGATTAGTGCAGCCAAATGTCTTGGATTTCTACGACTATGTAAGTTTTACTTTAATCCATCCGAAATACTTACAATATATAAGACCTACATAAGACCCAGGTTGGAGTATAATTCTCATATTTGGGCTGGAGCACCGAAAACTCTTTTAACTGCACTCGATCAGTTCCAAAACCGAGCAGCTCGAATGATTGAAGACGTAAAATTATTATCTGATCTTGATTCTCTTTCCCATAGGCGTAATGTGGGAGCCTTATGCGTATTTTACAAGTACTTTCATGGTCATTGTTCATCGGAATTTTATGAATTTATGCCTGGTTTGTCAAAGCCCGCGCGTAATTTAAGACGCCTGGTACACCGATACAATCTGGAAATTAAATTCGCGAAGACCAATAAATTTAAAAGCTCATTTTTTGCTAGGAGTACGTGAATGTGGAACGACGAGATGTTTCCCTTGGTATACAATTCACACAGATTCAAAATTAATATCAAACGTAAACAATTAGAAGACTGAAAACCTTTATTCCTTTTATTCCTCTCTTACCTTTTCCCTCCTAATCCTTCCTTTTACCTTTTGCAGTAGTGCTGTGTGGTTGTTGCTAAAACTTTCATATAAAGGATATACATGCCTATATCCTAAGGGCTCTGAACATTTATTAAAAAAAAAAAAAAAACATGCATGGATAAAAGGAAACGTAAAAATAAATAGGTATTATCTTCCACACCATGGGGTACTAGAGTCTACCAAATCGTAGATCGTCCACCAAAACGTTAACAGGTATATCATTAAACGATATCTTACTTTTTGGACCCACTGTGCAACTACCACTAATCCACATTTTATTAAAATTCAGGCAACATGAGTTCGTCCTTTGAAAAGATGAAACAATTCAATGGATGGAAGGACTTGCTTTACAGTTGTAATCTTATTGAAGATGAAATAAAACAAAAAAATCATGGTTTTAGAAGGTTCTGTGACACTATGTATTACAATAATTCTATTGTTTTATGTTACCTTGCCGCATTTGCCACCCACGTTTACATCACTTAAGTCTATATTTTTATTTATTCAATTCAATTAACCATAGCTAATTTGTCATGAAATCAACATTAAAATAATCCACAAATTTTTTTCACGCTGCTTTTATTTTTCAATATTGTTGTTGTTGCTGTTGATGTTGATGGTGGCGGTTGCTTTTTATAACTCATTAAAAATATTAATGCCACTTTATTTTGATTTACAACACTTTGAACCATAAATCCAGAATTATGGTATACACTTTGCTCTAGCAACGGCACAGGTATATTATCGTATAAATCTAACGTCTAAATGAAATTGTCTTTTATGTCTTTGCCGAAACGTTTTAACACCAGAGTCATAAATATATATCTATATATATGTATATATATAGAAACATACATATACACACACACACGCACTAAATATTTGGTTAGAAGATATAATTACTGGTAGAGATGAAAATAGTTTGGCAATGGTGGTATGGGAGACAATCCACACACACACACAACACAGAAAACGTAATTAAATTACGAGTATATTATGTCACTTGACATGTATTCGGTGAGTAGAGTTGGAAGGCTGGAGGGTAATGAAGTGGGCCGTGGAGGGTGACAATGGTTGGTTATGTCGGGTGTATATAGTTTTGTTATTTTATATTCATATTACAGCTAGATAATATATTTTGTCTTATGGTTGCCTTAGGCTGGTTTAATTGAATTTTTATTACACGAAGAGCATAACACAAACAACAACAACAACAACTTTATGCTGAGTTATTTAGTAGATGAAAATTAAAAATAAAAAGCTTTTCGTATAATTGTTTTGGTTTTCCTTTTTTTTTTGTTTGTTGGTGTTGAGCTTTTCCTCTTACTTTTTGTCTTTTGGGTTTTTTTTTTTTGCTTCTTTATCATCATCATACAACATAAAATTCATGAATAATAATGGAAATTTTATTTCTTATTTATTTGCGGTTATGGTTTTCGTTTTTGTGTAGTACACAAATGTAGTACACAACATATATGTCGAGCGATATGAGATGCCTATAATGGGAACGATGAGGAATGGTGCAGGCGAATTTATTATTTAAGAAGCTTTTTTATACCTCATGATAGACTAATTTTATACATGTCTATTCCGTTTACATAACAATATATATTATCTCCTTACATAATATACAAGGATTAGTGAAAATTAGTTAACGATAAAATCAGGAAAAAATTAAAAGCTATGTGGTGTATGTCTACATGTGTATGTATGTTGTGTGTGATAGGAGTATGTTTGTATATCGATATCATTTTATGTTAGTTTTTTTTACTATAGATAGAGGAAATGATAAGAGTATTAGACAGATTAGAAAAATGATAAGATTATAGTTTTTAATTATTTATCTAAATTTTGATGTTATTCCCCATCAGATTTTGTGGTACATATAATTATAAGGATTAGGTGAAGTGAAAAAAAAAATTTATAATTCGATGCGGTTGGGCTTTCTGGTGTTGTTAAATTTTTAATTGAATTTTTTTTTTTTTAATTTTGACGGGAATGGTGAAACAATTTTGGAATGATGGTAGAATAGTAAAAATCTGGTCAGTACCAGACCAAATTTTGGCCCAAATTGATTTATTCTCTCTTACATTTAAAATTCAAACTTCTTGCAATATTGTGGCTAAAGTAAGAGCCAAAATTACCGAGCGAGAGGCTCAGTAGATAGCACTATGCCGCTTTGAAGCGGGAGGTACCGAATTCGAATCCCAACAGGGATAGGATGCAAAAGGGAATTTTTCTCACTAGATTACGATCGGTGATAAACACAACTATGACCCCCTACTGGTGTGCATAACTCATGAGCCGATCCATCTTCCATGTCATCGTGGTACAGGGTTACTATGGCTTACCGCTGATGGGGGATCACAAAAGTCAATACAAAGTTATTAATTAATTACGAATGATAATTTATTTAATGTTTTGGTTTAATTTATACAAAAAAATTTGCTTACTAAGCAACTATCTATAGTTTTGTGAACATATGATGTTTCTATTTAAATTTAAATCATAAATGATTGATAAGCAAATCGTATTTATGTTCATTAAACATGCGGTGTGTCAACATTCTCCCGGGTCGTTGTTTCTAGTCTACAGTCTTCTTTTGGTTTGAGTTGTTAGACTCTAGAGAGAGAGAGAGAGCTATTAGTTTTGAAATAAGTCTTTTAAATGTGGCACCATTACTTCCTTTTATTGTAACTACTCTAGTTAGGTTATTTTTACCAGGGTGTAGCACTATAATCCTCCTTAAAGGCCAGTTGGTGGGCAGCACGTTATTGTCCTTTATTAAAACGATATCATCCACCTTTAATTCTGGTTTAGGGCCATTTGTTTCTTTGTTGTAATCTAGTTGAATAGTCATTTGACCAATGTTTCCAGAAATCTTGAACCATTTTTTGGATTAGCCTCCACCGATGGTTGGCAAAAATGTTTTCGTTCAGCAAATTTGATTTTTGAGTTTTAATTAATGAATCCCCAATTAACAAGTGTCTAGGGCTGAGTATTAACGCAGTTGGATCAGATAAGATTGTTGTGAGAGGCCGTGAATTTAGACAAGCTTCAATTTGAGATACCACTGTTGAAAGTTGTTCATAAGTAAGAGTTGTGGTTCCAATAACCCTGTTTAGGTGATATTTCAATGATTTAACGGCTGCTTCCCAAGAGTCCTCCAAAATGTGGAAAATATGGTGGTATAAAATTCCATTAGACTCCGATGTCGGATAATATGCGTTGAAGTTCAGGGGTTGCTTGTTGCAAGGCCTTGTGTTTTTCTTTAGTCAGCTGTGTTTTGGCTCCTACAAAATTGGTTTCATTATCGCTGTAAATTTGTTGACATAAGCCTCTTCGAGAGATAAATCTCATAAAGGCCTCAATAAAGGCTGCAGTAGTTAAATTGCTGACTATTTCTATATGCACTGCTTTAGTAGCAAAGCATACAAATAGCGCTATATATCCCTTGTATGATTTATTTCTACGTCCTTTCGAAATTCTTACTGATATGGTCTCAGCGTAGTTTACTCATGTGTTAGTAAACAGACGTGATGGCGTGACTCGTTCTTTGGTTAAGCTTGCCATTAGCTGATGTTTCGTTTAAGCGTTTAATCGATGACACGTGATACAATTTGCTAATTTTGAGCGTTACTTCTACCGTTTATTATCCAATATTTGTTTCTAAGATGTGACAGAGTCAATTGAATTCCCCCGTGCAAGGTTTTTATATGCACGTCTTTGATCAATAGCTTTGTGAATCTATGTTTTCGTGGCAATATTTTTGGATGTCTGGTGTCACACTTCAGGTTACAATTAATTATTCTTCCTCCCACTCTTTTGTTCATCAATAAATGGGTTAAGTGAAAGGAGGTTGCTTTTGTTGATACTGAGCCATTTTTGTTGATTTGTATGATTTCATTCTGGAACTCTGCATGTTGAATTATTTTAATAAGCTCGTTACAGGATTCATTTAGTTCCTTGGCAGTTAATAAAATTTAAGATCCGGTATCCAGTTTTTTTAATATTTATTTATAAATCGGCTACCGAGGCGAACTAAGCGAATTATTTTGTTTACTTTAGAAAATCTTTCAATTATATGCACGAATGGATTAGCTATTGCTGATGTTGCAAGTGTCAGTTTAGTTTCCAAATTAACTTCACTTGGAGCAGTAGTTGGTTGCGGTCAATGTTCGGATGAAAGTTGTAGTCAAGTTGGACCCGTCCACCATAAATGATTGTTTTTTAATTCATGTAGACCGGTACCTCTTGAGTCACAATCTGCTGAATTATCGATTGATCCAACATGATGCCATTGTGCTGGTCTAGAATAAGCTTGAATTTCTGATATTTGATTGGCCACGAAAGTTTTATATTTATGAGGACGCCCTCGAATCCAAGATAATGTAATCATCGAATCAGTCCAAAAAACCGAAGTTATTTCTGGAATTTGCATTGCTTCTATAACTTGATGCATAAATTTAGCGAAAAGCAACGCTTCACAAAGCTTAAGTCGAGGTAGCGAAAGTAAATTTTTAATCGGAGCAATTTTCGTTTTTTATGTGTATTCTTACATTAGTGTTACCTTCTGAATTTATAGATTTAAAGTATATGGCTGCAGCATAGGCCTTTTCTGAGGCGTCGCAGAATTCATGTAGCTCTGTTTTATTGTTGTTCTCAAATTGGATCCAACGTGAAATGGATATTTCTAGAAGTGGCAATACGTTTTTAAATTTCTGCCATTTTGTTGATTGGTGTGACGAAAGTTCGTCGTCCCAAGACAGACCTGCCAACCAAAGTTCTTGGCATCATAAGCTTGGCTACAATTGTGATTGGTGCCAACCAACGAGCCTAGGCTGCGTTTGGTAGATTTGCCGATATCAGATCTAGCCTTGATGACATGAATGTATTTGTTGTTGGATTCCAAAGTAGTCCAAGAGTTTTAATGGTATCGTCTAGTTTGAATTCCAACCGATTTTGGCTTCTTAGATGTTCTGATATGACTTTCAAAAGAATCGAATTGTGTTCCCATTTTCTTAAGGTAAATCCACCGCTGTTTAGTAAGTCAATAATTTTTGTTTTTTGTTGAATAAGGCATCTTCTAGTGTGTTTTGCCAAAAAATCAGGTCAACCACGTAAATGTCATTTAACACCAAGTTAGACGCCCTTGGATAGTTTTTTTGTCCATCGATGGCAAGCTATTGTAATGGTTTCACCGCTTAATAAGAAGCAGCTGCTGTACCGTGCTTGACGGTTGTTATATTGTACTCCATGATATCTTTTTCTGGAGTCTGTCTCCACAAAATGCGTTGGTAGTTCTGATCATGATTATCATCTATAATTAGTCGCAACATTTTTTCAATGTCAGCTGTATGAACGTATTTATGTTTCCGCCACCTTAACAGCAAAGATAGTAACTCCTGTTGAAGAGTAGGGCCAGTTAACATCACGTCATTAAACGATATTCCAGTTGTAATTTTGGCAGACCCGTCAAAAACTACCCTTAATTTTGTAGTTGTACTCGATTCCTTTAAAACTGCATGATGTGGCAGATAATAGTAACCAGAATCATTAGTTATATCTGCAACCTTCATGTGTCCTAATGCAATATATTCATCCGTAAACTTTTATAATATTGAATATACAGATTTCGATTTTAGCAAGTTTTTTTTCTTCTTGTAACAGACGCGCCATTGCGATCTTTTTTAAGCTTCCTAATGGTTTGGCAGAGTACAAGTCAATGCCAAAAGGAATTTTGACTACGTAATGGTCATTTTTGAGACGTCTGTGGCTGGTTGCGAACATTTTTTCACATTCTAGTTCTTCTTTGGTGAATGTTCGTTTATGAGGGACCTCTCTTTTTTCCAGAAGATTTTCAATTAAGTATCTAAAGCAGCAGTTCTTTTTGTCATTGATTGTATCACTGTTAAATTGTGACAATTGTCTGAAAGACGGCCTAGAAATATCCAGCCTAATTTGGTTTCTTGAGCAACTGGTTTGTCAGATTTGACTTTTATTATTTTATTCATCAAAATGTCTCTATAATAATCTGCACCCAATGATAAGTCGATTGGACCAGGGGTATAAAATAATGGATCAGCCCATAGCACATTTCTAGCATGTTTCCATTTCCAGGAATCTAGAGGCTGTTCTGGCATAACCCGAGTTAAGTTTTTGAATACTAATGCCTTTACGGTTAAGTTATATTTAGAGGGAAACCTCGGCTTCATGTTAAATTCAACGGTTGAGTTCGCTATTCCAGCATCGGGTTTTCCCATGCCTGTTATTTCTGCATACGCTGCGCTCTATTTTAAATTAAGTCTATGACAGGATTCTGTAATGAAGATTGCTTGAGAACCAGAATATATCAGTACACGAAGCAATTCATCATGACTACCTGACGATGCTTTCACTAAAGCGGTTCCTAGTAAGAAACATTTCCAATTCCATGATTGTGCTGCTTGCACGTTTGTATTAGAGAGTTTTATACATTCTGGTGCCCTAGTTTGCGTAATGTTGTCACTGTGCAGCAGACTATGATGTGAACCCCTACATAATTCACAATTTTCATTACATGGGAGTTTGTGTTCCGGAAGCAAGCATTTTGGCATAGTGGTATAAAATATACTGCCTTACTTCTTTCAATTTGAAAGATTTGGGAACTTGTTACATTCAGGTAGATTGTGCTCTCCATAGCAGAAACTACATTTAACGGGTTTTTTAGTAACCGCTAAATTTGCAGCTTTACTGGATGAGGTTGTTTGCTGGTATGTCTCCTTTTTGCTATATGATTTATCTCGAGATAGGACAGCCAGAGATTGGAATCTCACTTGTAGAAAGGCTAGAAAATCTTTCGCTGTTTGAATTTCTTCCGGGTTTTTCAAAGATGTCTCGTACAAGCGGTGAGTTTCCCTGTCTAGACATTCAAATACATTATCATGCAATAATCGTAAACCATCAGCGGATTCTGATGATAAGCTCGGTAAATCTAAAATACTGTTTATGTACGTATTCATGAGAAACCTTTTATCATCATATCTGGAGCATAAAATATTCCATCAGTGTGATAATTTTCCTGCGAGATGTTGAGGTGGCTTACCAGCTTAGATGGATCTCCTACAATGACTGATAATAGATATAATGCATCTTTTCTTCACCAGTTAATTCTTCATTACAATGGATAGTTTTATTGTAGAGGCTTTGAAAGCTTGTCCATTGTTTATAATCCCCGTTAAAACGAGGTATTTCGATCCTGTGAAGTTTTGCATTGGATCGTTTTACTTCTTGTTTTGAGTAATCTTTCGATACTGCCTTTGCAAGATGGTCTTGTAGATATATGATGGTAAATTCATAATCTTGCTGTAGGTTCTCGTACGTTTCTCGGCTAAAATACTCATTTTTAAGCTCTTCTTCATTTGCGTTTCCAATTATCTCTTCGTGATTTTGTGTAGACGAGATTCATGAGTCGGTTAGTTGTGAATCGCGTTAGTGTTGAAGCGAAACATTTTAGTCTTCACATGCTGTATTTTATATCTCTTTTGTTGTTGTTCGTCATTGACTTGAACCACCTTAGCTTCAGGTTCGTTTGACTGATCCCCATCCGTTAGGATATATGATGAAGCTTCAGTGACCTGTTTATCCAAGTTCACCCTTTCTTCATCATTTCCTGCTACTTTTAGTTTGGCTCCTAGTAGCAGTGCCTTAGTCTCCTCGAATGCTTGATTTACTTGATTGTAAAACTGTTGTTCGATATATGGATGATTTTTGGGAACTGCGTGGAATAGGGCAGCATCGATTGTAGAAAATTTATCGAAGAGTAGCTGCACGTTTGTGAGCTTGTCTTCATTGTATTGTTTTGTTGCAGCGCCGTTCTTTTTTATATTGATTTTAAGTTTATTGATCAATCTCCCGGTTTGTGTTTGTTTTTACTTTATGCGTGTTCGCATTTAACTATGTGCTCGAATATATATGGTATATTTTGAAGCGCTGTTCTTTAGTAGCTCGAAGGACCAATGTTTGATCGTATATCGTAAAGATGTATATATTATAAAATGGCTTACTGCTGATGGGAGTTCACATTGTTCATAGTTTTGTGTACATATGATATTTCTATTTAACTTGAAATCATAAATCGTATTTATGATCATTAAACATGTTGTGTGTCAACATCTTTAATTTTACATAATATTTTCCATTTTTGATCAGCTGACTATTACGAGTTTTTGAAAACTTTTTTTAAACTTTTAGTTTGCCCAAACATTTTACAATTTTGATAGGCTAAGCATCTAGAGTTTTTGAGAAACTTTGGAAGCTTTAAATTTACCTAATCGTAATGAGGTTTTGAAAAATTTTGGAAAATTAAAAATGCCTAAATATTTCACAATTTTGGTAGGATGAGTTTTTGAGAAATTTTGTAATTTGCCCAAATATTTCACAATTTTGACCAGCTAACCATCTCGAGTTTATTGAGAGTTCATTAATTTTTTAAAATATATTACAGTTTTCTTTACGCTAAGGTGTGCCTAGGACATATACCAGATATAAACAATTTCAATTAAAACAGCACTGAGCTTCCGTAACATTTATAAAAAAAATTAAGACCATCACTAGCAAATTTGTATAGCAGCAAACAGATTTGTCAATTTAGTGATAAAACTTCATTATATTCCATAGCATCGTAATAAAATCATGGGTTTAACATTAAACTCAATTAAAGCAACATTTAATGTTTTCAAATATTAACATTTTATCTATTTTCTGATGAAGAGCATAAATATTTCTAAATTACTACAATTAACCTCCACAAATACAAAAGGAACAATAACAACAACACCACATCAACAAAAAAAAAGGCCAAAGTACAAAAAACATAGATGAAAAAATCATCTTAAATCTTTAAGCGATTAAAATGAAGAAAAATTACACAACAACAACATAAAGGACATCATAAATATCCTTGTATACGTACGTACTTTGTGAAAGAATGAATGCCCTTTTCAACATCGAATCGCACCTTTCCACCGTCGCCCTACTTTCGATCTCTGTTTTAAACTAAATATGTATAGTTAGATAGATGTGCTCCATATTAAGTTATATTCAAGTAAATTACTATATTTTATCCTCATTTCGTCCTTGGTAAATAAAAAAATATAACTATATACACACATACACCCATATACCATTTCTGTAATATCCTTTTAATTTTCTTACAAAAAAAAAAAAAAAACGAAAATTTTTCTTTTATACGAGTCTATCCCATCTAGGATATACCAAACTGAAGAATATAACACGATGAAAAATTGAATTAATATCCTTTCCAAAATTTTCTTCTTTTACTCATCCACCTTTCCCGTCGTGTCCTTAAAACTCTTTTTTGTTTTTGTATAATACATATAACATTTTTTTTTCTTATTTTTCCTTTTAAGGTTTCATGGATACGACGAAAGGATTATCATTTAATAACAGTTGGATCAACAACGTACAGTAGTGATGAACGATTTAGTGCGATACATTTGCAAGATTCTGAGGTAAGGTACCGCACCGCATATATTTAATGTTTACGTTTTTTGAAGGTGTTGATGACGAATTTATAGTAGGGATTAAGACAAAATATACACAAAGGATTATGGACGTTGGTTTATAATTCGGGATGACAATTTATGACAGTTAAATCTTAGAGATTTTTTTATGAGAGCAAACCTGTAGAATTAATTAATATTTTGTTGAATGTTATGCATGCGAACGATACTTAGCTAAATGTTAAAGGTCAACGCTTTTATATAAAAGAAGATGTATGTCTTTGGTAAATGGATGGTGGTGACACTTAAAATTAAAAGTTGATTCTTTTGATGAAATATTATTTTGGTTAATCGTTAATATAATGAAGAAAAGTTATATTAGTATCCAATACGACTTTATTTTTTTTTAGTTTGTATTACAAAAGCATAACAAGTGTAACAAGTATAACAAGTATAACAAGTATAACAAGTATAACAAGTATAACAAGTATAACAAGTATAACAAGTATAACAAGTATAACAAGTATAACAAGTATAACAAGTATAACAAGTATAACAAGTATAACAAGTATAACAAGTATAACAAGTATAACAAGTATAACAAGTATAACAAGTATAACAAGTATAACAAGTATAACAAGTATAAAAAGTATAACAAGTATAACAAGTATAACAAGTTTAACAAGTATAACAAGTATAACAAGTATAACAAGTATAACAAGTATAACAAGTATAACAAGTATAACAAGTATAACAAGTATAACAAGTATAACAAGTATACCAAGTATAACAAGTATAACAAGTATAACAAGTATAACAAGTATAACAAGTATAACAAGTATAACAAGTATACCAAGTATAACAAGTATAACAAGTATAACAAGTATAACAAGTATAACAAGTATAACAAGTATAACAAGTATAACAAGTATAATAAGTATAACAAGTAAATAAGTATAACAAGTTTAACAAGTATAACAAGTATAACAAGTATAACAAGTATAACAAGTATAACAAATTTAACAAGTATAACAAGTAAACAAGTATAACCAGTATAACAAGTATAACAAGTATAACAAGTATAACAAGTATAACAAGTATAACAAGTATAACAAGTATAACAAGTATAACAAGTATAACAAGTATAACAAGTATAACAAGTATAACAAGTATAACAAGTATAACAAGTATAACAAGTATAACAAGTATAACAAGTATAACAAGTATAACAAGTATAACAAGTATAACAAGTATAACAAGTATAACAAGTATAACAAGTATAACAAGTATAACAAGTATAACAAGTATAACAAGTATAACAAGTATAACAAGTATAACAAGTATAACAAGTATAACAAGTATAACAAGTATAACAAGTATAACAAGTATAACAAGTATAACAAGTATAACAAGTATAACAAGTATAACAAGTATAACAAGTATAACAAGTATAACAAGTATAACAAGTATAACAAGTATAACAAGTATAACAAGTATAACAAGTATAACAAGTATAACAAGTATAACAAGTATAACAAGTATAACAAGTATAACAAGTATAACAAGTATAACAAGTATAACAAGTATAACAAGTATAACAAGTATAACAAGTATAACAAGTATAACAAGTATAACAAGTATAACAAGTATAACAAGTATAACAAGTATAACAAGTATAACAAGTATAACAAGTATAACAAGTATAACAAGTATAACAAGTATAACAAGTATAACAAGTATAACAAGTATAACAAGTATAACAAGTATAACAAGTATAACAAGTATAACAAGTATAACAAGTATAACAAGTATAACAAGTATAACAAGTATAACAAGTATAACAAGTTTAACAAGTATAACAAGTATAACAAGTATAACAAGTATAACAAGTATAACAAGTATAACAAGTATAAAAAGTATAAACAAGTATAACAAGTATAACAAGTATAACAAGTATAACAAGTATAACAAGTATAACAAGTATAACAAGTATAACAAGTATAACAAGTATAACAAGTATAACAAGTATAACAAGTATAACAAGTATAACAAGTATAACAAGTATAACAAGTATAACAAGTATAACAAGTATAACAAGTATAACAAGTATAACAAGTATAACAAGTATAACAAGTATAACAAGTATAACAAGTATAACAAGTATAACAAGTATAACAAGTATAACAAGTATAACAAGTATAACAAGTATAACAAGTATAACAAGTATAACAAGTATAACAAGTATAACAAGTATAACAAGTATAACAAGTATAACAAGTATAACAAGTATAACAAGTATAACAAGTATAACAAGTATAACAAGTATAACAAGTATAACAAGTATAACAAGTATAACAAGTATAACAAGTATAACAAGTATAACAAGTATAACAAGTATAACAAGTATAACAAGTATAACAAGTATAACAAGTATAACAAGTATAACAAGTATAACAAGTATAACAAGTATAACAAGTATAACAAGTATAACAAGTATAACAAGTATAACAAGTATAACAAGTATAACAAGTATAACAAGTATAACAAGTATAACAAGTATAACAAGTATAACTCAAGTATAACAAGTATAACAAGTATAACAAGTATAACAAGTATAACAAGTATAACAAGTATAACAAGTATAACAAGTATAACAAGTATAACAAGTATAACAAGTATAACAAGTATAACAAGTATAACAAGTATAACAAGTATAACAAGTATAACAAGTATAACAAGTATAACAAGTATAACAAGTATAACAAGTATAACAAGTATAACAAGTATAACAAGTATAACAAGTATAACAAGTATAACAAGTATAACAAGTATAACAAGTATAACAAGTATAACAAGTATAACAAGTATAACAAGTATAACAAGTATAACAAGTATAACAAGTATAACAAGTATAACAAGTATAACAAGTATAACAAGTATAACAAGTATAACAAGTATAACAAGTATAACAAGTATAACAAGTATAACAAGTATAACAAGTATAACAAGTATAAACAAGTATAACAAGTATAACAAGTATAACAAGTATAACAAGTATAACAAGTATAACAAGTATAACAAGTATAACAAGTATAACAAGTATAACAAGTATAACAAGTATAACAAGTGTATAACAAGTATAACAAGTATAACAAGTATAACAAGTATAACAAGTATAACAAGTATAACAAGTATAACAAGTATAACAAGTATAACAAGTATAACAAGTATAACAAGTATAACAAGTATAACAAGTATAACAAGTATAACAAGTATAACAAGTATAACAAGTATAACAAGTATAACAAGTATAACAAGTATAACAAGTATAACAAGTATAACAAGTATAACAAGTATAACAAGTATAACAAGTATAACAAGTATAACAAGTATAACAAGTATAACAAGTATAACAAGTATAACAAGTATAACAAGTATAACAAGTATAACAAGTATAACAAGTATAACAAGTATAACAAGTATAACAAGTATAACAAGTATAACAAGTATAACAAGTATAACAAGTATAACAAGTATAACAAGTATAACAAGTATAACAAGTATAACAAGTATAACAAGTATAACAAGTATAACAAGTATAACAAGTATAACAAGTATAACAAGTATAACAAGTATAACAAGTATAACAAGTATAACAAGTATAAACAAGTATAACAAGTATAACAAGTATAACAAGTATAACAAGTATAACAAGTATAACAAGTATAACAAGTATAACAAGTATAACAAGTATAACAAGTATAACAAGTATAACAAGTATAACAAGTATAACAAGTATAACAAGTATAACAAGTATAACAAGTATAACAAGTATAACAAGTATAACAAGTATAACAAGTATAACAAGTATAACAAGTATAACAAGTATAACAAGTATAACAAGTATAACAAGTATAACAAGTATAACAAGTATAACAAGTATAACAAGTATAACAAGTATAACAAGTATAACAAGTATAACAAGTATAACAAGTATAACAAGTATAACAAGTATAACAAGTATAACAAGTATAACAAGTATAACAAGTATAACAAGTATAACAAGTATAACAAGTATAACAAGTATAACAAGTATAACAAGTATAACAAGTATAACAAGTATAACAAGTATAACAAGTATAACAAGTATAACAAGTATAACAAGTATAACAAGTATAACAAGTATAACAAGTATAACAAGTATAACAAGTATAACAAGTATAACAAGTATAACAAGTATAACAAGTATAACAAGTATAACAAGTATAACAAGTATAACAAGTATAACAAGTATAACAAGTATAACAAGTATAACAAGTATAACAAGTATAACAAGTATAACAAGTATAACAAGTATAACAAGTATAACAAGTATAACAAGTATAACAAGTATAACAAGTATAACAAGTATAACAAGTATAACAAGTATAACAAGTATAACAAGTATAACAAGTATAACAAGTATAACAAGTATAACAAGTATAACAAGTATAACAAGTATAACAAGTATAACAAGTATAACAAGTATAACAAGTATAACAAGTATAACAAGTATAACAAGTATAACAAGTATAACAAGTATAACAAGTATAACAAGTATAACAAGTATAACAAGTATAACAAGTATAACAAGTATAACAAGTATAACAAGTATAACAAGTATAACAAGTATAACAAGTATAACAAGTATAACAAGTATAACAAGTATAACAAGTATAACAAGTATAACAAGTATAACAAGTATAACAAGTATAACAAGTATAACAAGTATAACAAGTATAACAAGTATAACAAGTATAACAAGTATAACAAGTATAACAAGTATAACAAGTATAACAAGTATAACAAGTATAACAAGTATAACAAGTATAACAAGTATAACAAGTATAACAAGTATAACAAGTATAACAAGTATAACAAGTATAACAAGTATAACAAGTATAACAAGTATAACAAGTATAACAAGTATAACAAGTATAACAAGTATAACAAGTATAACAAGTATAACAAGTATAACAAGTATAACAAGTATAACAAGTATAACAAGTATAACAAGTATAACAAGTATAACAAGTATAACAAGTATAACAAGTATAACAAGTATAACAAGTATAACAAGTATAACAAGTATAACAAGTATAACAAGTATAACAAGTATAACAAGTATAACAAGTATAACAAGTATAACAAGTATAACAAGTATAACAAGTATAACAAGTATAACAAGTATAACAAGTATAACAAGTATAACAAGTATAACAAGTATAACAAGTATAACAAGTATAACAAGTATAACAAGTATAACAAGTATAACAAGTATAACAAGTATAACAAGTATAACAAGTATAACAAGTATAACAAGTATAACAAGTATAACAAGTATAACAAGTATAACAAGTATAACAAGTATAACAAGTATAACAAGTATAACAAGTATAACAAGTATAACAAGTATAACAAGTATAACAAGTATAACAAGTATAACAAGTATAACAAGTATAACAAGTATAACAAGTATAACAAGTATAACAAGTATAACAAGTATAACAAGTATAACAAGTATAACAAGTATAACAAGTATAACAAGTATAACAAGTATAACAAGTATAACAAGTATAACAAGTATAACAAGTATAACAAGTATAACAAGTATAACAAGTATAACAAGTATAACAAGTATAACAAGTATAACAAGTATAACAAGTATAACAAGTATAACAAGTATAACAAGTATAACAAGTATAACAAGTATAACAAGTATAACAAGTATAACAAGTATAACAAGTATAACAAGTATAACAAGTATAACAAGTATAACAAGTATAACAAGTATAACAAGTATAACAAGTATAACAAGTATAACAAGTATAACAAGTATAACAAGTATAACAAGTATAACAAGTATAACAAGTATAACAAGTATAACAAGTATAACAAGTATAACAAGTATAACAAGTATAACAAGTATAACAAGTATAACAAGTATAACAAGTATAACAAGTATAACAAGTATAACAAGTATAACAAGTATAACAAGTATAACAAGTATAACAAGTATAACAAGTATAACAAGTATAACAAGTATAACAAGTATAACAAGTATAACAAGTATAACAAGTATAACAAGTATAACAAGTATAACAAGTATAACAAGTATAACAAGTATAACAAGTATAACAAGTATAACAAGTATAACAAGTATAACAAGTATAACAAGTATAACAAGTATAACAAGTATAACAAGTATAACAAGTATAACAAGTATAACAAGTATAACAAGTATAACAAGTATAACAAGTATAACAAGTATAACAAGTATAACAAGTATAACAAGTATAACAAGTATAACAAGTATAACAAGTATAACAAGTATAACAAGTATAACAAGTATAACAAGTATAACAAGTATAACAAGTATAACAAGTATAACAAGTATAACAAGTATAACAAGTATAACAAGTATAACAAGTATAACAAGTATAACAAGTATAACAAGTATAACAAGTATAACAAGTATAACAAGTATAACAAGTATAACAAGTATAACAAGTATAACAAGTATAACAAGTATAACAAGTATAACAAGTATAACAAGTATAACAAGTATAACAAGTATAACAAGTATAACAAGTATAACAAGTATAACAAGTATAACAAGTATAACAAGTATAACAAGTATAACAAGTATAACAAGTATAACAAGTATAACAAGTATAACAAGTATAACAAGTATAACAAGTATAACAAGTATAACAAGTATAACAAGTATAACAAGTATAACAAGTATAACAAGTATAACAAGTATAACAAGTATAACAAGTATAACAAGTATAACAAGTATAACAAGTATAACAAGTATAACAAGTATAACAAGTATAACAAGTATAACAAGTATAACAAGTATAACAAGTATAACAAGTATAACAAGTATAACAAGTATAACAAGTATAACAAGTATAACAAGTATAACAAGTATAACAAGTATAACAAGTATAACAAGTATAACAAGTATAACAAGTATAACAAGTATAACAAGTATAACAAGTATAACAAGTATAACAAGTATAACAAGTATAACAAGTATAACAAGTATAACAAGTATAACAAGTATAACAAGTATAACAAGTATAACAAGTATAACAAGTATAACAAGTATAACAAGTATAACAAGTATAACAAGTATAACAAGTATAACAAGTATAACAAGTATAACAAGTATAACAAGTATAACAAGTATAACAAGTATAACAAGTATAACAAGTATAACAAGTATAACAAGTATAACAAGTATAACAAGTATAACAAGTATAACAAGTATAACAAGTATAACAAGTATAACAAGTATAACAAGTATAACAAGTATAACAA
>OY744477.1:105215464-105293731 GCA_963556175.1 Tipula confusa | reverse complement strand
GTTGATTCAGCCTCCATTATTCCAAAGGTTTCCAGTGTATTGTCTACGATCATTCCTTGCCATTTTTTGAAATTTATTGGTACTTGCCGGAACCTCGTACTGACGTTTCAGTTCTGGCGTGTTTTGTTGGCACTTTTTCAACTTAAGTGGTATTTTCTCCAAGTATTATCAGTGATCCAGGGTTTGCTTGTGTATTCTAGAGTCCTAAGTGTATAAGTAGTGGTTTCGATATAAACTTCTTCAAATTGTCCCATTGTTGTTCTTTACTCTGATGGCTGCGTAATTGGTTTGGAGTCTGTGCTTGAGTGATTCGCAGAATGAGTTTCTTATATCGAAAAAGATCAAGTAATGGTTACTGGACGTTAGTGATGCAGTAGCCAATTTATATCTATCTTTGCTACACACCCGTGCTAGTTGTAATGCTAACATTTAATTATCTTGGAGATTTTTAGTTGTCAAAAATCTTGATACATTTTTGGTTATTTTTTCTTGCAAATCTTAGGTCATGTGCATTGACCCTTAATGCTTTAGTGTGTGTTGTTTAATTATCGTGCGTATTTTACATTTTTTCTTGACTGGCTTTTTTAATTTGTGGTTGTAATGCGAATACTTAAGCCAGGTTGGGCCATTTTACAGTTGAAGCTTTAGTTGCTTTAAAGTATTTATCCTCTTAGTTGAAAAATTATATATGCAGCTTTTGATGCGTCACAGAAATCGTCTCTGGATACTATCAAATAAATTTAATTTTTCAGGTAAGACTTTACTCTTTGAAACCGGTGCTTTAACATACAAGTATGGTTTTACAAGTATGATTCCAAATGATACCTAAGAGCATTACTTAGCAGAATTGTCTTCTAGGCGCATTATTGCCTATGTTAACATCTTCTGAAGGTTGGTCTTAACAACGAATTTATGCTTCATCTATTTCTGGATGATTTTTACTTTTGTTTTTTGGAACCCATAAACATGAACTGGTTGAGATTTGATTTGAAGTCGCTTTCTGTTTAATTTAAATGTTTATAATTTCCATTTCCTACCTTTTGATAAAATCATAGGGTTTCAGTATTTTAAATACCAAAACATCGCGGCGAAGTTTTAATTTGGAACTTTAAACTGGTTGAATCTGCAGGCTGAATATTTTTCGTACTCCTCCAAAATCATTATTGCCAAAAATGCCCCTATTAGAAAATCCTTTACAAAAATATATAAATAAAGTATAAAGCAACACAAAAAAACAACAAACCAGCAAGACCCAAAAATAACGACAGCGACTTTAAGCTCAGCATACAGTTATATAAAAAAAAATTGTCTAAAGCGCTTCAATCTCTTTATTTATATTCGCTCGCCCAAAAAAATAAAAAAATAAAAAATATACGAATATAATAAGACAATATTTATAGACAACTTCATCCATCTCATCTTCTGTGTTTAGATGGGGAAGCGAAAAAAAAACATTTTTCCAAAGCACAAAAGCACAAGACAACAACAACAACCAACCAACCAAACGAAAAAAAAAATTTAAGTTTATTTGTGATGACTTTTATTTATATTTATTTATTCCTCTTATACAATTTATATTACTGTCGCTTGTTATATGTATGTATGTAAGCATCGGTGTTGTTGTTGTGCTAGTTTTCCATTAAATTTTCTTTTCGACACAAAAATGAAAAGATTTAGATTAGAATTTTTTTTTTTTGCTGAGCTTTCTTCACATGATTTGATCAATAAAATGTTTGTTATAGATTTTAATTTGATTAAATTGTTTGTTTGAGAATACATAATATATTTGTGTCCGGGATGCGGGGTATTTTAAGCAAAAAAGGGGTGGCGTTCTATATATTGGTTCATTGGGTATGAATGGCGCGCTTTTATGTATTACATATTGTCGAATACAATTTCCTAATATTTTTTTTTTCAAATATATTATATAATGTGACGCTAACGAAGATCGTAATCGTGACAGTGATAACGGTTAAAAATACATCATCTGGTACTAAGGGTGCATGATGCTTTTAAAATACTTTAATTTTTGATAAAAGCTCTTGAAACAATACGGGCGAAAAAATGTTAATCGATTGTTGGTTTTTTTTTACAAGTTTGTTAAAATACAAACTCTGTGTAATTAGAGTTGGATTTCTTCATAGGCCTAAGTTGTAAAAGGCAGTTTTTAGATTTTAAAGCAAATTGTTGATACGATTCTGGCACTGACATATAAAAACCGTTAATTATTATTTTTATAACAAAAAATAACTCTTTTGTTTTATTCTTTCTCTTTCCAGATAAACACTCCAGTATGGTCGCAGATTTACGAGAGAATTTCGAATTATTAAAACGAATACAATTTTGATGAACTCGGTGCGTGTATGGTTAAAAGGGTTGACAATGATTTTATGAAATGGACAAAAAGAATTTTTCGTATACGAAAAAAAATAACGATAAAATGTAAAAAACAAAAAAAAAAATAGTGATCAAATTACCGATAAATATTTGCCCACGAAACAAATCGTTGAAATATTCATAAATTCGTTTGTTTTTTGTTTTTGTTTTTTTTTTTTAAATATTTTTATATGGTGTCCGGAATTTTGTGTTGTGTGAGTGGAAAGTGATTTTTTTTATAGTACTGTTAAACTATGTGTTGGTTCATAGGGTTGAGAAAAAGACATAATTTTCATACAAAATGGATGACAGTAAAATTAATAATTTTTATTATTTTAGTTTTTATACAAAATGGAAATGGTGAGTAGAGATTTTTTTTTGTCTATTTGTTCTAGATACATAATATCATAATTTTTTTTGGAACATATATATTTTATGATTTGAATATGATATGGTCATAAAGTTTGGTTATTTACGAGCATAAATTATGTGTATACTTGAATTTTAATTTTTATATGCTCGATAAATTAGATATTAAGACTTGGATGAACTTTATATTTGATCTTTACGATGGGAAATTATTGTTTTAAGTTTTGGCGTAAGTTAAGTGAGTTACGATAAGTTTTTGGGGCATTAAATTAGTTTATATTTACATTTTGAAATAAAGCACAACCACCCAAGTATTCTAATATACTGTTGGGACATAATTGCTTACTGCCCTTTCCCTATTTTACTTCTCCCCCTATTTTCACACATTTAAGCCATAATTTTACTATTTGTATCTTGGATATTTTGTTTGTTTAAGTGGCTCATGTATATTTGCTCTTTGGATTATCCCCATATGTGGAAAAATCTATGCAGTAATTCAATCATAAAATTGACAGTTTGTAAAGCTGCTTCTAACCGCTATTTTATTAGTTTCGCCTCAAATGCTTTGTTTATGTGCTTCAATTGTCTGAATAATGCCAGCAATTTTTAAATCTATTGGCCATGAATGATTAGCTGTGGAACAAATTAATAATTTGGATGTATGTAAACTAGCATCGTTTTGGTGGAACAGAAATCATCGTAGACTTATTCATTATGGCTTTGAACGTGGACCTATAAACATATTTCGTCGAAATATAAAATTATCTGTCATTTAAAATACTGGCCATGATCATCCCTTGAACTTTATGTTCTTACACCGACGCTTTAACCATCCGGCTATTGCCAATTCACATGTTAGTGATGTATGCCAGCCATATTTGTCACATTACCTCCTCCCTAATTCTGTTCGTCTCGAACAGATCCATCTCCGCTGCCGACGTTGTGACGTGTTAACTGGTTCGCATGAACAACCATCATTTTAGTTCTGGGACTTTGATGAATCCGATTCACGACATCGTTGATTTGCTGGATGACCTTGTATGGTTCTTCCCAACTTTGTTGTAGCTTTGATGTTTTCCCTTTACTTCATTTCGGATTGAATAGCCAAACTAAATCTCCTTCCACAATTCTTGGGCTATTCGACCGCAGATCGTATCATGTCTTCTTTATGTTATGTTTTACTGCATCGTGAACATTATATCTTTTGCCTTAAATCGGCAACGTAATATTGTTTGGTGACTGTTTCATTTGCTGGTGAGCCAAATTTTATGTCCCACGGAAATTGGAGTTCTCTGCCGAATATAACCATAGCTGGCGAATTTCCGCGATACTCTATCATGAAAAGTGGAAAGCATCGGTCCTAATTATCCTGGTTGTCACTTTCCACTTTACGTAAATGTTCTTCCAAAGTTCGATTGAAACTCTCCACCATTCCGTCTGATTGTCGATGCAATGGTGTGGTCATCGCTTTCTTGATGTTAAGTACTAGACATAACTCATGAAATAAGTTCGATTCAAAATTAAGTCCTTAATCAGACTGAAGTTCCAACGGTACTCCAAATCTACAGATCCAATTTTTTACAAACGTGTCTGCGATTGTTTGAGCTTTTTGATTTATCACCGGATACATTTCGACCCATTTTCCGAAGTAATCGATACACACGACTATGTTTCGGTTTCCATCTTTTGTCTTGGGAAATGGCTCAGCGATATCCATAGCAATAAGTTTAAATGGTACTACGATATTGTATTGCTTCATCCTTCCTCTGGTTTTCTTTTGAGGGTATTTACTGGTAGCACATACCACACACTTCCTGCACCACTCTTCTACACCCCTTCGGCAATTTAGCCAATAGAACCGAGACCTTCGGTCGCAGCGTCGTTTCGCTGCTCGTTCTCTAACAGATCCCTGGTCCAGCGATCTTCTTCATCAACTCTGATCCTTGTGATGCCTACTATGGGGTTCCTTTCTTTTTGTCTGAAGCAGTGTTTACATTGCGGATTACAAGGTCCCCTGGACATTCCATCTTCGTTGTTATATAATAATCCTCGTCTATGCTCTGTTTTGAACGTGTACGCCTGTAGTCTTTCGATCCATCTTGTAAATTGTCCATCTGGTTCTTTAAACTGCATTAACCATTTTTGGGCTGTATGGTCCGTTCGAAAAAGAAACTCTTGTTCATACAGGTACGTATGGGAGTGTTTCACGCCATCCACTACTGTCAACGATTCTCTTCGTGTTACGAAATAGCTTTTCTCTGGTTTGGATAATCCGTGGCTGTAGTATGCTATTGCTCTTTCTGTATTCTCCTGGCCTTGTGATAGCTCTGCTCCTACTCCTGTACCACTTGCGTCGGTATACAATATAAAAAGTTCTCCTGCCCGTAGGTACGCAAACTTCAAAGTTCAGCAAACTTCAAAGTTTCTTCTTTAGTTGGATGAACACATCTTGATGTTCTCTTTTCCAATTGAATGGTTGAGATTTCTCCGTAAAACGATGCAAGCTGCGTGTGTTATGTGCGATATCTGCAAAATACGGTACGAATCGTCGATAGTAAGAACACAACCCTAGAAAACTCCTCAATTCGTGTATGTTTCTTGGAGTACGCCACTCTTCCATTGCTGATAATTTCTGTGGATTATTTCGAATCCCTTGACTCGACATAATGTAGCCTAAATAATTTACTTCGTTTTTGAAAAGGCTACATTTTGACGGTTTGTAGCACTTGTTGGAGGTTCTATAGGTGTTCATTAAATGTCTGTCCTAGTACGATGATGTCGTTTAAATACATCAGACATGTCCTCCAATTATGACCTCGTAGAACATGCTCCATCAACCTCTCAAATGAGGCAGGTGCGCTGCATAATCCAAATGGCATTACTGTGAATTGATATAGGCTATTTCCAACCGTAAAAGTCGTTTTACGGTTAGTATCCGCTTTTGAGATCTAGTCTACTGAAAATGTTTGCTCCTGATAACGTGTCCAAGGTGTCGTCAATGCGTGGTAATGGAAAACTATCCTTTTAGGTTACTTCGTTCAGCTTTTGGTAGTTAACGCAAAATTTCATCGAACCATCATTCTTTCGTAAAAGCACCACTAGTGAACTCCATGGGCTGTTGGATTTCTCGATTTTTCCTTCATTCTCCATCTTCGTAACGAGTAGTTCGGCTTCTTATTGCTTAGCTAGCGGCAATCTTTTTGGCGCTTGTCGTATTGGAGTTGCGTTCCCTGTGTTGATTCGATGTTGAACTATATCGGTTTTCACTATGTTATCCTCATTCATGGCGAAAACGTCAGCTAACCCTTTCAATACTTTTACTATCGCTTTTGCCGCACCTACTGCCAGATGATCACATAATCACAGAATGATATCCGTTTTCTTGCTGATGGTACCGGTTTGTTACGTTTTCATCAGAATTCCTCAGCTTTACCAATTACCACTCCTTCGTTGGTGACGCTAACCGTCGTGCTCGCGTTCATTACTGTTATTGGTATTTTTGGCATGAGTTTCACTAAGGTCCTTCCGCTCAATGGCCTTCGTTCATTTTTTTGGTTGGTTCTACTGTTCTCAACTTGCTACCCCCAAGATCACCGTGGATTCTGGCATAGATAACTTTTTTAGACATTAGTGGTATCGCCACTCTTTCTCATTGTGCCATTTCAATACTTGGTCCTTTATGTCAGGTGACATTTGGTTCTCCAACATAAAATCTAAGCATATGATGCACTGATCGGTTATGTTGGCAGCAATAAATCGATATTGAAACCGTATTCCTCAAACAGTGACTAATAGGGAACACTCTCCTTTCACTGCTGCAGCGTCTCCAGTTGCTGTTCTTAGGTTGTACCGAATTACCATTTCTATACGAACTTGTGGAACCATGTCAGGACGTATAACTGATCTGGATATCCAATGTGAATGTGTACGGTTGTTTTTATAATACGACGTTAACAACTAACCTATTGCAGCCCTTCCGTTGGACAATAAGAACAGTGATCCTTGGGTTTCTCCCACTTTTTCGTTTTGTTTCTCACCATACATAATACAAAACTATCTGTCATAAAAAATACTAGCCATGACGAGATTCAAACCCTTCAAACTTTATGTTGTATGCCAGCCATAAACGACACAATATTTTCTTAGATATCTTATTATCTGAAGGACTATTATATTTAGGAGTAGGTACCTCAAAAATGTTCCCCTTTAATAAGTCCATACAATTTATTATGAGTCAAGAAATATTCATAAAAAAGTGCAGGAAGCAATCTTACTTTACGTTAAGTAATGTTTTACTTTTTGTGGTAACTTCCATTGTAATACCAGCAACTAATATTTAAATCCAGTTGCAGTCAAGACATAAAAGAATGCAAGAACTAAAAGGAGGCGTCTACTTTTTTGGCCCAACTCGAAATAGTAAAAGAAGTAAATATCAAATAATCCAAAAACTTAAGATTATATAAAGAGGCATTATAAACCTAATCGGAAATATAACAAATAAAAATGCACAAACGTGTAGATGCAAATAGATTAATATTATAAAATCTGTAAAATTTACTCTAACAAAATTTGACATCAACTAAAACAAAAAATGATTTTGTTTAACTTATATTAAAACCAAACTACACGTTTGTGTAGGTGCAAAACAATCTTAAGTTCGTTTTGTACGTGGCAGTTTTGTATTAAAATATTGAATATATGCTTGTGAATGTTATATTTAAGCATCAAAAGCTTCAATTAAAATACACCTAATTGGATCTTTCTCTTTTTTAACCCGAAAAATCAGGTTTTTTAATGTCGCGGCTAGCGAAAATAAGATTAAAATAATAAACAAGTATAGCACATTATTATACAAAAAAGCAAATTTTATACTAATTATAATTAAATTAGAGAAATAACTTCAAAAATATGCATACACATTTGTGTATGGTGAATATCAACGGCATACATTTTAGTTATACGTTTTTTAGTACTGTGTAATCATGGCTATTACCTTATCTATTAAGATATCTAGTTACTAATTACTTCAAAAGATTGTGCCTCCAATTTGGAAGATTATATAGTTCTAGGAAAGAACATTTACAGTCACACGATGAAAAAACTGATATATAAATTTTAAGCCATGAAAGCTTAAAACATCAAAAATTATGGTAACCTTAAAACAGAAATTGGTTTGTCAGAAGTCCAACGGATTTGCCATCTACCCTCGACAGATCAAGTTTCTCCGTTATATTAAACAGTCTTAGATTTCAAGTTTTTTTATTGGACTATCACTCACGTTGGAAGAATACTGCTATAGATTTCAATGTAATCGTCAGAATCTGAAATTATTTAATAGACTCAGAAATCTCTTTGAAGTGGTACCTCACCATCATTATTTACAAAAACAACAGTGACTTTATTCTCAAAACACTCAAAACTCATGTCGTCCAAAACGAAAACAAATGATAGCGGTAGTGGATCTTAGTTAAAGATAAGTGAATTTCGTGTACTCGTTTAAGATGAACCATAAATAAGTAATGTCATTGTTTTGTTATTGTTGTCATTTAAAGTATTTATTGTGTGAGAATGTCATCAAGGCTTAGCCTTTATAAATTATTGTGCCATTGTGCTTGGTATTTTTATTTGTTCTCAGTATGCTTAACCAGGTTAAAAGAAAATCTACTTCCATCTCTGATATATGGAGTCACATACTTGCATGGTTTCGTTATCATGGCCCCACTCCCAGCTGTTTGTTCCTCTTAGATGGAACCTTTTAAGGTATGAAGCTATTTTGCCGAAAAAGCTTCATTCCTTAAAAGGTTCCATCTAAATCGATCACTAAACGCCAGCCTTTTTTTTCTATTCTTTCTTTGATGTTTGGAAGAAAACTAAAAGTTGTTCTTCCATCCAGTGAACTGTTCTATCTCTCTTGCTAAGTATAGCAATACATTCTTTCCTCATCTGCCTCTTGAGCTAACCAATAAGGTTTTCCTGTATTTGCCCTTCTTGTAATATTAAGTTCCCGTAGCTCACACTTTTGTGTTTTTTATGTTTAAACCTTGCAACGCCTTCTTGCAATAATATATCAAGTGTTATCACGCCGGTCAAGATAGGAACTGCATTCTCAATGCAGTCTTTTCACAGATTCCAAAGGTGGTTTTCTGAAATCGAGCGTTCTTTTAAGCTGGATTGTAACCGTTTTGGCTGGATTATAACAGTTTTGCGCAGTTTCGAATCTATCGGAGAAATAATTTTTAATAATTAAGTAAAGGTTTGGTGGTCAGCTTATTTTTTCAACTCATTCATAATACTAGGCTACCACAGATTATCGAAAGCACCAGACACGTCAAGGAATACTCCAAAAACGTATTTTTGCTCCGATTGTTTTACTATGTTTATCATTTTCCCCATAGCATTCTCTGGGTGTTTTGTGGTGTACTTTTATCACTGACTCTGATATGTGTGCCTGTTATACCGTGCTCTACTATATCCACATCCCTTTTAGACGTGCAACTCATGTTTCCAGACCATACTTCCCAGGTTGAGTTCAACAAATTTTCGAACTTTTTTCCGAATTGCATGTTTCAATGCATATCGGGAAGTCTTGTTTTGAGGTTCATTGGTATTAAATGTACTTTCAGATTTTCGGTTACTATCATCAACAACCCACCACTCACAAGTGTAAGATCAATGTTTGATTCGCCATTGTGACAAAAAGTATTTTGCTGGCCCTCTTTATTTAGAACAAAGAGACCTCTGCTTGCAACAAACTCTTCCACGAGGATACCTTGATCGGTTGTGTCCTTGTTATGCTAAAGTTTAGATTTAGTATTGAAGTCACCAGTTATGATCAAGGGAAAGTTTTTGACTACGATATTATCAAGCCTATTGACGTAGTCCACTGGTTCATCAGAGTATTGAAAATAGATACTGATTAGATGAAAATTACTCAAGTCAGACCTAACCTCAACACACACACAATATGAGTCGCAGAACTGTGAGATTATAAGTACTTCAAGGTCCAAGGTAAAGTTACCTATTTCAGCCTTTTCATTATCACGATCACCAGTGACAACTCTTGTTAAAGTAGCGCCACCAACACTTCCTTCAACCATATAAAGTTCCTGGCATGCAGAATATATCGATTCTCTTTTCTTATGCGCTTTGCTTAATTTCATGTCATACTATTTTGGCATTTTGTATATTAAGTTGGATAATCCTCAATTGGCATTGATTTTAAATCGTCATAAATAGTTTTTCAAATTACTAAGTTCAATGCCGTTTTGTATGCTGTGCATACTCAGCTTCTCAAAGAGTGATCGAAGGCTTAGTCAGCTTTTTTACAGCTTTTTTACTAGTGCATTTAGCCCCTTCAGCTTTTTTTTGGAAATGGTTTGTGGTCTTGTCCTTCCTCTAAGCAGTGTCTGTAATTTATTCTTTGACACAATTTGGCACGAAGACCAGCCAATGTATACTTTGCGTTTTAACAGTAAGGTATTGCGTGCTTTTTATTTCATTTTGATGACCCAATGTGTGACCTTCGTATTTCTGGGCCCGGTTTTAAAACCGAGCTTAAGTTCTTCTTTTTGTATTTCTTTGTTTTGCGTCAAAAAAACGATCTTGACGTCTTCAAGATTTTCTGATCTACCAACATCATACACAATGATTGTAGGCTCAGGTAGAGAAGTCACTAGGCAACCCTCTTCTAAATTTTTGTTACTCAAAAAGAACTCAAGATCCTCGAGCTTTGCTGTCTTTATTATAATGCCATTGCTGATACTACTGACTTTTTTAATTTCAAGTCCATAGGCCGCTGGTTTGATTACCTCCCGTACTTTGCATTTAACTTCTTCGCCATTTGCAAATGAGGCTTCCTTTATAACAATGGATTGTACTCTGATGACCCGAGTGGCTTTCCATTAAGTTTTTTTCACTTATTCGAAAAATTAGGGAAGCTTGGCTCTGGTACTGGCACAACTGCGCTTATCTGGACCTGTGATTAGGACATATTGTTATTTACTTGTTGATCTGTGTGTTTATGTGCTTGAATGTTTGAAATCCGCTCTGTAAGGTGACCTTTGAGGCCTGATACTTCTAGGCATATTGCTAATCCAACATCTCTGATGGAACCTTCATACTGCTTTTTGCCTTCAGCAATAATAATTTTGCTTGTAGACTTGATCTCTGCCTCTAAGGCTTTAATCGCAAATGTTAAGCAAATCACATCATCTTTTCTGCTCTTTGGTGGTTCTGTGACTGCAGCATTTTCTATCAGAGCGGCCCGTACTTTCTATCGATCAGTCAAAACTTATCAAGTTTTCTAGCCGACGATGGTACTTTCTAAACATTACAAAACAGCTCGTGACGTACATCACGTGTTCTTGGATTTTCAACAAGCCTCATTATCTACTTGTATGAGGCTCAGCTTCTGTTAGACTCCAAATTTAAATGAGTCCTCAACAAAATGGTTTTATAGCCTCTTACCATTCATGATAACTATACTGAAGTATAGTGTAGTTCATAATGACTATACTATACTTTAAAGACAAAACTTGCAAATGCCGACGAGCTCAAGTTATATAAGGTGTTGATCAGACGCGTTGCCATGTATGTGTGTTAGAGTTGGACCCTGACGGATGAAAATAAGAGATGATCAATGGCATCTGAGAGAAGATGATGACGACACTTACCATCCACATGTTTAAAACTCTTACCCTTTTATTTGATAGAAGCGAAAAGAGTCAATCAATTTACTGTTCTACCATTGAAAAGCTTTTACGAAAATTTGTTTTCATAATCCGCGTTATACAAAGTGATTAATATATCGACCTTGAACGTCAACATGTAAAGCAAATCTGATTAGTTTCACTGATATTACTTATGCCCTATCGACCAACAACCGTTTTTTGCATATTCTCCACCATACATAACATCAACAAAAAAAAAAAATTTGGCGCCAAATATTTTTCTCAAGTTCAGCTTTTTTTGTTGATTATTTCTATTACTGTTGTTGTTGTTGTTATTATTGTTATCATTATTATTATTATTGAATGTGGAGAAGATAATATATATACATACGTATATAGTGCGTCTTCGAAATATAAATATAGATATGTATATGTACATAAAAGATTGGTGTAGAAGAAGAATAAAAGAAGCTTTTCTATTTGAATAAGTCGTAAGCTTTTTTTGTTGTTGTTTTTGTAATATTACACAATAGAGATGAGACACAACAGCATAAACACAAAAAATATGCGAAAGTTGAGCAAAAAAAAAAACAGAAAATGAATTGTTATTTGTTTCGAGCTTTTGCAGATAACATTAAATTTTTTGTTTGTTTTTTTTTTCTGTTGGTATTTATGTTTTTATTTATAGGGCGAGCAAAAGTATTTCTCTTCATTCTTTTGATTACTTAATCCCATAATGATATTTTCATATGAAAAATGATATCGACGATTTTTTCGTTTGGTTGCGCGTGCTTTTCACTGTATTGTACACCCAGTATCTCACACCACCATTTCAAACATTTTTACAAGAGTATTTAAAATATAGGAACATTTGTGAAAAACTTGCGCTATAAATATATGTTGTATATATACAAAGACTTGAAACTTGAAATGTTACTTTAATTTAAATTGATGAGGATGATGTCAGTCAATAAAACGTATATACCGCCAATGATGATGTATATACACGAAATGTAAGTGTGAGGAGGGTTTTATACACCAACAGTAAATAAATTCAAGACGTATTTTGTATATATATAAAATTATTGTAGATAGAACAGAGAAATATTTAACTGGAAAATTAGAATATTAATTCGAATGGAAATATGTGTTTATCGTCTTTGAATTGGATTAAATTCAGAAGAATAGCTCTTTTGTGCGTCGTCTTATTTTTGGGTAAACATGGTAATGAACTTAGTGTCGTTGGTCTTCGATGTGATGATGCAGCATGATTTTCGGATAAAAAAGTTGAATTTTCCGTTCAAATCAAATCAGATCGAACTATATATAGTTGGGGCATAAATAATTTTTTTATTGAATTTTTATCTGTTCATTTCTAGACAAAATCAGATGCAAAGACGAAGTAGTAATGGAAGTATTGACATATTCTAGATGACTAAATTTTTGATGGTTGTCTTATCCGATCTGAAAGCATTAACCTCGCCGTCGACGTACTAACCACTAATTGATGTGGTGGATATCAGAAAGCTAGAAACGGCAGTTAAAACCAATGAATTCATTTGCCCTTAGTTCATATACAAGTACCAACCTAAGATAACCTGTACAATTTTGTTTATGCGAGAGCTTACCGACAATCAACTAAAGATAACTATGGATTTTCCAACAAAACACTGTTGAACTACGGTCTTTAATCGCTTACCAGTAAAGTCTCTTACACATAGTTCGGCCAAATGTTTTGCAATTAGTACTGGCACAACGACGTTTCTTACTTTCTGGAACTACTTTTGGACTACTTTGGCTACAGATATAGTTAGTTGGTGCTTTCATTTCACCAAAAGTACGACAGTAACGCGTTGCTATCTGTCGTCAAAATTCAAGCTGGAAAATATTATTACCACCCGCCCGATTTAAAAGCCCTGCATTCTGTACTGAAACGTCAACCAGCCAAGTGAAGATGGAGTGCCACCATTTCCTTCCTCTAACACCAATTCTGTTAAAGCATTTACATTTTGGTCCATGCAGTCAGTACCACACATGCTTCTATTGTATTCTTTGATGGCATACGGACGAGGAACCAAGATTCTTTGATGTTCAGCCCTTGAATATCGAGACACGTTTTTAATTGGTAATTTTCTATACAGAGTTGAAGCTACAGCAATAACAGAACTGACCACCCATTTTGATATTTTAATACCGCATACATTTTAAAGCTCGTTCCACGAGACATTTTTGTCTTATCCTTTTTCACTGCGGTAATGGGCACGTTTTCGGAATAAAATTTTCTTGAATTGTCTTGTTTTTAAGTTTGATCAAATCAGCTGTTGATGTAAACAAATTATCGAAAAAGAAACAAAATTCCAGCTTTTTGATAGATTCGTCGAATTCTTCGATCATATCAAATAAAAATGAGTTGAATGTTGAAGCAACATTTTTTCCAAATTTTTTCCACTATGGCGGGTGGTTTACCTCTAATAAATTGTTTGCATCCGTGACGACCAAAATACTGTATCATTGATTCGTCATAATGTAAATCGTGTGCTGGGTGGAAATGTTTAGCAATTTGTTTTTTTTTTCAGTGCGTCTGTCAAAGGCCAAAGTTTCCAGACGATATCGATTGGCTCTTGTAAACTGTAATTGATAAAATTTAAGAATTGAAAGATCGTTTCGAATCTACCCATCTACCTCAATGAAAACGTAACTATTGGTCGTTGGACCAATAGTTACGTTTTCATTGGATTCCTAGCAAATAAGTACTAAGACTTCACCATCGGAAAACTTCTCGAACTGTTCACTTGGTTCTAGATTACGCTAATCCTCATAATCTGGATGTTTGAGAGCATCATCATCATCCTCGAGCCACAATATTTCTGGTTGAAAATTACTCTTTTTCGTAGCCGACGGTATTACTAATTCATCAGTAGAAGTAAGCTTAGCTTGACGATGGCTCGTTTAGTTGGAAGTGTTGGCGGTGTTTTATAAAACGAATTAGCCGATGGGATATCAATTATATTCAATACTGCTGACACTTTTGCTGGTTTGGAAGTGCTTGCAACCGATTGTCAAGCACCATTCAAAGAGATTGATGTAGACGGTGTTGAACCTAGCAAATCAGTATCCAAACTAACTAAAGAACTATCCATCAAGAATTAACCTTTTTGTGCAATTATAAGAATTACCGTTTCTGTTTAACAAAATTCATAATAATCATCTGCATGTACATTTTTAAATAAGCTGATCCTTCCTTTTCACCTTCGTATTCGTCAGATTGAACAATCTCGGCTGGTGGTGATTAAATATATATAGTTTTGATAATGTTATCATCGTCATCATCTGAATTCAACGACAAATAGTATTAAAACCCTGTTTGATGGATTGTAATTTTCTTGCTACAAAATAACCTAAACCTCATTTTTTAACGTCCGGCGTGGCCGTTTGGCAACGAACTCTTTTGAAGTGCTCTACAAAGTTTGGTATTCACTCATTTTTGGTTTTTTCCGTTACACTAAAAAATCATACCATAAATTGATGAATTTTACCTTTATGAATTTTACCTTTATTGATGAATTTTACCTTTATCGATGAATTTTCAACGTTATCGTTAAGCAATTTTTTGTTTAATGTTATTCGTAAACTTTTGCTTTCAAGCCTCTGAATCACCTTCACTTATCCATGTCTAGTCAAAATCACTTACCCAAATAGTTAGCAAATTACTTACCCACACTTCAGTAAACCATACATGGTTTAATTGTTTCTGAAAGGAGATCATTGCCAAAAAATATAGATCAGGTTTGTAATTTGACCAAATAAGATCAAATCAAAGATTTCAGCAACCAAATAGAGAATTTATGGGCTACTGTATAAAAACTGCTATAAAATGAATATACATTCGATATATTTCTATGCACCAATTAGCAAAGGGATTAGCCTTGGCAAATGTACGAATTTGGTTGAATATTCAATACATTACGTAATAGTGACCCGGTTGTGATGAATGGTTCAATAATCAAAAGCTCTGGGTTACAGTATAAAAACTGCTATAAAATAAACATACAGTTTCAAAAATTGTCGTCAAAAAATTTTCAAAGGGGTTACCCTTTACATGTGTACGAATTAGATTTTCTATTCAATACAGCACGTAACAGTGACCCAATTGTGATGAATGCTACCTTAATCAAAAGCTCTAGACAATAGTATAAAAAAAGAGTATAGCAAAGGGGCAGTATAGCAAAGGGGTTGGCTATTGCAAATGTACCAATTTGGTTGTATATTCAATAAATGACGTATTAGTGGCCAGTTTGTGATGAATGCTACCTTAATAAAAAGCTCAGCCACAGTTTAAAAACTGTTATAAAATGAACATATTTTCAGCAAAAAATTTGTTTGCTTAAAAAATTAGCAAGGGGGTTGGCCTTTGCAAATTTACGAATTTGATTTTCTATTCAATACAGCACGTAATAGTGGCCCGATTGTGATGAATGGTACAATAAACAAAAATTCTGCCACATTATATATAAAAACTGCTATAAAATTAACAAATATTTCAACAATTCATCTGTCGGCAAACATAAAATAGCAAAGGGGTTAGCTTTTGCAAATGTACGAATTTGGTTGAATATTCAATACAGCACGTGATAGTGGCTCGTTTGTGATGAATGTTACCCTAATCAAAAGCTCTGGGCAACAGTATGAAAAAAGAGTATAGCAAAGGGGCAGTATGGCAAAGGAGCAGTATAGCAAAGGGGTTGGCTATTGCAAATATACTAATTTAGTTGTATATTCAATAAATCACATATTAGTGGTCAGATTGTGATGATTGCTACCTTAATCAAAAGCTCTAAACCACAGTATAAAAACTGCTATAAAATGAACAAACATTTCCACAATTAATTAATTTGTTTGTTAAAAAATAAGCAAAGAGGTTGACTTTTGCACATTTATGAATTTGGTTGTATATTCAATACATCACGTAATAGTGACCAGATTATGATGAATGTTACCTTAATCAAAGATTTGCCACAGTTAAAAACTGCTATAAAATGAACATTTATCTGAAAAAATTAGCAAAGGGGTTAGTTTTTGCAAATTTACGAATTTGGTTGAATATTTATTATCACGTAATAGTGGCTCAATTGTTATGAATGGTACCTTAATAAAAAGCTTTGGGCCACAGCATAAAAACTGCTATAAAATAAACATACATGTAAACATATAATTTGTTTGCAAAAAATTAGCAAAAGTGTTAGCCTTTGCCAATTTACGAATAAGTTGTGAATTCAAAACAACGCGTAATATTGGCCCGTTTGTGATGAATGATCCCTTAATCAAATGCTCTGAGCCGCAATATAGATATTGGTGTAAAAAAAAAATTATGTATTTTTCATCTTATTTGAATAGAATAAACCAAGAAACTAGATTAAGAGCCTCCGTTCCAAGAAGAGTTTAAACTTTTTGAATGATTGCGATTGGTTCTGCTAGGTACCGGCTTTTAAGTATTCAGAGCCATATTCAAGCATTTTTTAAGAGCCTACCAAAGGCTATTAGATATGAAAAACTAACTTTCTACAGTGCAATACCACACTCCATGTAACATTTAATTGATTCATTTAACTATAAGACCAAGCTTAAGGTTCATTTTTAAGGTTCTGGAAAACACATTTGAACAACAGTTTTAAAAAGAATAAAAGCTAAGATACTAAAAGTATTACTTAGATACTTCTATACGTATGGAGACGCTCGGGCACGCACATTTACACACGTAAACGAATGTTCATGCATATTCACCTTCCTGATTGTAATTTAAGAGTAATACTGTTCTGAAAAAAAAAAAATAATTCTAATTAATAATTAATCCTACCAGGCTGACTAATCGCTTATTCCATGATACCATTATATACTTACAGTGTACTGTACTTAGTTTCGTCGTGTAAGTACTGATACATTTTAAGAAGGTACGGTTTAATCACCCAACTCATTTGTCGATGTTTTTTTTACCAATATTTTGATAATATTGATTTATAAAATTATGCACTCGACTTAACCATTTGCCTGAACCATTTAACTTGTATAAATACATTTCTACAAACTTTACACATATTATCATTTCAAATACCAAAAAATTCTCAAAAACATCTAAAAGCTTACAGTCTACTAAAGATCTACTAACCTGCACCCAAATTAAATTCTTTCCAAATTGTTCGTATGTATGTTGATTATAAAATGATATGTTTCGTAATTTTTATTTAACAAATTAAATGAAGCTTTAAATTTACCAATAACGTCTTCGAAAGCTTTTCAGAAACACACATAAGAACACACAGTTTTTTTTGTAAAAAAAAAGGGATTTTACTATTCCAAATGACTTGATTTTGTTGTCAAGGTATGTTACCATTCAATACGAAAAGCATTGGAAAAATTCATACACACACATATACTTATTTCGATGGAAAATTTTCTTTTGTACACAAATAAACAACAACAGAACCACACGAATATATACTCGTCTTATATACGTATCGGAATTTTCGTATTTATTTTTTGTATTCCTTAACAACTGTGATCTACTACCGTGTCGTGTACAACATTTTCACAGGTGAACGATTTCGTTACGAAAAAAAAGGAGAAAATAAATAAATAATAAAATCTCACTCTACATCTTTTTATTCATAAATCGTCTTTAATCTTCTCAACAAATTATGAAACACATTCAAACCACTTAAGGTAAAACTGAACAACATATACCACGAACGTAGCTATGGAGGAATATTTATAAGTGACGAGCATGATAAAAATAAATATCCGTTGGCAGTACCAAGAGAAAACCGTATATGTAATATAAAGCTACTTGTACTGGGAGGGTATGGGGCACAAACAAACATACGCAAAAATAATATTATTTTCCCATTCGAATTTTAATCGTTTCATAAAGAAAATTTAAAAGCTCAACCGTAAAAACAATTTACATATCGTACACTGTGGAATAATGTTGTGAGAAAATTTCACATGTTTCTCAGCCGTGGTAAAATTTTAAAAGAGTGGTAGAAGCTTTATAATATTTGCATCTTAAAGGTCAGATAAACGATGGAAATGTATGAAAAAGCAATTCTTAAGAATTTTTCAAAAATAATTAACAAAAATATTAACATGGTTAACAAAGAAAGGTGAGACAAATCTCATCAAGTTTCTAACACGTCGGAAAAATATAAAAAATTATAATTTTCTTCCGTTTCATATTTAAGGACCCAAGAAATTAAATTATATTTCACAATTTGCAAAAAAACGCAAATTATTAACGCAATTTAGAGTGCAACGATTGTACATGCTCCTCGCGCTGCATTCTGGGTAACGCCAAAAGTATAAACACTGATCGACAGGGTAGGCACTGATTGGTTAATATCAAACGGAATAATCCAGGCGTCGTAACTGGAAATGATCAGTGACTGTTTGCATGGGCAAATTTACTTTTGTCATCAGTATATGGGTAGGAAACACAGAACAACATTAGGCATCATGGAGAAAATAGATAGGTACGAAACGTATGGTGCAGGGAACGGAGACTCTTGAAGAAATGGTGTCAAAGCTAAATAATCGAGTTAAAAATAAAGACCTGAAACGCATCATTCAAGCGGGTTGACTTGTAAACTATCAAGCATCGGATACCACACCAAAGAAGAAGAACTCAAACGAGAAACCCAGAGAAGAAATCTGAAAGTGATTCTCAGTAGACACTCGTGAAAAAAAAACCTAAAAAAGAGTAATAATAAATATGGAAGTTACTGACAAAGACAAACGACCAAAAATAACTGCTTGGGCTTTGTAGAAAAGCAAGTCTACAAAGAAAAGAAAAGCAGAATCATCGCCAGAATATATTAAACAAGCAGCACCTAACACGAGTAATGATAAAACTCAGTAAAAAGGAGACAAAAAGCAACCAGAAAATATTGCAACTACCCAGAGCAATAAAAGTCCTTAACTAGAGGAGATAAATTTGACACCTCCTATTATTATAGTTAGTGTAGCAACTATAATAATAGGAGGTGGTTGTAGCATTAAACAATGATGTCTGGAAGGTAAATCTATTAGACCCAGAAACATATCGTACACTAACCATGAAGTTTAACGCTGGTATGTTTCTGTGGTATGAATATAAGCAAGCTAGACCATTTAAGGTTATGGCTAGAGAGCTAGACTTTACTTGTGAAAGCAGTGACATAATAGTTGAGATACAGCATAAAGGTTTAGATATTCAGGATGCTGTCAACATAATCAAAAAGACAGAACTAAAAGCGATATTGGAAGCCACGAACTGGTAAGAAGGGGACTAATGCTCTTTATGTTTACGTTTGGCAAATTAGGAAACCATTACCAATTGAAAACGCTGTCATTAGAGTATTCAAAAGTGAATAAAAATAAAAATTAATTTACAAACACTGAGAATAGTAATATGGAATGCAAATGGGCTGATCCGTCATATTTCTGAGCTAGAGGAGGGTCTGCCATTTTCATTAAAAATAATAGAAAAAACCATGACGAACTGAAGGTTGAAACTGAGTTCCTGAAACTGACAACAATCCCAATTCAAACTAAGAACAAAGATGTAAGTATCTCAGCTTTATACTGTCCACCACGCTATAACTTAAAAAAAAAGAATACAAAGAACTTTTTCACTCAATGAGATATCTGGCAACCCCATACGAATGATCAATAAAAACCTCAATCTTCAATTGCCAATAAAAAGATCTATGTACGTTGAAGAGGAAATTGACAAACTAATTGAAAATATATAGCAAGCAGCGTGGCAGAGCACTCCACTCGGACCTGCACACAGCATTAGAGGTACAAATTATCCACTTGAAGTAAGAGAACTGGTGGCGAAGAAACGTAACGCACGAAACTTTACTGCAACTAATAAAACCGAGTTTAATAACTTAACTTCACTTACTGGTCAAAAAGACACTGAATAGTAGGCTGGGCTGAAAAAGGATTAAAACACTTTTTTTTTCGAATTCTTAACAAGGGTATTTAATTTCACTAAATTTATTTTTTCCATTTTTGACATTATTCATTTTTATCACCGGTTTCTTCTCACATACACTCAGCTATGCTCCTATGAATCCAGAAAAATAATATGAACCTTTTGTGTGACCATCCAATTTTCGCACTAAATGCCGAAGTGACAGTTCGTTTGCATGAAGGAGACATGTAGTCCATTGAAGAGTAATACGCCACCGTTCCACCCAGTGTTGACATTAGTACCATCATATCCGAAAACAGTTAAGTTTGCAAAAATTATTTTAAGTTTTTGCAAGTAACATACGATCTCACGCGTTGTGGCCGCCGATTTAACTAAATAGCTTGAACTACCACATGTCCAAAATACTTTTGTTTTTGCCCACAACATATTTTGGATCAAGTACCAAAACCAGCTTGAAATCTTTAAGAAAAGCTGTTGCAGTCTTGGGGTTGCTAATCTGTTCTATTTGAAGCGGCTGTGAGATCAGCTACTTTTGCAGTTTTCAACAAGGACATTCTCATTTGGGTAGAAGATTGTGTTGTCTCGTTCAATTTTCTTTTCTTCAAAGTATGTACTACCTGTTTGAATCGAGTCCCGAAACTTCCTGGATTCCGCTTGCACCTGCAATATCAGACTGCTTTGGTTCTCTTACAAACAAAGATCTTTCGAGTGTTTTTGATTTCCGGGCCATTCGTTTTCGCAATATTCCTGTCGCAACCTTATCCACATTTCTGATATCTATCTTCCTTTCACTTCTTTGATCTATCAAAAACGGTATTTCGGCAGTGGGAACTTTGCTTGTTTTCACACAACTGCAAACAGACATATCAGGTTGCTTGCATTTGAAGGCACATATATCAAAAAGGTGTTCTGCGTCAGTCTCAAATTTTTTCAATTGTTCTTGTAGAAAAACTTTTCAGAGGTTTAATAATATTTTGATACTTATTGTGGTAAGCTGTAATCATATCCACTACACGCTTGTGCGTCACTGTAGGAAGTGAGGCAATCTGCCAAATTTGAAGAATTTTTTGTGCTAGTATTTTCGAAATTTCCGCAATATGAGGTTCCTTGCTACCAACCATTTTCAATTCTAAACAAATACTTTTATAGCTATTATAGCTATTAAATGCTATTATAGCATCTCATCATGTCTTTATATGTCGGGAGCATAACAGGTGTTACAGAATCAAGATATTTTGTCATTTCAAAAACATAACATCTTCTGCTGGCTTGAGTATTAAAAGAAGCTGTAACCGTAGTTATTATTAAATTAATTTCCAGTTTCCACACAACAATACACAAAACAACGATAAAATTTAAATTAATTGCAATTTAACACAAACGATAACATACGAGTAAAATGATTTGACACAACTGAGCTCGAATACAACAATAACACTTCTAAATTACTAATATGCATGCGCAGAGCATGCACAATAATGTATCATCCGTAATATGGACATGCGCAGTAGATACTTAACCAAAAATTGGTGATTTGCCACGTTATGTAAAAAAATTTTTTTTGTGGGGAGGCTAAAATTAAAAAAATATATATATGTGTATAATGAGAAGTACTTACCACAGCTTTTGCGCACTACCGCCAATCAAACACCTCTAAGAAACACCTCTAAGAAATGTTTTAACCACCATACCCAGAAAATTTGCGAATGAAAATGTTAATTTTGTACACAGATCAAATGGGCTTGAAATACAAACTGTAACGCTCCATGAGATAAAAGAAGAAATAAAAAATTTAATTCCGATAAAAGCTCCTGGTTATGATTTAATAACTGGGCAAATTATAAAAGAACTACCAGACAAAGCAATACACAAACTTCTGCACATAATCAATGCTGTGTTTAGATTAAGATACCTTCCAAGGCAGTGGAAGGTAGCAGAAATGATCATGGTTTTAAAAACATACAAAAACAGTAACGATGAAAAGTCATTTAGACCAATATCTCTACTTCCTACTAAATCGAAGATATTTGAAAAACTATCTTATACCTGCTTACCAGTTTGAATTAAGAGAAAAACATTCGACCCTAGAGCAAGTTCACAGAGTTTCAGATAATAAAGAAGATAGAGTATGGCACGAAGGATTAGAGTATAAGTTACATCGAGATCTTCCCAAACAGTATTATGAAATTCTAAAATCTTACATAACCGACAGGCATTTCCGTGTACAATATGAAGATGCATATTTGAATCTAAAGAAAATTTTAGCAGGACTCCCGCAAGGAAGCGTTTTGGGTCGCATTTTATACCACCTGTATACAAACGAGACATACCACTAATGAAAAAAACAACCATAGCTACATTTGCTGACGACACAGCAAATTTGGCAGATGGGAGCAATGTAACGCAAGCTACAGAAAAATTACAAACATCGATTTATATAGTTAGTAACTGGATGAAGAAATGGAAAATTAAGCTCAATAAAACAAAATCGGTTTCATTTGAAAAAACACCCGACAAATATGGTGTCTATGAATAGCTACCACATAAGTAAAAGGGCAAAAAATCTCACGTGTACTTTGTAAAATCGTAGTGTACTTTGAGTGTAACTTTACTGATATTTTTCCAAAAAGCGGACTAAATTTAGTTTCTACTACTATTGCTAGACCTTTTTGCTAATGATTATAAACATATCTTTTGGACATGATATTAACACAGTGAATTAATGTGAGAAAAACTCAAAATTTCTCACAAACCAAAAAATCATAATATAGTCAATATGATATTATTGCATTTTTTGATAATTATTGATGAATTTGGCAAATGATGTTGGGGTTTCTGTATACGAAGCACGAAAAAATTGGGCTCTGTCAATTTGTACTACATAAATAAAAGTGTGCAAAATCTCACAAATCCTTCCACTACTGTTGCTTGATCGTTTAGATAATTCTTAGTAATTAAACTGCCAATCGTACATTGATTTGCTCAATTCTATTTACATTCATTTGTTTCGGGTTTGGTAACATTTTGAACTGTAAAGATTTGGATGAACTGTAACCACTTGTCCCGTTAACCAATTTATTGGTGGGATGTAGTCTACCTTGATAAGTGCTAAGTCATCGATTTCTATGTTTGACCATTCTGATGCCTCTTGTGTGGAAATTGTTTCAAATAATTAAGTTTCCACCTATTCCTAAAGCCTTGCTTAATTTTTAATTTTATAAATCATGATGACTGGTTCTCTTCGTTGACTGCTTAGTGGTTTAAATATGCTTTCCAGATGTCTGGCAAAGATGGTGGCATTACATTTTGGGCTTTAATAAGAATTGAAGATTATTATAAAATAAATATATTTAAAATAAGAGTATTATGTGTCGTTTAATCTTAAAGGCTTGAAAGGTTTGTGAAGCCTGGATCGAGGCTCTCTACTAATGGGGAGTAATTAGATCCCAATTTTTTCAGGCTAAACTCCCCGAATTTTAGTAATTATTTCAGTTGGGTTATATCAATATCTCCATTATACATATATTTATTTTGTAGTTATTTTATTCATCTGTCATCATATCTGCTGCGTAATGTCTTGATTTAATCATCATTGGGGGATGTTCTCCAGAATATTTTCTGATATTGTTGGTCATACTAATGCATTTTTATTTTTTGATACACTGTGTTTACTGAATATTATTCCTTCTTGTATTTTCTCCAACGTATTACAATTAACATCTGATCTCTTTGTATAGTTTTGAACCTAAGTTTTTAATAAATTTAACTGTTCCACAGTTTGGAGTTGCATTTTGATGATTTTAATCAAAAATAAGCAACAAATTGAGAAGTTTTAAAATTTTAAATTTACTGGATTTATAAGAAGTGGATAATTCAAATCCTTGCGGGTGATATTCTTGCATAGATACATTTTTAGCGTCACAAGGAGCTAAATCTTCTACTATAAATTACCAATGATATCTGCTAATCCAATTCTTTTTAATTTATTCAAATTATTGGCCTTGTTAAAAAAGTAATTTATAGAGAAAGTGTACATGTACTTAGTAGTCTGCTCTCATAAGCTCACTCTCCTCGTTGAAGAAGGAAAACATTTTTATTGAAAATTTTTCTTGTGGCCTACTTCTAAAGAGGGAATGTAATGCCATAATTAAATTTATTGCTGTTTTCTCTTTATTTTTAAGTGTAATGGTTTTAGATGCTTCTAGTTGCTATTTCAATTCTTATATTCGTTCAATTTTTTAAGTCGGAATCTCGACGCAGTTGCTCACACGCGATCAATAATTATATATATTTTTTTTTGTTGAAGAAGGAACGGTCAGTAATGTCAGTAATGACAAAGTTGGTCTGATTTCTATGTAGCTAACTATTAGAATAATACATTTACATATTTTTTAATTAATTGCTCCGCATTATGCAATCTCTTGTCAGTAACTCTAATCATTACCGTTCATCTGTCTGCAATGTTTTTTTGAAAAAAAAAAAAACTTTCAGTGAACTAGTTTCTCCAGGTTGTTGGATATAATAAATTGAATTAATTTTGGCAAAAAAAAATTACAAATTCATCTTATTGTTGCTAAAAATTATAAAGTATCTAGTTTTTAATTTTAATAAAGTAGTAAAATAATAAAATAATAAAATAATAAAATAATAAAATAATAAAATAATAAAATAATAAAATAATAAAATAATAAAATAATAAAATAATAAAATAATAAAATAATAAAATAATAAAATAATAAAATAATAAAATAATAAAATAATAAAATAATAAAATAATAAAATAATAAAATAATAAAATAATAAAATAATAAAATAATAAAATATAAAATAATAAAATAATAAAATAATAAAATAATAAAATAATAAAATAATAAAATAATAAAATAATAAAATAATAAAATAATAAAATAATAAAATAATAAAATAATAAAATAATAAAAATAATAAAATAATAAAATAATAAAATAATAAAATAATAAAATAATAAAATAATAAAATAATAAAATAATAAAATAATAAAATAATAAAATAATAAAATAATAAAATAATAAAATAATAAAATAATAAATAATAAAATAATAAAATAATAAAATAATAAAATAATAAAATAATAAAATAATAAATAATAAAATAATAAAATAATAAAATAATAAAATAATAAAATAATAAAATAATAAAATAATAAAATAATAAAATAATAAAATAATAAAATTATAAATAATAAAATAATAAAATAATAAAATAATAAAATAATTAAATAATTAAATAATAAAATAATAAAAATAATAAAATAATAAAATAATAAAATAATAAAAATAATAAAATAATAAAATAATAAATAATAAAATATAAAATAATAAAATAATAAAATAATAAAATAATAAAATAATAAAATAATAAAATAATAAAATAATAAAATAATAAAATAATAAAATAATAAAATAATAAAATAATAAAATAATAAAATAATAAAATAATAAAATAATAAAATATAAATAATAAAATAATAAAATAATAAAATAATAAAATAATAATATAATAAAATAATAAAATAATAAATAATAAAATAATAAAATAATAAAATAATAAAATAATAAAATAATAAAATAATAAAATAATAAAATAATAAAATAATAAAATAATAAAATAATAAAATAATAAAATAATAAAATAATAAAATAATAAAATAATAAAATAATAAAATAATAAAATAATAAAATAATAAAATAATAAAATAATAAAATAATAAAATAATAAAATAATAAAATAATAAATAATAAAATATAAATAATAAAATAATAAAATAATAAAATAATAAAATAATAAAATAATAAAATAATAAAATAATAAAATAATAAAATAATAAAATAATAAAATAATAAAATAATAAAATAATAAAATAATAAAATAATAAAATAATAAAATAATAAAATAATAAAATAATAAAATAATAAAATAATAAAATAATAAAATAATAAAATAATAAAATAATAAAATAATAAAATAATAAAATAATAAAATAATAAAATAATAAAATAATAAAATAATAAAATAATAAAATAATAAAATAATAAAATAATAAAATAATAAAATAATAAAATAATAAAAATAATAAAATAATAAAATAATAAAATAATAAAATAATAAAATAATAAAATAATAAAATAATAAAATAATAAAATAATAAAATAATAAAATAATAAAATAATAAAATTATAAAATAATAAAATAATAAAATAATAAAATAATAAAATAATTAAATAATTAAATAATAAAATAATAAAATAATAAAATAATAAAATATAAAATAATAAAATAATAAAATAATAAAATAATAAAATAATAAAATAATAAAATAATAAAATAATAAAATAATAAAATAATAATAAAATAATAAAATAATAAATAATAAAATAATAAAATAATAAAATAATAAAATAATAAAATAATAAAATAATAAAATAATAAAATAATAAAAATAATAAAATAATAAAATAATAAAATAATAAAATAATAAAATAATAAAATAATAAAATAATAAAATAATAAAATAATAAAATAATAAAATAATAAAATAATAAAATAATAAAATAATAAAATAATAAAATAATAAAATAATAAAATAATAAAATAATAAAATAATAAAATAATAAAATAATAAAATAATAAAATAATAAAATAATAAAATAATAAAATAATAAAATAATAAAATAATAAAATAATAAATAATAAAATAATAAAATAATAAAATAATAAAATAATAAAATAATAAAATAATAAAATAATAAAATAATAAAATAATAAAATAATAAAATAATAAAATAATAAAATAATAAATAAAATAATAAAATAATAAAATAATAAAATAATAAAATAATAAAATAATAAAATAATAAAATAATAAAATAATAAAATAATAAAATAATAAAATAATAAAATAATAAAATAATAAAATAATAAAATAATAAAATAATAAAATAATAAAATAATAAAATAATAAAATAATAAAATAATAAAATAATAAAATAATAAAATAATAAAATAATAAAATAATAAAATAATAAAATAATAAAATAATAAAATAATAAAATAATAAAATAATAAAATAATAAAATAATAAAATAATAAAATAATAAAATAATAAAATAATAAAATAATAAAATAATAAAATAATAAAATAATAAAATAATAAAATAATAAAATAATAAAATAATAAAATAATAAAATAATAAAATAATAAAATAATAAAATAATAAAATAATAAAATAATAAAATAATAAAATAATAAAATAATAAAATAATAAAATAATAAAATAATAAAATAATAAAATAATAAAATAATAAAATAATAAAATAATAAAATAATAAAATAATAAAATAATAAAATAATAAAATAATAAAATAATAAAATAATAAAATAATAAAATAATAAAATAATAAAATAATAAAATAATAAAATAATAAAATAATAAAATAATAAAATAATAAAATAATAAAATAATAAAATAATAAAATAATAAAATAATAAAATAATAAAATAATAAAATAATAAAATAATAAAATAATAAAATAATAAAATAATAAAATAATAAAATAATAAAATAATAAAATAATAAAATAATAAAATAATAAAATAATAAAATAATAAAATAATAAAATAATAAAATAATAAAATAATAAAATAATAAAATAATAAAATAATAAAATAATAAAATAATAAAATAATAAAATAATAAAATAATAAAATAATAAAATAATAAAATAATAAAATAATAAAATAATAAAATAATAAAATAATAAAATAATAAAATAATAAAATAATAAAATAATAAAATAATAAAATAATAAAATAATAAAATAATAAAATAATAAAATAATAAAATAATAAAATAATAAAATAATAAAATAATAAAATAATAAAATAATAAAATAATAAAATAATAAAATAATAAAATAATAAAATAATAAAATAATAAAATAATAAAATAATAAAATAATAAAATAATAAAATAATAAAATAATAAAATAATAAAATAATAAAATAATAAAATAATAAAATAATAAAATAATAAAATAATAAAATAATAAAATAATAAAATAATAAAATAATAAAATAATAAAATAATAAAATAATAAAATAATAAAATAATAAAATAATAAAATAATAAAATAATAAAATAATAAAATAATAAAATAATAAAATAATAAAATAATAAAATAATAAAATAATAAAATAATAAAATAATAAAATAATAAAATAATAAAATAATAAAATAATAAAATAATAAAATAATAAAATAATAAAATAATAAAATAATAAAATAATAAAATAATAAAATAATAAAATAATAAAATAATAAAATAATAAAATAATAAAATAATAAAATAATAAAATAATAAAATAATAAAATAATAAAATAATAAAATAATAAAATAATAAAATAATAAAATAATAAAATAATAAAATAATAAAATAATAAAATAATAAAATAATAAAATAATAAAATAATAAAATAATAAAATAATAAAATAATAAAATAATAAAATAATAAAATAATAAAATAATAAAATAATAAAATAATAAAATAATAAAATAATAAAATAATAAAATATTAAATAATAAAATAATAAAATAATAAAATAATAAAATAATAAAATAATAAGATAATAAAATAATAAAATAATAAAATAATAAAATAATAAAATAATAAAATAATAAAATAGTAAAATAATAAAATAATAAAATAATAAAATAATAAAATAATAAAATAATAAAATAATAAAATAATAAAATAATAAAATAATAAAATAATAAAATAATAAAATAATAAAATAATAAAATAACAAAATAATAAAATAATAAAATAATAAAATAATAAAATAATAAAATAATAAAATAATAAAATAATAAAATAATAAAATAAAATAATAAAATAGTAAAATAAAATCAAAATGGCAAGTTTTGTACAAGTCAGGGATCACTGGAAAATAAACTTTACTTTTTATCTGTGAAATACTAATAAACGGGGATGGAATTGTAGCGACCATCGCTACACACACAATTAAGATTATTCAGATATTTCGTGCAATTTTCATATAATTCGCTAACGCTACATGTACACTGTACATAAATATATATAGAGCGTAAATTAGCTATTACACATAGCACTCGTTCGCCATGGCCCGATGAGATGACAATTAATTTTTAACTAAATTCCTCATCAGATCGAAACTGAGCTTTGCTTCGCACAACATCTACATCTGAATAATTAAAATAATGACGTCAACCGCCGTCGTTATAGAATAACTTAATCTTAAAATCATAGTAGAAGTAGTATTAAATTAAACCTTAAAATTACTGGTTTGATGAGATATGTCACCTTAACATCAAGAAACAGAATAAAACCTAAAGAAAATCGCGAATACGCTTTAAAATTACACGGAAAACAAGACGTTCGTTGTTAGGAAAACTGCAAAGCAAATTTATCGACAGAAAAAGCGTAAATGGTGTATGGCTGAAGTCTAAAAAGTATAATTCAGTAATGAGCGCAGTTCACATTACTTTTATAAAAAAATCATCAATCTACATTATTGTGACTATGTTTCCAGAAGTATCGAGTTTTTAATAACTTGGATCCCTAGTCACTCATGACAATTGTGTAGAGAAGTCCAGTGACGTGTTATATGTCGCTACTGGTATCGTTTTCTAATAATCAAAATATATGTATAAGTATAATCGCCTAAATGTCATATATTATTCTAAATTTGGACGTAATTCTATCGACCCGACATCTGGAACATGAATGAGTGTTTTCGTCAAACTGTTTTTTTTTCTTATGTAGGTAGTACTATATGTATTTGTACTATGCTAAAGGGAACATTATTTTTTCATAAAAATACCATTTAATACTATTTGGAACTAGTTGTAAGTTAATGACTTAAAAATATTCCTACTTCTTGGACTATCGCGCTTCAATATACAAATAAAAAGCTTTTTAAAAATTTCACACTGCGTCACTTTTGATACAAAGCATCGATATATATCCGACAAAATTAAAATGAAAAAAAAAATCCCAACATTTCTAATATCCTTTCTAAGGATATCAATATCAAAAAGATATCAAATATTTATTTATCTCGGTTATGTTATTATTCAAATATGTACACATTGATATTTTAAGTGTTCATAGCATCTTCTTCATCTTCTTTCCCATTTTCCCAGCTTCAATGTAGTTGAGTTTAATTTTTGAAGCATACACACACACAAAAAAGTAAATAAATAATTGAGCTTTTACATATATGTACACTCGTATGTACATAAAATAAAAATAATAGTAATACGAGCTTTTTTTTATGTAGCTACATACTTTTTAAAATATTATTATTCTGTTTGATATGTTATACAAAAAGGATATTAAATTTTAACAATTATGTAGAGGTGAGTTCCATGTTTTATTGCTGACATACTTTATGAGTTATAAATTTTATGTAGAACATACTTTTAACGATATACGTATCTACACAAACATAAATGTTTAGCTGTATAAATGTAAATGAATATTAATCTAAGCTAATTTGGATACTAAAGTTTTGGTACTGGTATATGGTACGTATGGTAAGAAGCATAATAAACTATTTTGTATCTTTTATCATTTCGATCATAAAACTTTTTTTGTTTTTTAGGATGCTTCGAACTTTTATAGTTCACAAACAAATGTTTAAAACAAAAAAATTCGTTCACATGGAAAAAGCTTATCAAAATATTTTCTTTTCATTTTGTTTGGTTATATGCTTAAAGCACTATGTTTTTTTGTGTTTCTTGAAAATCATAAACATAATTATTTTGAACTTTTAAAAATAATATATGTGTATATTTGGTACCGGTAGGTGTAGCAATTCTCTTCAAAGATAATAAAAACTTGTTAAAATTTGTAAATAGTCCGAATATTGATGCCGAATTATTTGTCTGATATGTTTGTTTGCCTGATTTTGTATTTTGTTGCTGATATTTTTCATGTTTTAGTTCATAAATTATAATGTTCCATGTTGCATTGACGCAGCACTTTGTTTTGCAAACATTGTACCATTTGTAGATTTGTTCATAATGTTTTATAGTTTGCCTATAAATAGCAACTTATTAAAAACTGTAAGCATAGAATTTTTACCTAGAAGCTAGTATTTTAAACTGAATCGATTTTTTGTCGTTTAGGCTATTTTGCCATTTCGTTGTCGAGCAACTCATGGCATTTGTAATTTGGGTGGTAATTCTAATATACTTTTCCCAGTTACTAAGATAGTTGTACTATCTACAAATGTTGGTTTAGCCTTCTGTATTAGGCCAATCTGGTACAGGATGTACAATATTGGACGCAATGCACTACTTTGTGGTATACCTGCTGATATTTTTTTTTAATTTAGAGTAATTTCCGTAATATTTAATTTCTTAATATTTAAGAATTAGAAAGAACTGCAATAGTAAATATCAAGATGGCTTCTCCAATTTTTTATAATATCCAGGCTGTTTTATGACTGTTTTTCTTGAATCTTTGGTTTTTCCAGTTTTTTCTATTTTGTAACAACCATTACCTCATTTCAACTATTCGATATGGTCTTAAAAACTTTGATATGATTTTCTGACCAGTTACAAACTGAATCTTCTTAACAGCTTCGAAGTCACCTTTTTTGTATTCTCTCTTTCTTGAAATGCCTCTTTCTTATGTTTACTGTAAGTCGCTTATACATTTGCAATTTATTGTTTCACATCTTCCCTAAATTTCTTTCTCTCATATTCGTATACAACTATGATATCTTCTTTCAATTACTCTGAAACGCATTTGTCCTCAGAATTTTGCATTTTTACACAGTAACTCGAAAGATTTTCTCACAATGCTTCAGTTTAAAATCCATTGCAAATCATTTAAATTTATAATTCACTTCTCCGGTTTATCCAACAAGAGCTTTGTTAGTGCGGAGGACTAAGAATATGATGTACCTTTTCAACTTGCCCATTACCTCTAAATGCAACTTATTTATGTTCAATGTTTTTAATTTGTAAATAATCTTGAAAATCAACAGCTGTAAAATTCGTACCTCGGTCAGTTATTCCTCGCTCTGGACTACCAAAAACTGAAATGTTAATAGGGGTTCGTGGTAATAGTTCCTTATTTTCCATGGTATCCTTGAAGGTGGCACAGCTGTACTTCTGCATTAATATTTATCCATGACCTTATTTAAAATCATTCTAAAGTGTTTTGGTTTCACGATCTGGATGAAAAATATGTAATACTGGATACTCGATAAACACCTTTTTAATTTCTGGATGCTGCTTTCTGATTAGGTTCGAATTCAAACACAAGCGAATGCGAATTGAACATTAGGTTCGCGTTTGGTTCATGGTACATATCGCACGAATTTGCGTTCGGTGATTGGTGTTCTCTTGAAATTCGGTGCTCAGTTACTCAATGTGTACGTGACCATACTGATTTCGTTTTTTACACCTTGCCCGTTGGTAATCTGTCAATTTTATTTCTGTAAAATTTCTTCATCGATTGATTCGGGATTTTATTTCGGGAATTTTATTCGGGAATTAAAAAAAAATTCGTCATTACTGTGTTTGGTGAACCTGCAGCTCTCTGCAGGGGTTGCATTTTCTTCCATGTATTAAACTCGTTGACAGACTTAAATAATGTCCCATTTGAAATTGTTCAATTTCATCGATGGGGATTAGGATTCTCAATTCCAAAACTGCTAGACCACTGCCCTTATTTGCATATACATTTGATCGATTTATTTGCATTGCAGGACTCCACGTTGTTATACGTACTGCATTATTTCGAAAGAATAAGAAAGAAGGGCATAATCCATTGGTTATTAATTTCCAAATCGACTTGATTGATTTTGATAGTTGTTGGGGTCATCCATCATCGGGTTTCTTTTTCTGTACAGCAGGAAACCATCACCACCAGTTTTTGTTCCTTGGAACATCTAACGTGGATACATTTTGGTGTATTTTTCTTCTTTCAATAATGGCGAATATAGGTTGTGTAATTCACATAGTCTGGGAATCATAAGTTTTTGACTATTTGATGTAGTTCTCTATCAGGCTGCTCAGAAGGAACTATATTGTCAATTTCAGTTAGTGCAACTTTTTCAACGAAATGTTTCCTGCCATTCAATCGATTCAATCGAATACAAACATCCGAGATTTTCTCCGTTTTTATAGTTCTTATTAAAGAAATCCACAAAACGTATAAATTTTTATTTTTACAACTTTCACTGTGGGATTATGCCAATGGGATGGTAGCTGGCCGGGCAAAACTAAATTTTTGATTTAAATCCATGATGTATTGCATGTCAACATGATGAAAAGTTCTGAAGGTCCGCACTTGCGAACATATTCCAGAGCAACCTCTGAATGATCATCTGATTGATACCTGAAATATAATCATGCTTCGAGTCATTATAGCGAATGTATTCGAGTCATATCAACGATTATTTTTTAGGAAAAGTTGACAACACAGTTGTTTTCGTAAAGTTGTTCTCGTAATTCAGCAATAATTAGCCAGCCAGTTGCTATACACTAAATGCGCATCGTTTATCAATCTCTTCATCCACATAGCTCCAGCCACATAATTCAAAAGTAAATCGTGTGGCTCAGCCAGTGCTTGCATATTAAATTTGTCATTATAACAACACGTGCCAGATATTTATTTAAACGCAATTTTCCAAATATGTAATGTTGACGCGAACAATATAAAATTATCACTAAATAGTGAAAAAATAAAACAAAACAAACGAAAAATTATTTTAAAATGTTACTTTGATTTTTAATTTAAAAATTGTCAGTCAATTGTTTGCTGGCTTCATAATGTAAACTGCAGTAAAATATAAAAACAATTTTTAGTTTTTATTTTGTTCATGTTCCAGTGATCCTATTTTGATATTTCCTCATCGAGTTCCAAATGAAGGCCGTGAACATTTTTCTATAATAGTTACAATTTTTATTCAATCAAGACGTTTGACATATTTATTGTGAAACTGTTTTTTTTTTTTGACATTTTGGTTTCCGAAAAGTTTTTAATTGACTTTTTTTGTGAGCAATTGAATTAAATTAGTGACGAAAAAATAGCGAAAGATTATATTTGCAACTTTTTAATTTTACTTTATACTTAGCCTAAATGAAGAATTTCATTTCATAAGATTAGCTATGGAATTGACCTTTTGCAACCCATTATCAATATTTTGCCTTAACTATCAACATTTTGGATTACATATATCACGTTCGGAAACAATATTGGAGTTTTATGATTCCCATAGTTTGTATCGAGACTGTTATTACCTATTATTCCTAACTAAGCATGTGCTTTCTAAAAGTCTAACTTTATTACACTCTTGCAATTATTAAGCAATCGCAACATTTTGATCACCAAAATTCGATTTCCAATCATTTATCATTTCCGATACGTTGATTTTTTTGTAGTTTGCCTCAGACGATATTTATATACGCTGTATATGAAATCCAAGCATGATTCGAATACCAAATTAATTTTATAGCGGTTAAGCCCCTAAATGGTGGAAATATACTGTCAATAAAACTAAAGCTCGATGTCTGTTTTGTACCTTAAACAACAGTCAACTAACTATAATCAGTTTGATTGTCTTTTATTTCTCAATCACCATTCATAATGATTGTCTTTTATTTCTCAATCACCATTCATAACGGGATGTGTTTATGTTTTAAAATAATTTTTAATCATAACAAGGAGGCAAATCGACTAAGGTATTGGTCATAAAACCATTTCCATTCAATTGACTCGTAATTTTTAATTGATTTTTATTAAAAATTAAATTTGAATTAATTTAAAAGTTTTAGACAAATAAAGTGCATATAAATTAGATTTTCGTCGATTACAGCACGTGCTGGTCATAAAACTGTTAATTCAATTGATTTGTAATATTTAATCAATTTTTTTAAAATCTAAATTGTACTAATTTTAAAGTTTTGGGTCAAATAAATAGTATAAAAATTAGGATGAATTAATTAATTTGTAATTTTAAGGCGAAAACTAATCCAATTTATTACAGCTTATGGCTTTAAGAAATTAGTCCATAAAAAGATTTTTTTTTCAGAGAAACATTGCAGATTACAGTTGAATGGTGGCATACTGATGATGCAGATAAGATTTGACAGAAAGCGGAGTAGTTCATTATCATTGTGGTTGTCTTACTGTAAATCGATTAAGGCTTTTCAATATTTACCTTTATCATATTGAAAGAACTTGAGTTTTCATTGCATTTAAAATCTTAAGGCTGTCGGTTACATTGCTAATTAAGCAGTTCCTCAACAGTCAGTTACTGCATAAATGCCAAGTCAATGTGTAGAATGCGCCATATGTCTGATGAGTTCAGAACATTGAAAAGAGGGTTGAAAACATTGGCTGAAGAAGCAGAAAAACGAAACCCATGTCTCATTTACATAATATCACAAAAGTTGAATGACGATTCATGAAGGCAATGGGTGATTAAAAGCACTGAAGCAGAATATTCGACAGGTTATTCACCGCGTAACAAACCATACCCAAATAAAGATGCATCCACAGTCACCATGAACAACCATTCCATGATTATTGTTAACTGCTCCGATAGGGTTGGAAGACGCTATTGAAAAGTATCAGAGGCTTTATTAATTACCGAAACGTGCGTGAGCAAACTTCAACTATTCCGTCACAACTGTAGGATTTCCATTAGTGGTGAAGCTTCAAATTCCACTATTAACGGTCCAATAGCAATAACCCTCACATCACATTTACATTTTGAATTGGCTCACTTCGCGATGAGCTAACCTCATTACACATCGCCGATCCTCTATAGCATTAGTATCTTAATGTTGATATTACTGAGCAAGTCATTTCTTTAAACTTATGCGTCAAGGGCAGATAGTAGTACCAAATGGCCTAATAAAACAAAACTACTATTGGATGAATTATCTCAGGAGGTGAGTAAGTGACTCGAAGTATGACTTACGAACGTTACAAATGGAGTTTAATATCGACAAAGCGTTGTGTAAGTTGTGGGTGTTAGAAAAGCTTCAATCTACTTCTAACACCTGAACAAAAATATTTCGGGCATTTTTTTAACCTCACATACCAGAGTTACAAATAGTCAGTTGTTTGTAAGATTTCTTTTTGCAAAGGACGGTAACCGATTAGGGAATTCATTTCAACAAGCTACGTCAAGGTTTAAAGCTATCGAATCAAAATTACAACGTCAAGATGAACACAATTTCTTGCCGCGCCATCTAGTAGTCAAGCCAATGTAAACACGAAAAGTGGTATTCGATGGTTTTTTATGTTGATGATCTGCTAAACGAAAGTGGGAACACTAATATCCTCTATTGGTTTTCCACTACACAAATTTGCTTCAAGTTTTCATGAATTATTTATTTGTTGACTTTCAAGCTTTTTTTTTTATTTTATTTATTATTTATTGAAACTAGTTTTTCAGACTAACCATCAATTTACATCTGAATTCTTAAAAACTAAACTATAATGAGGCACTGTTGATCCAGCGATGCTCCAATGCCTGTTCGTTAATATGTAGCTGCTCACATACTGACGAGCTCGAAGGGTTTGGTTCGCTTTAGTCTTCTAACCAAGTGTTCATTATCCAGTAGCCGAGAGGCTTCCGCATTAACATGTAGCAATAGCCTCGATTCATGCTTTGTTGCAAATTTTTTTATTTCATGTTTTACATCCGGTATCCCCAAATCTCGATGCAAATCCTTATTACGAATGTACCAGAGTGCATTGACTATACTCCGAAGTACCTTATTCTGGAAGTTTTGTATAGGTTTGATGTTAGCATTTTTAGTACAGCCCCAAAGCTGAATACCATATAGCCAGACCGGGTTTAGGATTTGATTGTAAATCAATATTTTGTTGTCTGAACTTAATTTTGACTGTCTTCTAATTAGCCAGTACAATTGTCTATATTTAAGATCAAGCTCCTTTCTTTTCTTCTTCACATGCTCTTTCCATTTGAGCTTAACATCCAGTGTCATATCCAAGTATTTGGCGGAGTTCTCGTATGGCACCATCACATCGTTTATGCTGATTGGCGGCGGATTAACCAATAGTTTGTTCGTAAAATTAACATGCGCAGCTTTTAATTCATTAAGTTTCATTTTCCATCGCTTGGTCCACTGGTGAATTTCTTCACTTGCATATTGAAGTTTATTCGCTGCCTCTTCGACAGTTTGCGCTATTGCAAGTATAGCGGTATCGTCAGAAAACTTTGCTATGCTTACATGATCGGACTGTGGTATATCACTTGTATAAAGTAGATATAGGAGTGAACCCAGAACACTGCCTTGTGGGACTCCTGCCCTTACCTCTCTCAGTTCAGAATACTCATCTTCTTGTCTTACTCTGAAAAGTCTTTCAGATAAGTTCGACTCCAGAAGGCCAACATATGGTACCGGCAGCATAATTTTTAGTTGATGTATTAATGCCTCATGCCATACCTTATCGAAAGCTGCTGCCATGTCCAGAAATAAGGTAGAACAAATTTGTTTATCTTCTAACGCCTTTTCTATAATGTCTGTAATTCTGTGAACCTGGTCAATTGTTGAAGGTTTACATCTGAATCCAAATTGGTGATCCGGTATTAGGTTTCTACTTTCTATTATTGGTGTCATTCTTTTTAGAAGAAGTCTTTCCATTAGCTTTGAGGTGATAGGAACCAGGGATATCGGACGATATGATTGAGATTTATTTGGCGGTTTAGCTGGTTTCGGTACCATAATAACTTCTGCAACTTTCCAGGTGGAAGGAACATGCCGTAATCTAATATCAGCATTAAAAAAATAGGTTAGTTGAACAATAGCTCGCTTTGGTAGTTGCTTTAAAACTTCTCCTATTAAAAGATCATATCCAGGAGGCTTTCCGGTTTTGAGATTGAATTTTATTTCCCTATTAACTTCTTTCTGGGTTATTAGAGGGATTTTGCCCCCAATGTCGTTGCTTCCATTTTCGATTATAATCGGTCTCATTTGGTTGGAAAATACCAGCCAGGTGATCAGCAAACACTTCCGCTTTTAATTTGTTATCCCTGGCCCATGAGCCATCACTTCGCTTACTAGGAGGGATCTTCATGATTGGGGTTTTCATTATTTTGGTTGCCTTCCATAATGAGTAGTCTATATTTTCAAGAGCCGTCAACTTTCCAAGAAACGAAGAAAACGATTTTTCATTTAACTTCTGAATTTCTCGCTTAAGCTGCTGTGATTTGTTATTTAGGATCGTCTTGTCAGATGGACTCCTCGTTTCTTGCCATTTTTTCCTAACTTTCCTTTTTTCTAAGACCAGGTTCCTAATTTCTCTTGGGTAGCTTTTTTATATTTGTGAAGTTTTCAACCTCTTCCTCTAGCTCCGTTACCGTTTTTAATCGTGTTTGTAGGTTAATATTGCTTTCTAATTCAGATTTGAAGCTAACCTAGTCAGTTATTTTATTGACAAGAGTGGTTTTCGTTTCCTTCCTAATTATCTTGTCGCGTATGGTAAGTATCACTGCAGAATGATCATAGACCATATCTGAAATATCCTCTACTTTAATAAAATTTGATGATACTTGTTTTGATATAAAGTAATCCAATAGATCACAAGTTTTAACTGCATCCGTAGTCCAATATGTCGGCTTGCCAGTGTAATGTATGTTACATCCCATTTCATTTATTGCATTTTTTAGTTCATTACCTTTGGTTGTTGTAAGATCCAAAGTCAACATGTTTTGCATTAAAATCACCTCCTAATATAAATCGACCATTGAAATGTTGTAGGATATTCAAGGAGTTTGATTTCTTCAGGTTGTATCTAGGTGATAAATATATACCGCTCCTATCTGAAGGCGTTGCTTGGTAGATGTAATTTCTAATACGATAAGCTGGGTTTCAGGTGATTGATAATGCTGGCATTCATGGTGTTTAATATAGGTTTTTATTATTACAGCGGTTCCACCTGTTGTTTGGATATCCGGATGATTTGTTGTGTAAAGTTGGTAACCCTGAATTTTTAAGTAAGATTGTCTTGTTGAGTGGGTCTCAGATATCAGACACACATCGATATTTTGCATTTTTAAAAAGGCTTCAAGTTCATGTTTTTTATTTTTAATACCGTTAGCATTCCATGTAGCAATTCTCAATTTTTCTTGGTACATTATTTTGGGAGAAATAATTAGAATAATAAAGCAGAATTCCCCTGCTCCAATCTTTGTAGCCTTTCAGAAAGGTTGCTTATGGCATTCTAAACATTCTGCATCATTTCTATCAGAGTATTCGAATGTGTAAGGTTCAACACTGATTCTGAGCTGACCTTTCCTGTCGCAGCCACCTGTGCATAAGATATACCACCTCTGACATGATGACTAAAGGGTTCTGTTGGTTGACTCTTTTGTAAACTCATTGGTTTATTTTAATTATTTCTTCTTTTTTGGAGTTCTTTCGCTACCAGACAATTTCTGTAGCTTGCAGGGTGGGCCTGTGCACAGTTTGAACACTTTGCCGCGGTGGTCATCGAGACATGACAGTGGTAATAGCTTGGCTAGATCAAATTATTATAAAACTATGGGTCTTCACTGGGATACAGAAGATATTTTCAAGTTTCATGTGAGATGCAAGTAGCACTTTTTAAGCTGTGGCATACTATTTTCAATCTGTTGACGAATTTTTTTTTTTTTTTTTTTTTTTATAACTTCATTCATTACATAGATTTTTTGATTTTTAAATAATGATACGATAGTACATATACTAGTAGAAACTTACTGGCAAAAAAAACAAACAAAATGTGATGAATAAAATTAGGAACATTTTATAAACCAAAGGTTTAGTGTTAAATGTTCCAACGTTAAAAAATAATTGTAATATATTTATAATGAAATTGAGGGGGAGTTGTGTTGATAGTTATGCAAATTACAAAAAAAAAAAAAAAAAAAAAAATTCAACATGCAACAAACTTATGAAATAATTTCAAATAATGAATCTATATTGCTGACAGTAAATAACCATTGTTTTAATAATTTAGAAAACCGTGCCAAAGAAGTACAATCTGATATGTTAGCAGGTAACTTGTTAAAAAGATTTGGAGCTGTACAAAGAAAATATTTACTGAAATTTGTTGATTTTAATCTTGGAATAATAATTCTATTTTTGTTTCGTAAATTAAAACGATCACAAATTCTAATATTTAAATGATTACTCATCCTGAAAAATAGTTTTAATACTTTAAATACATATAAATATTTAAAGGGGAGTGCATTAAGTTTTTTAAACAAGGGCCATGACGGCGATCGTTTGTTGCTTCCAGTTATTATCCTAACAAAATGTTTTTGAGAAACCACAATAGGCTTAACAGAGTTATAATAAGTGCCACCCCAAAAAGGTATGGCATACTGTAATTTTGAATCAATTAATCCAAAATAAAGGAAAGTCATAACTTTGAAGGGACATAACTTGCTCAAAAAATAAAAAGCCCTCAAAGACATTCGTAATTTAGTTTTAAGATTATGTAAATGGTCTCTCCAGCTCAATTTATGATCCAATAGTAAACCCAAATATTTAAACTTAGTAACTTCTTCTATAACAAAACAAGTAGAATCACAGCTGTTATTCGTATGATTTGAATGAAATATAATTTCATTACAAACTCTATTTCCAGTTAAACTAAAATTAATTAGTTTGGTTTTATCGCTAATAATCATATGTTGCGTATCGAGCCATAGCCTGAGTAACTTCATATCAGCATTTATTTGGGCTAAAAGATGTCGTTCTGATTTAGCACAGTAGCTTACTCCCATATCGTCTGCAAATGCTACAATTTTACCACTTAATTTAATTGAAAAAATTGAGTTTACATAAATTAAAAATAGTATGGAGCCCAATACCGATCCTTGAGGAACTCCAATTTTGATATTACGAGGAGTACTGAAAACATCACCAATCTTTACTATTTGTGTTCTATTGACTAAGTACGATGCAAACCATTTATTAGTATGTCCTCGTATACCAGCATCATATAACTTACGCAACAATAAGTTATGGTCAACCATATCAAATGCCTTAGTAATATCTATAAATATTCCAGATACCAGTTGGCCATCATTTATTCCTTGGTAGACGTTATTTAAGAAGGCCAACAAAGCAGATTCTGTGGACATACCTTCTTTAAAACCATATTGCGAATTATTAAAAAATTTATAAGATGTTAAGAAACTTAAAATTCGTGTTTTTACAGCTTTTTCAAAAATCTTAGAAAAAATGGACAAAAGAGAAATTGGTCGATAGTTCGAACATAGAAGTTTATCCCCTTTTTTAAAAATTGGTATGACAACAGCCAGTTTTAATTTATCTGGGAAAATTCCCGTATCTATACTCAAATTAAAAATAAAAGTTAAGGCATCAATTAAACAATAAGCTATATTTTTAATTAACACATTACTTAAATTATCAAAACCACAACTATATTTGTTTTTCAGTCCAAAAATTATTTTAAGAATTTCAAAAGCTTGAATGCGTGAAAAATAAAAGCTATTGAGTTCAGCTCCGCTAAGTGAAGATTCAAAATTAGGACTGGTAAATCGCTTATTTAGTTTAGATGCTATTGAAGTAAAATAGTTATTTAAATTATTCGCTATCTCAAATGAATTATTAATTATATTTCCATCGTTGGCCATAATTTCAGTTATAGTGTGGTTTTTAGATTTTTTATTATTAATTAATTCATTCGCTAATTTCCATTGTTTTCTTAGTTTGCCGTTATTAGTTTCAAACTTCTTAAAATAAAAAGCGTTCTTAGTATCTTCTATTATTCGACTCACAAATTTAGAGTAATTCTTCTCATAAATATTAAGACGCTCATTACTGGGATGCTTTTTTATCGATTTCACTAGCTTATTTTTTTATGAACGAGTTTCAAAATACCATCATTCATCCATGGTTTCAGTTTTTTTAGCTTATTCTCTTTTAGTAATATTACCGTATTTTCTTGAATATAGTGGCTTAGGATATCAGAGAAATTATTGAAAGCATTATTTGGATCTGTTTGATTATAGACGGTAGCCCAAGTTTCATTTAATAGCTGCCATTTTAAACTATCATAGTCAATTTTACTAATAGTTTGACTATCAGTTAAGTCATTGTTGACTGAGTTTAATTTACTACATTGAATATTCAGTTTAATAAATGCATGATCAGTAATTTGGGCATCTAAAACTGCTACATTACAATCGAGATTAATTTTCGAGCTGCTCCGATAATAAATATGATCAATACATGATCCGGATATTCCTGTAGGCACGTTTATTAAAGAAACCAAACCATTAGTAGCCATCAATAACTGATAATCATCACAGATGTTTGTATCTTTTAAGATATTTATATTTATGTCACCCATAATAAACAAATTTTTGGCACGTGATATGGTAAGTAAATTTTCCAGATCATTCAAAAACACTGTAGTATGTACAAATTGCATCCTGTAAACACAAATCAGATTAAAATTTTCGTTGTCCACCACAAAACTACAAGACATAACATCAGCACTTAAAAACGAGTGATTTACGAATTCACATTTGAGATTACATTTTTTACTTTTATAGATTATTTTTTATACCAGCTGCATAATTATCATTACAATTTGAGTAGATATCATAATTTTCAATTAAATATAAATCTGTCTCACAAGAATTAATCCATACTTCTGTTAATAAAATGAAATGCGGAGTTTCGTTCGTTGATTCTAAATAGGTCAACAAACTATCCAAATTCTTTCTTACACTTCTTATATTTTGCATAACTATACCAATGTGAAAACTATTTGAGACGATTGAGATATTATTGGTATCACTGGTATTATTTTCAAATGACGTTGACATATATAAATTATTTTGGCCTTGTAATTTCCCACCAGCACTAACACTTGCCATTTTACAACATTAACAAATTAGTTTTATAAACTTACAAGGTCTTCAATCTCTTTTATAATTATTCTTCTGTCTCCGTCATTTTTACGCACCATGATAACAGCATTTCTAATCCAACAGTATTTGTAATTTTTTTCACGTTGCATCTCTCTCGTTCTACTCAACAACTCTCTGTTCTTATTTGTTAAACTCTCATTTACATACATAGCGTGGTCTGTTTTCCGGTCCACACAGTTACTCGAGATGTTGTTTTTTAGTTTTACCTTTTGTTGTAATATATCATCTTTGGTATAGCGGGACACAAATTTGACAAATATTGATGTAGTGTTGATCAGGTTTTTATTTGCTTGATTCTTGATAGGTTTGCGACGAAAACAATAATCAATATGCTCTTTTTTTACAGGTAACTGTAGACCATCATTGACAATTTTTATTACAGTTTCATATACGTTTTCATCACTTGTAACAGGAACGTTCAAAACTTCAATACAATTTTGAAGTGTTTGTTGCTCACCAAATTGTTGTTTATTATGTAATAACTTTAGTTCTGTTTTCAAATCCACATTTTCAGATTCCAGTTTTTTTACAGTTATAAATATATTTTCAAGCATATCGAGACGTTCATTGATTTTTATCATTTGGGTTTCCGTAGTTTTAATTATCTTCAAGAGCTTCTCATAGATCATTTCCAGTGTTACAGTTGGTTGATTTTGAGAAACAGGTAACGGCGCTGGGGCGTTTGACCCATCTTGTACACAAGTTGCACATTCCCACACAACACGGTTTTTGAACAACTGCTCTATATCACTTTTTGTTAGATTCACGAAGCTTGCATGATATACCCCGTTACATTTTTCACAACTAATTGATAAATCACGAGCTCGATCTAATTTTTGATCACATTTTTTACACTTTGCCATTTTTGTAGTGTTATCTTTCAATTATAATTGATTTTATCTTTTTTATTATTTTTATAATTTTTATTTTATATTTATTTTATTGATATTTTAATATGTTTAATTAGTAACTTGTAATCGTATTTATGTTCTCAAACACGTCTATCCCCCACAACAGACAGGAAGAGAATTTGCAAATGTAATATTCATGAAAAGATTAGGTAGCCTTGCACTGACTATCGCATCATCCCTCAAAGAAGAAAATATTCATCTTAAATCGGACCACACAAATGCTGGTTCTGCTGCCGACAACAAAATGGAATCATATATCTACATTTGACAATCCTGCTGACTGTGTCTTTCGACACATAGTAGAATGATATTATGCTTTATCTCAACCTCACTTATTTCCATCTTAGTCCTATGTTGTTATCTCATTTGTCCCGTTAATCATTTTTGATCGACGGGACACATAAGATCTCTCATTCTTCCTACCAGTTTGTGGGTAATTTACCAGCAGAAAGAGTGACGTTATCAAAACCATTTACTTAAACTGGAGTGGGTATGACAGAACCGAAACGGTTCAATGTAAACTGATTGATGACATTAACTGTTCAAGTTCGTAAATATAAGCAGGGCTTTACGCTGGCCATGGCAAAATATTTTGCTTGAGTGTTTTTAGAAAATCTTTGATAATTTTCCCTTTATGTATTGGAGAATTGTCCTGTTACTAAATAAAATGTGAACCGATAAACTTTTCGTTAGTCACTAATCCGACATCATGCCTTCTTTTTTCAATCTCTTAAATATAGTTGTCAGGCGGACATTATGATTTGATGGCTTATCCTTTTTCTTCCTCTTCCTGGAGAAATATTTTGTTTTACGTTGCTTAAATGCTTCTTGACCTACTTCAAAATTGAAACTCAAAATTCTAAAACCATTTCTGTTTTCTTCGACATTTTTAATCTCCAACTGATTAGGAATTGTTGAAACCTTGCTTACACAATAGTAAAAAAGTTGAAGATCAAATCACGAATAATCATGACAAAAAACAAAAGATTTGAGTTTTACCCAATAATTTAAAAAAAAAATAAAACAAATGAAGACAAATAAAGTACTGAATTTCGTCTTGTCAATAAAATTTTGTTTTCAAAAACGTTAACGAATTTCCTATTTCCTAAGCAAATTTCTTTTGGTATACAACATTATATAGGCACAGATAATTTTAATATCCTTGTAATGCCATAAATATGCCTTGAAAATTTTGAAATCAATTTAAAAACTGGCAGAGCTTTTCTTCATTCTTGCGTCAAAACATATTTTCACGTGCGAACACAAAGTACATGAGAAAACAAAAATGTTGGGCGTTTTCTTATTATTTCTTATTACCAAAAAATTAAATTCGACCTTCTTATCATTCATAAGTCTTCTAATTCTTATATACATATATACAAAACATAAATTTTCCAATTTACTTTCATTTTCGGCTTCCGCTCCTTATATTTCTTGTAATTTGTTTATAACACCACCATAGTGGTGAGGTCAATTTTCTTTACGGTTTTTGTTCTGTTCATTACACTTTCAATGCACACAAACACTGTAAAAATGTGTGGAAAGTAAAAATTTTTTTTGGTTTTCAATTAAAGTTAAAAAGTTTTGTTGTTGTTTTGTCTTACGACCAGAGAAATGTAAATGTTTTTTGCGAAGAAATAATTGGAAAATGTTGAAATAAAATAGCAATGTCATGACGTGCACGGACCGTGCACATAAATTGGATCGCACGAAAAGCAACAATAAGCCAACCAACCCTTTTTTGTTTATTCGTTTTGTGCTTTTCGTTTTTTTTTAAATGTGGTATGCTTTATAGCGCTTTTCATTATTTTTTGTAAATAAGTTTAAATGAAAAGCTGATTGACCTTGACCTCAATTTATACATTTTAAAACTTTTTTTTTTGTATTTTTTTTTTTTTGTGTAGGATTAAGTAAATTCGGTGATACAGAATACAAAATAAATACAATTTCACCCTATAGTTGAGCTTCATAAATTCTATAGTGTTCAAACAAATATAAATTACAAGTTGGGGCCCTTTACTCAAAAAACTATATGGTATATAAATTAAACTATTTAGTTTTTCCGAAGAGGGTACGGAGGAGATATGGCGAACAAACATTTATACAATATATACACACACACACATAGGCCAAATAAATTATTTATTTAAATGGACGTAAAAGCTCAACGAAAATATTTGTTTTTGGTTTTTGGGGAAAGATTAATGAAAAATAAGTAGATAAGCCCATAAGTTATAATTTAAGTGAAAGTTTTGAAAAAACAAAGCAATAATAGAATAAAAGAAAAAAGTTTTGGAAATCTTTTGGGTCGGCATGTGTGTAACCTTAAACTTTGAGTATATATAAAGATTCTTGCCTCGCTGTTTATATATAATATATCTTGATATCTCGGTTATAAATATATATATATATATATATATATATATATATATATATATATATATATATATATATATATATATATATATATAAATATATATATATATATATATATATATATATATATATATATATATATATATATATATATATATATATATATATATACAGCGATTCCATGCGAAACCGATCACGAGTTGTCCTGACCCCTTTAGATTTTGATAAAACTTCCCAAAAATGTTCTCTATGTTTAAAAACATGAAAAATGATTTTTTTTGTTCGGCACTGTACTTTTTGACAGTGGCGCACGGCGTTTTACGTTTTTCTTGATTTTTCTTGAAAATGCTAATTTTTGAAGTCGTCTTTCTCAAAAACTACTTAACCGATTTGAATGTTTAGTATCTCAAATGAAAGAAAATGAATAGATCTTATAAATAACGGTACAGTTACAATTTTTAAAAAATTGTTTATTAAAGAAAAAATGTGTTTTTTTTAAATTTCATTTTCCGTTATTTTCGACCCCAACGAGTTATCAATTTTTTTATTTTTTTTCAAAGCTTATTCATTTATCAAACAAACAAAAGAATAGAAAAAGTATTGTTATCTTCCATTTTTAAAATATGATTTTTTGAATATTTCAGGATCTGAATATTTAAACCAAAAATCAAAAAAATCTATCAAACTTTTTCTTTGGTAACTTTTCTTGAATTGTTCACAAGCTTACTCTTTTGGCAATGCAATAAAATAGTATGTGTGCCGCTAGAGTTCACTAATACGCAGTACTCTGGACGAAGTGCAGCAAAACTAGACAATCCCATTTTATATTTGAATAGGTTTTTTTTTAAATATTTGATGAGCTTCCTTCAAATTACAAAGAACTAATCTACTCTGATTTATAATAATAACTCCTTCTAAAGACAGTGTCTCGAAATCTCCAGCACATACTCGACTTATTTTGTCATCTTCATAAAATTTTTGCACCAACAATGCTATTTCTTGATTAAAAGTTGTTGATCTAACTTTGGTGTTCGGTGTTGACATGAAACCTTTTTCTTTTTGAACCTAGTTTGCACTATTTGTAAATAATAAGACACACCAAACTCATCATGCATTTTCCGAACAGGCCAGCTTTTTCAATACTATCACCTGGTATGCCATTATCGGCATGCCCGGAACTGCACGAAAGCATTTCCTCAGAAACTTCCGCTGAAACTTCTTGAAATTTTTGTTGTTTATAATTTTCACTTCTAATTTTCTTATGTACTAAAGGAGAACTGTGCATTGATTTTAAAGTATCGTTGGAAGATCCGGATGAATGTATTGCTCCCCATTTGATGAACTTACAGAAGAAGCAGGTGAACATGCTCGATCCAAACTAATATCCTGTGAACCAAAGGGTCCTTCTTCATTATCTCCATTTGATTTACTTTTATAAATCACCAAATAGCATTTTTTGCAAATTGTATGACTTTATTCATGGTAATCCCTTGTAGATTAGCTAAATTAATTAAATAATCATTGACTTTTCGACTACATGATTGATCTTTGTATATATGGCACTTTACACACTTAACTTTCATACTGAATATATGATATTTTCACCTTTGTAAATTTAACTTCAAACTCTACGTTTCGAATGACATAAATTTTACAAATCACATATTTACATGAAACTGATTTTGTTTTGAAACCCAAATACCCAAATTTCAACAAGCCTGCTTCCCTTTCTGCTTTATGGATAATAAAACCTTCAGTACTTTCAATACTAAAGCAAATTTTTTTTTTTTTTTCAAAAATCTCTGGTCTCGCTTTCATTTTTTGTCCGAAGTAATAATAATTAAAAGAAGCCCGTACCAAGTTCTAAAGCTGTAGATTTATGTTGGCAAATAAGCTTTCAAAAATATCTGGATCCGCCTTTATTTTGTAAGTTTCAAAAAATTTTGGTTATTCCTCATTTTTGATAAGACATTTTTATTATAGTTTCGTTCGTTTTTTAGATAATGATTTTAGAAAGATGGAAATATGGGTGGTGGAACACCTGCTCTTTATTTCTTCTAAGGAAGAAATTTAAAAATAAAAAACAAATTAGATATAGCCCAGCAAAACTAATAGCAGGTACTCATAAATATCATAGGTTTTGTCCAATTAATAAGACATCTTTAGATATTAGAAAATTTTCATTTTCTAATATCTAAAGAGGTTTTATTGCATTGCTAAAAGTGTAAGTTAGTGAACAATTCAAGAAAAATTACCAAAGAAAAAGTTTGATAGATTTTTTTGATTTTTGGTTTAAAATATTCAGATCCTGAAATATTCAAAAAATTCATATTTTAAAAATGAAAGATAACAATACTTTTTTTATTCTTTTGTTTGTTTGATAAATGAAAAAGCTTTGAAAAAAATAAAAAAATTGATAACTCGTTGGGGACAGTACAGAATCGCTTATCGCCACTCTCGATAAGTGTAAATACTCGATAGTTGCAATTTAAAAATATTGCACTAAAAAACTTGTGAACTGCAACTATTCAAAATTAATCCCGATAGTTGCAACGTATTTTTATTTTTATTTAACAAAGAGAATACGTGGAAACATGAAAGAGACAGTGAAAATGCGATAATGTTTTGTAAAAGAATGATAAATTAAACAAAAATACATTAAGAACCCAAATATTGACGGATGTGAAGTATGTCCTAAACAACAACAAATTTCCTAAAAATTGCAACAACAAAATAAACATTTGTATGTATGTGTAAAAACTACGTATTATAAGTACGTATTATCGAATAAATTATTTTTTATAGTTAAAAAAAACAAATCAAGCGAAAACTATTATTTTAAGTTGTATTCAAGACTTGTTTTCTAAAACAAGTGCACTCGTCGAATAGACAAGAGTCTATTCTAAAAGAAAATCATACAGACAAGAGTCTATTTCAAAATTCCAGGGGAACAGGTAGTTAGGATTGAACATTTTTGATGTACATAGTAGCGATACATCAATTTTTCCCGATTTTTCATGGTTTTCCTGAAAAGCGGACACTCTAGCGGAAACTTGTTTTGAGTAGACAAGAGTCTATTCTAACGGAAAATTTTACAGATTTTCAAAATTCTAGGAAAACAGGTAGTTAGGAATAAACATTTTTTATGTAAGTTTCATAGTAGCGATACATCAATTTTTCCCGATTTTTAATGGTTTTCCTGAAAAGCGGACACTCTAGCAGAAACTTGTATTGAGTAGACAAGAGTCTATTTAAAAGGAAAATCATACAGATTTTCACTTAAGCTTTTTCTCTAAAACTGATAGATATTTTGTTCCAATGGCCAAAATTCACTAGATGTATGTAGAATTTTTCATGTTTTCAGAACAGGCTAGATGAATGTTTGAAAGACAAAATTGCATCTTCAAAGAATGCGTTAAACACATATATAGGATTACCCAATAAGAAGTTTAATTTTGAATAGCCTACTATTTGGGCAGCTGTCAATTTTGAAGCTATCATCTTTTGACATTTGACAAATAAAAACTACGCCATTACAAAAAATGGTACGATACCCACTTCAACAACGCACTGAAATTTTTAAAATTCACTACAAAAATGGTAAAATTTTTGCAGTCACAGTTCGCAAAATTAAAGCACTTTTTGGTCGTTGTGAAGCACCTCCTCAGCCGGAGGAGTTTCAATAGTGAAACTGGTAGACAAAATTGAGCTGTTGGGACAAGTTAGTGATGTGAAGAATCAAAACAGTATACGTCGCTCAAGAATAACTGAGAATATTCCTGCTGTAGCCTTTAGTGTTGAAGAAAACCCAGGTTTCTCGATTCTTCGTCGATTTTTGGAATTAGACGATTTAAGAACTCAAGCCGTTCGATCACCATATTCGTCGTATCTTCGCTGATTCGGTCCTTCAAATGCACCAAAATGATCCGAATTTTTATCGAAAAATCATCTTCAGTGATGAGGCTCATTTTTACCTCGGAAGCTACGTTAATAAGCAGAATTGTCGCATTTAGGGCTCAGAAAATCCAAGAATTAAGAAGTTATCGAGGACATACAGCCGCAAATATGCGAATTCGTCCTGGACAATTTCATGAAAAGGATATGGTGCTGCAATCGTAGCCGTGGCGGTCATTTGAGTTATATCGTTTTCAAATGTTAATAACCTTCCTTTTTACTTTGAAATAAACATTCATTTATTTCTCTTAAAATATACTCGTTTTTTTTTTAATATCAAAATGAAACCTCATATTGGAAAACCCTATATAATTTATACATATATAATATATTCTTTCACTGTATCAAAAATATCCATTCCTAACTACCTGTTCCCCTAGAATTTTGAAAATCTGTATGATTTTCTTTTAGAATAGACTCTTGTCTATTCGACGAGTGCACTTGTTTTAGAAAACAAGTCTTGATTACAACTTAAAATAATAGTTTTCGCTTGATTTGTTTTTTTTAACTATAAAAAATAATTTATTCGATAATACGTACTTATAATACGTAGTTTTTACACATACATACAAATGTTTATTTTGTTGTTGCAATTTTTAAGAAATTTGTTGTTGTTTAGGAAATACTTCCCATCCGTACTTCATACGTGAAGTTCTTCCTAAAAAATTCCTAAGTTTTTTTAGGAATAATTTAGTAAATACTTCACGTGAATAAATATTGTTGAGACAAAATTAACTTGTCATCCGGAAAATGGAGTTCAAATTAGTTTAGGGCAAACAACTGTGATGTGTTTTCATAATTTTGAATCGGCATTGATAAATATTAATTTTAGGAAGGCGGTTAGTTTTCTATTCGTTGCGTGACAAACATTTTGATTCGGCTACAATTATAAATTGTTCGGAACCACTAACGTATTAATTAAATGACTACAGCTCAGAAGACGACTTTCCCTTATCTATTATTGAAGAACGAATTATTAAAGGAAGAACAAGAAATTTACTTCCATTACATGACATACTACAACAAATTGCACCAATGGAATTAATTGATAGATTTATCAGTGAATGGATATCCGAAGATGAGTTACCAATAAATATAAAAGATGATGGGGAGGGTGATGTAATTTCTGAAACCGAGAAGTCCAAGAAGTACAAATTATTCTTTATAATCAGGAGCGTACTGTTAACTTCTTCAATACTGCCTTAGAATGGGGTGAGATAAATTTAATTCCACCGGACGATGTTTTGGGTTTAGAAACCTTAAAAAACTTAAAAAGGCTTAGAAACATTTCAATCACAAAATCATATGAAGACAAAACACATTTATAATGTCGGAGATTATTGAAAACATAGTAGAAGTGCAAAGACAGTTTAGAATAGAATTTTATATAGATCCACCTACAAGACTCACCATTACTCGCATCAGAGACTATTCAAAATGTCCACAAACAGCGTTCTGGGAGACCACGGACATCCACAAGCACCACAAGAGAAGAAGAACTGCTTGAAACATATCGCGAAACTTCAAGAAAATCAGTTCGCAAAGCAGCACGTGAAGTAGGGATTTCAAAATCAAGTGTCCATCATTGTGAATGGTTTTTGGCCAAATGTGCAAAGGACGTAGTGTTTTCTTATAAAATTATTTGGAGTGATGAGGCTTCATTTAAATTAAATGGCTCGATCAACCGCTACAATTGCAGCTGCTGGGCACCAGAGAATTTTCACGTTACAGAAGAACATAATTTAAATTTACCATGAGTTACAGTGTGTTGTTGATTGTCAGAGTAGGTTTTAGTTGGGCCATTTTTTTTTATAGCACTGTGACTGGTGCCGTTTATTTGAATTTGCTACGAGAAAATGTCATGCCAGGTATTCTTGAACAGTTTGGAGATGGCACAAACTTTTATTTTCAGCAAGATGGAGTACCTCCTCACTACCATCGTGAAGTGAGAGACTGAGAGCTTACCTAAATGAAAAATTGCCAAATAAATGTATTGGTCGAAAAGGTGGCATCGAATAGCCTCCGCGCTTTCCAGACCTCACGCCATTAGATTTTCTTTTGTCGGCATTCATCAAAGAAAAGGTTTATTTATCAAAACCGGCAACAGTCAACCAATTTAAGGCGAAAATTAAAAGAGAATGCAGTGAGATTCCTATTGAAATGATTCGCCACGTTTGCGATTCTATTGCTTCGCGTTATCAGTAATGTTTACATAAAAATGGGCATCAATTTGAATACTGGCGCTGACTAATTAAATTGTACATCTATATTTTTTATTTTATACTATTAATTTGTAATATATCTAAATAAATACTGTTTTTATAATCAAGTAAAATGTGTATACATTTTTTTTGGGACACTCTGTATTAACATTCGATTTTCACATTAGTATAGTTAGTTCAATCGTGTTCTAGTGCTAGGTGGTTTTAATTTGCCTAACTTATCAGGCTCTCGCAATATTAATTTCAATTATTAAATCTAATCTTATTGATGTAATATTATCTGCAGATTTAAATCAAATTATTAATGTATTAAAAAATAGAAATCGATTACTTGTAGAGTTTAGACGAAAATAATGATTGCTGGTTAAGAACGATTAGCATCACAAATCAACTCTGTTTAGTATCGATATCTATCTAAAACGAGTTCACTTTACCTAATAAATCGACAATTTTGGAAGTTAAAAAGGATTACGTGGGATAGAATTCTTTTTTGTGTAATTTAAATAAGATTAAGCTTTGTTGATTATTGTGATGTCGATTGTGCCGTTAATCGATTTTAGGATATTTTATTTTTTAGGTTAGATATTTTTGTTCCGTATCGTAATATTCGTTCGGAGCGCAAACCTCTGCGGTTTGATAAAGTATTAAAGGTTGCAAATTGCAAAATTGAATGAACTGGCTCTTTAAGATTAAAAAGAAAAACCCACTTTGTATAGTTATATATAGTTTCAGAAAGCAAAAAAAAAAGTAAGAGGCTTAAAAGATTAAAGTATCTTCAGTCAAGGTATAAAGTATAATCCCAAAAATTTTGGTATTTCGTCAATTTAAAACGTGGTGTATCTGGGTATTCTTGTACCATGTTTTGAATAATAACTTTTCCAGTTCCATGAATAATTCTGCTTATCTCTTTGCATCATTCTTTCATTCCAATTTTTCAAGCCCAGTTAACTAAGGAACAACTATGTCTCCAATAAACGGTAATAGCGATTGTTTCGGTTTTTTGCAACTGGAAGTTGAGAAAGTTAACTTAAAGTTATTTATTCATCTGGTCCTGGTTAACCAACGATTATACTCCGTGAATATGCTTATTCTCTAGTTTTCCCTCTAAAGTTAATTTTTGACAGGTCAATGCGCATGCATATTGGATGTTTTCTTAAATGCTGGAAATCTGCTAATGTAGTTTCGGTCTTTAAGAGTGGTCACAAATCCAATGTTGAAAACTATAGACCTTTTTTAACTACAGTTGCGTAAGTCTTTGAATATCAGGTAAAAAACAAATTATTCCATAGCAACACATGGGTTACAAGTTGATGTTGTGTTCAGCGATTTTAAAAAAGCGTTTGACAGAATTTCTAATCAAATTCTATTGTCCAAACTGCATCTGATTGATGTTCATTCTCGTCTATTTCTTTGGATTAATTCGTATTTGTCTGATCGGGTTTAGTCGGCAAAACTGGGTGATTTTGTTTCGGATATACATGATGTCAGTTCTGGTTTTCCACAAGAAAATCATCTTGGCCCATTGATGTTCCTGTCATTTATTAATGACGTAGAAAATTGTTTTGTGCATTCTGAATTTTTTCTTTATGCCGATTTTTTAAATATTTTCCAACCAGTCTCTGTTATGAGTGATTGCGCGTTCTGCAAAATAATTTACAACTTTTCTATGAATGGTGTGTTGATAACCAGTTGGAGTCTTAAATGACGCGCATTACATTTAAATAGGAAGAAGATGTTTTAATTATAATTTTAATAAATGTTTGATAAAAAAAATCATGGAAGGACTTGAAGGTGTAATTCTTGATGATAAACTTTCTTTCCTCTATTATATGGAAAAATTATTAATAAGGCCAATTTCATGCTTGGCTTCATGTTTCGTTCATGTAAGACCTTCAGAAATATCGAATCATTGAAAGCTATTTACAGTTCTCTAGTGAGATGAAATATCGAATATATATATATATATATATATATATATATATATATATATATATATATATATATATATATATATATATATATATATATCAGTTATATGGAGTTCACAATACAATGTTCCTTCTCAAAGAATTGAGAAGTTATTTGAATTTGGCTGCAAATAATAATAACAACACTCTACAAACAGCAACATTACCTGCAAAGTACATAACAATAATACAACAAATATGTAAACTATTGTATCGCAGGATGACACTTGGTCGTCCTGAATCTTCAATTGGCTTAGAAATAACACCAAAATCAACTACATTAAACATGAAGAAAATTATAGAGTGAAAATATGTAGCAACTGCGGAGGAAATCATACGGCAAGTTAGAAGGTGTGCCCAGAATGCATCCGAAAGAATATAAATTTATCCAGAGATTTGGCCCAACAACATTCAAGGTGGAAATCAAACCGTAACCGTAAACAGTAACGCACATGATGGAGTCTCATATGCTAGTATCCTTAAAGGAACGGCTCCAAAAATAATGATGTACTACAAATAAGAACTTTTTCAAAGTTAATGGATATTCAATTTATGGCGATATTCAATCATCGAGGATATCTGCTACAGGAATGGTCTGGTAACTGGTATGTAATAGTTAATGTTCAGTACCGGTGTTCTAACAGCAGAAAAAAAGGCTCTAAGTATTGCATTGAATGAAGAAAAAAATCAGGCTTTACAGAATTATTTAAGTGAACTCTCGTTCTCTCAGGTAGTGTGGTTCTCCTGGGATCAACCGCTACCTCCAACTTTATCAAAGCAGTAGTTGGACGGAACAGTTGAAACCATAAACAATTTAATATGGGCAGATCCGATCTTCTATAAACTCGGTACAATCGACATACTATTATAAGGTGCCGATTATTACGGACAGATAATATCTACAAATCTGTTGAAAGGTGCACCAAACGAACCAATTGCCCAAAAAATAAAGTTAGGATCACCGGCATAACAACAGCGAACTTAAATATTGTCATCTTTAAGAGCATGGTATCAACGACAAAATAAATCGATGAACAGCTGAAAAAGTTTTGGGAACTAGAAGAAGAAGACAATAAAAGACAATTGATCAAATAAGAAATCGAATGCGAAGATTTTTACAACAAAAATTATAAGTACCAAGCCAATGGAAGGTATAAAGTCAGAATTCATCGAAAAGAAAAGGATTCAAACTCACGATCGTGACCAATGGAATAAGGCCAACCACAAAATTAGCCGTGTGGACTTCGTCGACCACATTTCTAGAAACAATACAATACAGGATGCCAAAGTTGCTTAATACCAACTGACAGCATTGCTTAAAGCTGGTGAATTGAAGCTACGTAAAAAGGCCACTAACCATCCCTCTCTTATGCAGAACATACCATTAGAACTACGAAACGGTAGTATTTTTGGGTTCAAATTTGATTACACAACTAAAACCCTAAAGCTATATTGGAATCCAGAAACAGACAATTTTGGATTTCACATCGCACTAACAGTTTTTAGCAACACGAGTTCAGCCAATCGCATCTTGCTATCCGCCAGTGAAAATGATTTGAATTATGCGGATCTTAGTTACTCTTAACATTGATGGAAAAGGTAACTAAGTCACTGCAGGTGTATATGGTTGGTGCTTCATCAAAAGATGTTTAAGTAGGGAACCTGGTGATTATTCATAACCAAGAGCAAGCTAAATTTTGATACCAAATATCGTATATTGTTGCCACCAAGGCATCTTTCAACGAATAATTACAGATGCACATCTAAAAACACTACATGGTGAAACTCAATTAACTTTATCCTGCTTACGAACGGTTTATTGGTTTACAAATGCCAGATAAAGAGTTCGTTTAAAAAACAACAAATGCATAGTTTGTTATCGTTTTCGGGCTACCACCAAGACACAACTGATGGCAAACTTACCAAGAAAAAAACCATTACTCTTTCACGTCCTTTCACACATATTGGAGTATATTTTGCAGGCCGAATTCAACTGAGAGTCTCAAAAGTAGCAGCATAAAATCATACAATACATAATATATCGGTATTTATAGGCTTTTAAATTAAAGCAATTCATTTAGAAATTTTTCTGATCAGATTTAAATTGGACTTTAAGCGGTGTTCAAGAGGTTTATAGTAGGTAGAGGACTTTGTAAACATATCTACTCGGACAATGGAACACACTTCGTCGGTGCCCAATTCTTACTATAGAAAAAGCAAAACAAGAAGCCATTACACAAGCTATTCCATATATCTTCAAGAAATGCTTGGTTTATCTCTTAATGGTCTCTTGGACGATTTGTAGAGCTCCATCCTGGTAACGATAATTTAACGAGAGTAGTAACAATTAAAAATAGCAGTGGCGGTTGATTTAAGCATCCTATTACAAAGGTTTTCCCTCTTCCACCGTAATAATTAGTAATAATCAGACTTTCAAAACATTTCATATCATATAATATCTAGCCCCTACACAACATAAGCGGAAAATAGCTTAATACAAAAACAAGTCTACTTACTGTGAATAAACAAATAATTTTCATCGCTGAACATGCTGCGAAACACAATCAAAGAGCATGAAAGCATTAAAAAGACATAGATATATGACTATATTACGAATAAAAATAAAACATTACCTGATAAATGTTTAAAACTAATATAGCATGTATCTTCAACGCGATCATGCAAACCAGTTATATACCTCAGATATCAAAGGTTTCCTTTACCGCAATGATACAAAAGCCCGAGAAAAATGAAACACAAATATTGTCATATCGACCAATAAGCATGCTTCGAACAATTTCGAAACTTTTTGAAAAATGATACTAAGTAAACTTAAACCAGTATTAGAAGAGAGTCAAATTATGCCAAACTATCAATTAGGATTCCAAAACTAACTTGGAACCATAGGACAAGTGCACAATATTGTAAATATAACCAAACATTGCTTGTGAAAAAAATACTGTTCAGCGGTCTTTCTGGATGTTGGTTGCTCAAAAATTTGACAAAATGTGGCATCAGAGATTAATTTATAAACTTAAAAAGCTATTGCCAAACAATTTTCACTTAGTTCTGTATAACTATCTTCTTCAAAGACAATATATCGTAAAACAAAATGAATCAATTACCGATCTACCGATCAGCCGATCTTCCTTTTACTTAAAAAGTAATAATATCAACATTTGCTGATTATACGGCCATCTTGATTCTACACAAAAACTCTCACACTTCCACAAAAGAATTTCAAAATCATCTTTGCAAAATTAAGCCTTTTTGAACTGGGACCAAAGAAGAAACCCAAAACCAATATTGTCGAAGTCATCTCCACTGTAAAGTGTTGTATAGCTTTGAGACACATATGGTCTCAACTTTTTGGCCTTCGACGTTTTTGAAAAGCATCGAGTTCCTAGCGATACTCTTTATAATAGCGGATATAATGCCCGTTTTATCAACTGCACGTTCCACGTACTGATCCAAAACTGTGTGTCCTCCGTAAACATGATTGGAGGTTGAGTTAAATTCTAGTGTTATCCACATTTTCCCCCTTGCGAGCATAAACTATCAAAAGTATTGAACTTTTTCCCACCTTGAGATTATTAGTAAACAATCAAAGTATTTACGAAGACATAATGTTAAAGACACCAATAACATGGCAAACAATTCAACGACATAACACTGTGAACGATAAAATCGCTTAAAGCCATATGTGTATATTGTCAATCGATATAATTCAATCAATTTTATCAAGTTTTGCGTAACCTTTATTGATATCAAATCAAACATTTCTTGTACACAGACAAACATACATACACACAATCCCACACACACATACCTGCCAACAAAATCAAATACAAATAAAATTCGAAATTAAATGATTGATTTTATTAAGATGACAAATATTTGATGTCTTGCTCATTCCTAGCCAAATATTGAGCCACATCAGCATCACTATCAAATAATGTTTATATTATGATTGATTGATTCGAACTTTTGGAGTTCTTCATTCTATAGTAAATCGATTACCAAAAATAACCATTTGGTCCATTTAATTGCATTATAGCGATGTTCCAAGGTCATACAGTAATCGTTAATACTTTTAAAAATGAAAAGCTACTAGAGACTAATAGAATAAGGACAAAAAGTGTTTCTATTTGAAGAAAGATAGTTACTGGTTGATGAATATTTGGAGCATCAACTTTATCGTCTAGTATGGTGTTTTTGATGCCTCATGTTCGGTTTTATTTAATAACTTTACGGGGTCGTTTCTAATCTATAGATGTTCATTCATGACTTGACCGAAACTTAGGCAGAAATGGATCCAGTTTTCGAAAAATTCCGAAACCATATATTGCTATAACGTACATCCAAAATTGGTAAAACATTGCTGGGATTTTACGTTTATAAGTGAGTAGTTTAGGGATGAATTATATCGAATAGAATAAAGACTGGCCAGTTATTGTAGATGGCATGGTGTGTTTGTGGAACCGTAATTCACCAATGAAGCTCCGATGCCTTTATTTCCTCGAATCATCATCAAACTATCCTTATAGTAATTTTGACTATCCACTTCGGTTGGTCATTTGATGCCGGATAACAAGGCGCTATCAATCTAATCAATGACGCTATCTGGTCTCATATAAATACGTCCGGCAGACCATGTGTGGCAAACAACAAACGTTGCTAATTGCGCGATGGTCTTGTTTTGACTACAGCAACTTCCAGCCATTTATAGTATAAGCATCCAATAAAATTTCGTTTTTTGGCAATAAACGTATATTATCCTACTTTGTGCTCGATGTCAGCATCCATGAATCCGGATATCCCACATATTCATTTTGATGATGATAAGCTACTCCGCTTTAGGAATCATCGTTTGGACATCCCAAAGGAGAAAATATCAGCACGATCTAACTTATCTGGTCACCTCCTTAATTCCAGTTAAATTCTTTGACGAGATCATGGTATTTTTATGGTATTTTAATGATGTTGAGCATCGTGTATGACTTAACATTTTTCGGCATTAAAATCTCATATACAGCTTCCTTACAATGGATGTGTTTAGACCGGTAGCCGACTTTAACAATCGGCATTGCCCATTTTTGACCCTGAACAATAAATAATCTTCCGATCAATTTGAACAAAAATATACGCTCGTGGGAACTTGCGACAGAATCGTTTTAATTCCTTATGGTGGCGAATAGCGCACGACGAGTAATGGTACCGGAGGTACGCAGGGCGTACCGAACAAGTACACTGTTGGATGATACTAATTGTTTTAATGGGTCTATCGCATTTGGTGTCTTGTACTCCATGACCAATTAAAATTCTAGTCTAATAAGTGATGTAAAGGCTCTGCGATGTTAGCTTTCAAGGGAAAAACGGAATAATAAAAGTGTACAAAAGCCACGCAGAATGGACAGCCACGCAGAATTGTTTCTTGTCTTCTGGAATTACGGCTTCATGAGTTACCTTGATTTTTTCGGTAGTGGGGGCAGACGTTTGGAGTATTAGTATTAGTCCCGATTTTTTAAATAATACATCATCAAGGCCCTGATATCATAACGTTATTGAGATAAAACAATACTTCAGTTATCTCATTTAAAAGATTTAAGTGTCGATTTGTAAGCTCCTTTGTGGGTTACTATTTTCTGTAACAGCGACGATTGTTCGTCTATCGACAACTATTGATAGGCCTGAATCAAACTTATCAAACAAATGATTCTTCTTGGATGAAGAGTGTGTAACGAATGATCGGCATACTTTTTGAATACAGCCTTTACACCATACCCTATAGTCAAATAAAATGAGTAATGTTGGGTTTCTAGTATAGAAGTCGGATATTTTGGATATGATGAATTTGAACTGAATGCTGGATCTCTGGAAAATCTCTTGCGGAGAAAAAAAGTAAATGTTCAAAAATGCTTTCAATAATATATTATAGGTTAAAATTTTAACTCGAACTATATCCAACTATATCCAACTATATTCAACTATAATCTGCAAAGGTTCTCTGAAAACAAAATCGAATAATGGACTAATTTCTCCAAGTCGTAGGCTGTAGTAAATTGGATTGGTTTTTGCCAGAAATTTACAAATTAGCTAATTCATTTCATCTAATTTATAAACACTTTATTTGCCACAAAGCTTCAAAATTGAAACAAATTAGAATTAGAAAAAAATTAATAAAAATAACAAATCAATTAAATTAATCGTTTTATGATCAATAAGTTATGCAATCGCCGAAAATCTAATTTATATACAGTTTATTTGACACAAAACTTTAAAATCAATACCAATTAGATTTGAAAACAATTGATTAAATATTACAAACAAATTTATGACCGCTTTATGAACCCTAAAAACGGTTAATTCAACCAACGAAAACAATGTACTCGCCGAAAATCTAATTTATATACACTTTATTTAACACAAAACTTTAAAATTAATACAAATTAGATTTTAAAAAATTTATTAAACATTTCAAATCAATTAAATTAACCGTTTTATGGCCAATAATATTATCATTGCCATATTTTTATAATTTTTTTTGTTTTCTAATTCCAGGTAAATTGTCATCTTTACTTAATATGCATGCACCACATGTTGCTATTATTGCAGGTAAACAAATTTACAGAACAATTTTACTTCTTAACACTATATATAATGTGTGTTTGCTTCTTTATAAAAACAAAAGAAAGTGTTTTTCTTTTCTAAAAACCAATTGATAGGTTTTAAAAATTTGAGATACCATAACACAAATGATACATGACCGCAGAAGGTTTATTTTACTGTAGTAAGTTAATTTCAATGCATATTGAACTGTGAAGTTCCTAGCTCTGACTAATAAAAATTTAAGTGAAAATTAAAGTTAAAGCCAAGTAAATTATTAACACAATTGCGTTAAATCTTATTCATAAATTATATTATATATAGGTATATAGTTTGAGTGGAAATTAAAGTTAAAAAAACTTTTTTAACTGCAACATGTTTTGACATATAAAAAACTAATTACGTTTTAGTGTGATAATTATTCTGCTAAACTGGTAGAAGAACTGTTCGAATTCACACTCATCGTTTTTTGAGTGAAATTTAGATTATAGAAAAGACATTCGTTGCGTTTTAACTTACAAGTCTGAACACTGATAGAAGATGAATAAACTGCAAAATGGACTAACCGAAACTGATTAATTGCAGGTTGAGTGAAAATGATATGAGTGAAAATGCGGTTAACTGTGTTTTAATACGTGTTGTATATAGAAAATTTAGAAAAATCAATGACATGAACTGTAATTAAGTTTTACAGATTTAACTGTTAGAAGGAAGTTTTGAATCTCACTCATTCTAGTTTGAGTGAAAATTTAAATACTCTATGTTTTGTAAAAAATGTAACTTATTAACCAGGGCAGTAAACAAGCTAAAACTCACTAATGACGACTTGAGTGAACATTATATTTGCAAGATAATTGCTCATTGAAGAAAATATATTTAATAGTTTTATTTGCAACTAGCTGACCCGGCAAACGTTGTTTTGCCTAATATACTTAATTTATTCATGCTCTCCCTGCATGATAAGGCAGAATTTGCACGAAGCCAACGCCAATTTTGACATGCAAAAGAGACTTAAACTTTTGTTGAAACAATATTGCAGACAAATCGTGACTATCCCATGATTTTTGTCCACCAAACAGTTCCTGCTGAATCTATGGCTAATACAGATTGAATCATTGTGGATTGTGCAAGGCTGTTTAGGCTGGTTCCAACGTGTTCAAAAACTCTATCATGTAGTTCACCATCTTATGTGCATCGAGTGCATCATGTTTTGTTGATGGAGTTGTAAGTTTCCAGGCTACCAGCCAATTGCTGTAAAAGTTGCTTGGTTATGAAAGTGAGAGCTTTGTTTCTTAGGGCGAGAATTATTCTTTGACACAGCCAAGCGTGATCAGAGAAGTGCTGTGCGACATTTGGAAACACCACCTGTATCAGTTCTTATTGATTTTCTACAATTCTTTCAATGCTTTGCATCGTTATGCATCTATCTCGACGATCTAAAGTAACAGCATACTCTCCTAGTTGAAGTAGATTATTTGCAAATTGCTTGGCAGAGGGATCAGCGATGACATGAACTCGCATGTTTGTTGATAGTCCAGTATTTTGAATGCCGTTCCAAATATAAGATGATTTAATGCAGGCCTTCATTTCATCTGCTCTCATTCCACGTAAAATAACCGGCAGCGTCTGTCAAAAGTCACCGGCTACCACCATAGTGATGCCTTCCATTCTGTCATTGTTATGTCTGAAAACTTTTTGCGTGACATCAAATTCTTCGAATGCGGTTACATTTGGGAGTCTCAGTGCTTGCCAGATTCAATGGTAATTTGAATTCCAAGTAAACTTTCTTCTCTTCTATATGAAAAGTGTAGCGACAATGCCAGCTGAAGCAACAGCCAGGGCAATCTTGCTTTTTTGTCGAACTTTCTCCAAAAGAAGATTGATAAGGAAAGTCTTTCCCGTGCCACCAGGAGCATCCAAGAAGAGAATGTTATAGTCCTGCCTTTTAAAAACTGCTCTTATAATCTTGTCAAATGCTTTCTTTTGATCTTGGACCAATTTTGGCTCATTTTCCTACGTATCTTGTCAAAAGATCCATGGCATAATTTGTTTCCATCATTTTTTCACTCGGTAAAGTAGATTTACGGGTGCGATTTGGTTCTGGAAGCTCAAAGCTTTTCAGGCTCAATCCACTCATCGATAAAATCTGATTTTCTATGAAGATTAGAGCTCTGTTGAAGATAGCATCACTGTAGTCCAGATCCATGTGCTGTCGTTGTAATGGGGCTTTGTGTTGTAGGTCTTTTAACAAGTTTTCCTTGTGGTTCATCCATAACTGTTGTGGAGTAGATATCGAGCATATTTGCAGATGACAGCAAACAGGTTACGCAATACTTTTAATGATCGAGAGACAGCAGCTTTTTACAAAGCTCTGTTCCAATGGTCATCTTTCCCCAGAAGCCCTCTAAGTTGGCAAGCCTCTTTGTAAATTTTGCAGCGTCTTTTTTAAACTGTTTTCAAATCTATAAATGGTTTTGGACCTCTTACTTCATGCAGAAGGAGTCGTAGATGAATGCATTCAGAGTTGTTTTGATGGACAGTGTACATTCAGTCGAGTGCATCGTTTGATTTTATTCCTGTTTGTTCTGATACCACTTGTCCTTGTTTCAAGCCTTGTTTCTGTAGTTCCAAGTGTAGGACTTTGAAAGTTGGTTGTATAGTAGAGTGCGTGCCAGCATATTATAGGTACAAAGCTTGAAGAATGACGTCAATGCTGTTTCTTGCGGTGCTTGTGCACATTGAAGCATTATTTTGTCGTGAAGTAGATTCTCTGTTCATTCTCACGGTGAACGTTTAGATGAACCACTGTGGGTGATGCTTGTAAATTGGAAAGCTAATTTCCATCGTTCTCCTTCGTTGTGACTATAAACACAGCCATGCTTGATCCTTTGTTGACATACTTACAGACGTACTTTATGGATTTTAACGAATTGCAAAATTCAACGTTGATATGGGCCTTAACAATTTTCGTCTAAAGAAGTGACTACGGAACCATCCGTAGTCAACAGAAATTTCAAATATTCGGTAAGGAATTTGTGACGGGAATCCACCGTCTTCTGGGATTCTACGACGATAGAGTGAATATCCGTTTTGTCCCGTTTGCCTGTATTTCAAAAATCGATGTGGGAATCGCTATGTGCAAATAAACAGCGTGGATTTATGGTTCCGCCGGGTTCGTGTACGTGTGTTTTGCTACACTTGGGAAAAGTTGTGGATCTTCTTGCTGATTCGGGATTTTTGCACTGATAAAGTCATAAACTCAGTGAAAATGAATTGAATCTTTCAGCCAAATAAGAATGTGGGCATGAGGAGGTCCTCGATCTGCCCTTCTATGGAGTACATGTGAACTTTACCAAAAAATTGCCCGTTTTTGGTGAAACTCATTAGTGTTTAAAGATTTTAGTAAAATACTATTGCAGATAAAACGGCATCTTGAGTGAGCTCGTGCTTGTATACGTGAGACCTCCAGTGAACATCGAAGGTAAGATAATCAACTGACCAATGTCGGCAACATTTCCATTGTTGATGACGGCGTGCCTTAAATACGCATACAGTTCCATTCTCAGTGTTTTCTGATTAAGTCGGATGTACCTGAGCCTTTCAGGCTCTATCTGGGCGTACATATCGACGAAAAGTTGATGAAATAGGTTCTTGCTTCTCAAAAATCTTCTTAGACTGTGCATTTCTGTAATCGGGTTCCTTTGTCGCAATTTAAAATGATATTCATCCTCTCGCTGCCAAAATAGGAGCGGATACTGTAGGGTATCGTATGACCTGTATGTGTTGGGAATACTCTGGCTGAAACCCTTTTTTTTCTAAAACTACGTCTCTTTCTCCATGTTCTTCATGCAACATGATGACAGCCACTAAGAGGATGACTTTCAATTTTGGTCCCATCTTTTCCATGGGTAGGAGTTATGACGATGCAGCATGTCTTGCAACTGAAGGACTATTTCTAGCTTTGTTTCTCTAGTCATTTCTACAGTTTTATCTTTCGAATTCTTTACTTCACAGTGTTGGCATGTCACAGATATTGTTTCAATGGTACAAAAAACCTCAAAGGCATAATCTACTGATGAGTCATAATTAAAAGCTGCATTTTATAAATACCTCCCAGATACGTATTTGAGTAGCACTTGTACCAGTTCTAGCTCGCTGCAGTCTTAATTCTCTTTCGGAGGTTGCTTCAGCTTGTCTTCTTCTTTGGTTGATTTCTCTTATATGATACTGTCTGTATTCTTTTTAAGGGGTGGCCTCCGCGTTTGTGGTTAACGGACGCGTTTCTCTGTCTAGCTGAATTTTTTTCCAGCGGTCACCTCCGCTTCTCTAGTTAGTCAATGCCTTTCTCTGTCTTGAAACAGCCTGGATTCTCGTTCGTAGTGGTTTCGTCTTGTATTCTTTTTCGAATCATTTTTCTGCTTTCTCTTCTTCTTATCGCAAGACATTATTTTTCTAAGAGGCTTGGTAGTAATTTTTAAAATTTTCAACAACGGATTAAGTTTTAAAACTATTTAAATATTTTCAAGTTTTGGAAGGATGTTAAAAAAAATTTAAAAAAAGTAATTAAAATTTTAAAATTCAGGCTCCGCAGGTGTTTAGGACTAGTAAATGACCTTCTGTTGTAAAAAATTTAGACCACTGCGTGTAAAAAAATTCAGAAGATTATTTACAGGCAGACAGACTTATAAACTTCCATTCTTATATAAGTAGAGATGTGTCTTGTATATAGGTAATTGAATCACCTTAACCGTGAAACCATTCAACTTGTTGCACTTTAAGTTGCACTAACCTATTCTCACTATTCAAAGTTGAGTGTTATGTATTGTAGAACAAATAATTTTAAAGCCTTGATCCTGAAAGGGGAAAATAAATCAAATTGTAGGTAGTAATTGCTAAAACGTACTAATAAAACTTGAGTGAATATTATTTATTTAGTTATTTATTTATGAAAACTCGATTAACTGTTTTATCTGCAATAGGTAATTTAATGTTCTTACCATAACTGTAAGCTAGAGTGATATAATCATACTAATAGAAATTGAGTAAAAATTAAAGTTTTAAACAATTATAAGTTGTGTTTAGGACAGTAAATAACTTATTAGCATAAACTGGAATTTTATTGTACTATAAATTTTCTATTTACCCTAGTAAAATTCAGTCAATAAAACTAAAGGTCGGATTAGCTAAAGTTTACCAACTAAAGATTGAGTGAAAATTAAAATTAAAATAAAGTTGTTCATTGAAGCAAAAACATTAATGGTTTTAAGTGTATCGTATAATCTAGGTATAGTTGAATGAGCTTTAGCTTTATGAGGCCTAACTTGTTGTCTTTAAGTTGGATTGCTCATTAACCATTCATTGCGGTTTATAATGTTTAATTGATTACACTGTAAGTTGGGTTGGTTGACACTGGCTTATTGGAAATTGACTTAAAATTTAGGCAAGAAAAAATATCACTAGTTTTGTCTTAAAAATAGATAACTTAGAGGTCTAAATTCTTTTAATGGATTCTCAAATTATTTGCTGAAACTGACGAAATATAGGTTGAGTGAAAATTATATTTTCAAGAAAATTATGCATGTGCCTTTATCGTCGTTACAATGTTTTATATTTTTAAATGGGCTAGTTTATTTTCTCATTCAATGTATTTGAGTACAAGTTAAAGTTTTGTAAAGTTTTGTAAAGCTTTTCGTTCGGTTTTAAATCACATTGTAGGTCAAACTGACTAAAACTGACTAATTGAAATTTGAGTGAAAGTTAAAGCTAAAACAAAATTAAATGCACATATTGTTTTTTTTTTAATTTGCATGTGAACAACTGCTTTAAGTTGGACAGGTCTAATCTAACTCATTGAGATTTGAGTGGAAGTCAATGTTTGAAAAATGATATACATCATGTTTTGAAAACATATAACTGAGAAGTATACCCTGATAACAAATATTTAATAAAATAATAAGTTGGACAAACCGAAAATTACTAACTTCATCTTGAGTGGAAGTTAAAGTTCAAGAAAGATATTCATTCATTGAAAATAAGACGTTTTTGAATTGTACTTACAATATGTTTCGTAAATATGTAATTGAATTATCTTAACTGTAACAATATTTCACTTGTTTGCAATGCTGATTGGCTGTTCAATTATCACTCATTGTAGTTTGAGCAAAAATTTAAGTATCAAAAATGTAACTCATTATATTTTTTATAATTGAAAATTAATAAGTCCTCAACCCTGATAATAAACAATCAATAACACTTTAAATTGAATTGGCCAAAACAGACTAATTGCAGTTTGAGTGAAAATTATAGTTGCAAGAAAGTTATTTATTAAAGAAAATATGTTTAATTGTTATAAGGGCAGATAAAAACCTTAACTATAACAAAATTCTCTTGTATTCCTTGTCGACCTGACTGGTCCATTTTTACTCAATGTAATTGATTATTTGTAGATTTGAGTAAAAAAGATAACTTTAATTAGTCTTAAAATGTTTTATAAATTATTTCGCTAGTCAATTTAGTTTTTACTGTATCATTAATGTTTGAGTGAAATATGTTTAATTTGCCTTGTGCTTTGATTTTTAGGTCAATTTTACCTTTATTGTATAGTTAGTAAGACTGAAGAATTTTTACTCATTCAGGTTTCATTCGACTGGCTCATTCGAGTTTGAGTGGAATTTATCGGTCATTATTAAGAAATATTCGTTAAATTAAATGCAAATAACGGTTGAATTTGCAATATATCATGTAATATAGGTATATAAGATAATCTTAACTTACCAAGTAGAGCGAATAAAAGTCCCTATCAATTTTTATTTATTTATTTTTAGCACGCACTTATTTATGTTATATAAATGCTTAGAGGTCTTTTTCTCAAACAATTAATTATCTTAACTGTTGTTTTTATTGATAATGATGATGATGATGGTGAAGGTGATTGGTGATGATGTTTTTTCGTGTAATCGAGATGTTTCTTGATCGACGTCTTAATATGGAATGATGATTCATCGTATTTCTATTTTCTTTTTAATCTGACGTTTGTGATCGCACCATCTATGGATGATCACTGCAACCATCGCAATTCAGCAATTTGCTGAAAAGATAAATTGTTTTCGACTTCGAAATTGATTGATTGTCAATGTTAAGTAAACAAACCACCAACATTGACATGTCGTGAATTTAATTTGTGTGAAGTGATGTAAACACATAATTATTTAATTTATATGTTGACATAACTATTTGTACAGCTGAGTATTTTACACCCAACCGCTACAGGTATCTTAATAGCATTAGCATAATAAAGTTTTACCTTTATGTATAGCGATGTTCCGATTGACCGATTCTCGCTCATTGTATAGCTTGAGTGGAAATAATCGTTTGAAACCATCACTTTGTAGTTTTATCAATCAGTACACTGTGTGTTGGACCGGACGACAATCACTTATAGGAGTTTGAGTGAAAGTTTACATGAAAAAAGGTTAATTATGTCTTGTAAAAATTTTCATTTTGCTTTGTGCCTGCTACAAATTTTTAAAATGTCAGTGAAAATTATAAACAAGAAGCTACAGATCAATCATTACAACAGATTTCCATTCTATCTCTTTGCAATACGTTAATTAAATTTGATGTAGTTTTAATCATCCGTAATTTTCGGTTTGACGGAAATCTCTTGGTTACCTAATTATTTAAACAACATGAACATAAAAAACGCTAGAGGCAAAAATACCCAGAAGAACAAATTGATTTGGTTTTTATGTTACAGTTTCTAACATATACCAAAGTTACTAAAAGCTTTACTGCAAACACAAATACAAGTTTAAAAAAAAATTAAATTTTTGGTTTGTTTGATTTCACCTTTAACCTAAAAATTGTTTTTCTAGTTAACCAATTCCGTAAAACAAACAAAGCTCTATAAATATATATCCTTAAAAGCTCATGAGTAAAACGAATAAAATAAATGTCAAACCTAATGTATATAAACAGATTGGGTTTACCCTAACAACGAAAAACTAACAGTATCAATGTCTCTCTGTATATATATACATACCAGACACGAAAACTAAAGAGATTTTCGGCTCGTTCTCCCTGTCTCTCGAACAAATGAAAATAAAACATGTCCATAGAGACACATTTAAAACTTTTGCATTTCATTGTTGAGCTTTACATACATTACAAAAAACGAACATTTTTTCCTTAAAATCAAATGGATAAATCGTAAAGTATTTATAATATATATTCAAAGCTTTTAGCACAAATATATAATCAGAGCTTTTATTGAAAAATAATTTTTTTATTGTATTGTATTACATTTTGATCATTTGCACGTGGATGCGGCCCTGTATAAATTCATTTAGAGATTTTAAATAAAATCATAAACTAAATAATATACATAAAAGCTCCCTAAAGTGTTTTTTTCGTTGTTTGTTAGTTGGGTGGGCGTTTAAATAAAATATTATATGTACATTCGTGTACAAGACGAACGCGATATAAAAACCATTATTTCGAGATAACTGCGGCATTAAAATTATTTATTATGTTAGGCATGTGCTTTAGAGTAACAATGATAAGAGAGATTTAGTTAGGCTGGCACTAAAATTTTTGATTGTTGGAATGTTTTGATTTAGCTTTTACATAATTGGCATTACATAATTTTTGTGACCGATTTTAGCAGCAAGCAAATTTTTTTGTTGAGTATTGTCGGTTTAAGCTTTAAATCTATAAGTTAATGTTTTGACGAGCTTTTATTCAGTATTACGAACAAATGAAAATTTGTAAATATTTTTTATGATTTTTGAATTGTTAAACAAATTCTTTTGCTTAGTAAAGTTTTTTCATTTTAACCGATCTGATCAGATAAAACACTAAAAGAAAGCTTATAATATTCTTGCAATTTTTTCAGTAATAAAAATAAAAGCATTTGAAACTAAAGCTCTAGTAAAAGAAAATTCTATCGACATTTAATAGATATATTTTTATGGCTTCGAGCTGATTTATCAGTATGTTAAACTCCTTAAAAGTTAAAAGTTTCCCTTCATTCGACGAATATGATATTTTGACAATTTAACAGCTGCTTCAAAAATACAATTAAAATATGACAAATCAGGTGGTGAAAATGTTCATGTACAAAGTTAGTTACGTTATCTGAGAATACAATTTTATATAGCATCAATGAATGAAGCACAAGTGAGTGCTGAAGCTAACTCCAAATGAACTGCTTTTGTCGCCGCAGACACCCAAAAATGTCATTTGTAATAATGCATTTAGAGGAATGCTCCTATTCAATAATTAATCTCAGTGAAGTTCAGATGCCACTAATTTGCTATTGGTGTAAGTTGATGATAGAAAAAAGATTTTGTAAAAAAGTAAATTCGTCGCCTACTTTATTTTAACCAATGGATTACAGTTTGAAATAAAAGCCAGCTCCAAGTAGTCAATTGTTTATATGAGGCTCATCGATATTGTACTTATTGTTGTCTTTAACGAGGAAGTAGAGACACAAGCAATGCCCTTGATGTTAATATGTGACAGTGAGTCTAGACTGTTAATTAAAAATTCTCTCATAAAACTCAATTTGATTCAAGTAATGGTCGATCTAAAACTCAACGGCAGCATCTATCTCGATTTTAAATAATAGTGGTATCAATGGAAACGAATTTTGGAGTAGCGGAAACCACTAGATGAATTTACTCATCAAAATGCTGGTAGAATTAATCATGATATTCAACTTCGATGAAGATGACCCATAATTGATATGAAATGAGTCTCTGCTCTATAGTGAAATCGGTAGGCGTTGGTGATCATTCGCAGAAATTTGGTTTGACTACGTTGTACAATGTCTCTATTGGATTTATGAATACAACCCCATAGCTGAGCACCAAACATCCATATTGGTTTGAAAATAGTCAGGTTCTTTTTAGAATGATGCCCAATTAACCAGTACATTTGACAGTTGAGCTTTAAATCTAAATGTAGACCAAGGTATTTTGCCGATTCAGCCTGCGTCACTTGCTCCCCATTGCGGTATATATGTAGACTGTTATTTTGGTGTAGAAGAGTAAATGTCACAACGGTTGATTTGAGCTCATTACGCATGATTTTCCAGTCAATCCCTTGTGCCAAACCCTATCAAAGGCCTGGGATACATTCAGAAGTACGGCGGGACAATATTTTCTTCTTACGCTTGCTCAATTACTGTAGTTATTCGATGGACTTGATCTATTGTGGAGTGGTTATTTCTGAATCCAAATTCAAAATCAGGAACCTTTTCGATTGGCCTTAGACGTTTTAGTAATAGTTTTTCAAACAGCTTTGATAAGGTCTGAAGCAGTGAAATTAGTCTGTATGATGTTACTCCTTCATCAGGTTTACCTGGTTTCTTCAGCATAATTATTTGTGCCGTTTTGAAGGATTTGGGTAATCTCATACAGGCATTAAATACGTATGTGGTCATGATAATTACTTTAAGTGGAAGTTCCTTGAATAGACCTGGTGATCTTCCATCAATTCCTGGTGCCTTTTTTTGGTTAAGACTTTTGTCAATTTCTTCAGTAATTTTCATAGGCGTAACCCTTTTAACATCCTGATTTGGTTGGTAAACAGGTGTTACGTCAATGTTGGATTGAATGTCATGGGGTTGAAACACTGTTGTTAGGTGTTGAGCAAAGAGTTCCGCTTTTTCTTTGTCTTGTCGAACCCAACTGCCTTGAGCATTTTTTATAGGTGGTACTCGAACTATAGGTCGATTAAATTTTCTGGTTGCTTTCCATAACGAGTAGTCCTTATCCATTTAAGTAGAGGTCGAAGCAATCCTGTTTTAAACTTTTGATTAGCCTATTGATTTGGTTACTTATTCGAATGGAAGTTGTCTTGTCAGCGGGAATTCTAGTGAGATGATATTTGTTCCTTGATTTCAGCCGGGTATTTGACTTCAATCTCCGCTTTGTCCTTTAATGGAAAGAAATTACTTTTCAGTTTTGCCACCCTTTCTTTGCCACCATTTATTGAATGACTCGATAAATCTTTTCCATTTTGTAATCTAGCTATAACACTTGTCAAATAAATTCCTGGTAATTTCGTAACGAATGAAAGCTCTTCACCTAAGTTAGTACCCGGAACCACCTTTCTTTTAACAAAATCCGCAATCTTATATCTTCTATGACTGGTCGGAGAGTACAATATAATATAAACGTGGTAGATAATTGGATCTTATAATAGAGTTACGTAACGATTCAAACCTATTCTTCTAAAAAATTCTCAAAAGTTCTTTTGCACTATTTTGATAGACACATTGAAAAAACGAAATAAGTTCGGACCAACAAAATATAACCATGAGATACAACAGATAACGACCATTTATGCTATGAACCCGTTAATTTTAAAATATCATTTTTTGAGTATTAAGATACACAGCAAGAAGGACCTTTTAACCTCTATTAAAATTTATACTTAGCTGAATAGACTTCAAGTCGCTAAACCAATTGAATACTCCTCGAATTAATAGCAGAAAATGTTCGTACGGTGGTATGTAATTTTTATGTTTGAAAGCGCCACTTTGTTTAATGAAATTCACTTGTTTAGTTCTAAAGCTGTTCTCGATATATATCCATCTTTCCCTCTGAAAAGTGAAGTCAAAGATTTTGCAAACTTGGCGTAATCCTTACTGAAGAGGCAATATAATCTAGCAGTTTGCAAAGATGATCTTACCTCTTTTCAGTGATTCTGCTATTGCGTTTAAAATATTTTTGTTTGCCTAGTTTTAGTCTTTGGTGACCAACCGTAGAAACTCGACTTTTTTTTAGGAATTCTTGTTTGTCTGGTTGGATTTTAAGGTTGACTTTTTCTAATTGGTTTACTTTTTGAAATGAGTTCCATGTTCTCGAAGTGCTATATTTTCAGTGTTTTCTGAAATGATAGCAGAGGATATCGTCCAGAGCACGTTGAAAAATATCTCAAAATCCGTTTTTTCAAGTGAAATTTAATGCAAACCCTTCTTTTTATCTTTGGTGGTAAATGTATCATATTTTCACCGAGGTTTTCCAAAATTTCATTAAAATGTCGTTTGTTTCTCTGGAATTAGTTACCAATTCGGGATTGTGAGTATTTATCGTTCGGGAGGCAATGACCATATCTTACATTTCTTTTGTCCGCTGACGCGTGGGAGGTTTAGGGTAATTTGGAAAGTCTAATTAATCCAATTGCTTATTGATTTGTTTTTCGACTACATTATTTAGGCATGTAGAGTAATGATTTGGTCTTTAGAGTGTACTGGTTTAGCTTAATGGGTTCTTATTTTTACATTTACCTTCGTAGTAAATTAAACCTTTTTGGTCCAGTGCTTTCTGGTCCAGTGAAAAAGTTTAGATTTTCGGTAATTAGCATTATTTTTTGCATATAGGGTTGAGTATACCCTTACATTTGTTAACACAGTTTGACATATGTTGTTTAAATAGAATACTGGGACTTATGATAATATTAACGAATGATAAACTGTAGATTCCCATCTGGATCGAATCAGTCTATCATGATAGGATGGATTATTTTTATGCTCCCCACTACTGATTTGGTCATATAAATGGTTTTTTGTTTAATAGGATTGCAAACTTATTGAGGTTGAATGTAATTTTTATTGGATCCTGTATCTTTCAAAACTTCAAAAATTCTGCCATTCTTTACTATAGATGTTCTATAGATAGGAGAGCGAATAGATATTAAATTTAAAAAATTATTGTTTTCTAGTTTTTGAGGTGTCTCTTGTTAAGTTGTCCACTAATTCCTGAACCATGTCCGAGCAGGGCATTTTGTTTAGTATTAGAGACAAATATTGGTAAATACTTCGGTAAAACTCGGGATTTGTTTGAATAATTACCATAAAGAGCTTTGTAAACTATTGTAAATTTTAAAGCTTTTAAAGAAGACGAAACGCAGCTGATCAAATGGAAAATACTAATAATAGAAGCCTAATTGTTTTATTGGTGAAGTCAGACAGAAATATATACTTTTTGTTCTAGATGATGCCATTAGTAAAAATTATTGTACCTGTTTTGATAATGACAAAATAAAATCAAATCTAAGGCTCATGGAAATTGCGTCTCTTTTTACCGCAGCTTTATCCCGTTTTTAGGCAGTTTATTTCCCCGTATCATTTCTTAAATGATTAAGGAAATTATTTTATTTATAGTTGTAGTAGTGATCAAATAAATGTATTGGTAAATCCAGAATTGTGTGAACTCGTTTGACAGAATATGATTGAATTGATTTTGACTAGGTGAAAATGGGCATAGTGTGGCTTTACCTGTTGTAGTTTTGAGATGACCCTCTTCCAAAAAGTTGTACAATGGAATTAAAAATCTTAAACTTTTGCATGAAGTACCTACCGTAGGATAGCCTGACTCATAAATAAGTTAGGTATTTATTTTCTTGTATCTGGCCTTCACCTGATATTTTTTATATTGATCTAATCTACGTGAAGAGGGTTGTTTAACTTCATCTGTGATAGTTTGCCTAGGTGGTCAAGATGTTGCTGAACCACCAATACAACGACAGTCCTTTTAATGTTTTTCCCCGTTTTAATTGATGTTTGGGGTTGTATTACATGGTTCATAAAATGGTCCATAAAATGTAAAAGTCCATTGACCTGGTTGCTTTTAATTTTGCATGAGAACACCCGCCTGCTTTGTGTTCGTTGAGGTCATGGATGATCGATGATAGATTTTTGGTTTCATTTGCGGTCCATTTTAAACGTCATTTTCACTGAATCGGTAGTATAGCTCACAAGCAATATCTCGTTTGAGAAGCAAAAAACTAAAGTAAATAATCACCTTTCTTAACTTCTTCGTCAAATGGCAACAGTCATTTATTTAATGATTATTGGTTACTTTATGATTATTGGAGACCTAATTATACCCAACAGTGTCATTTTGTAAGCTCTTCATTTTATTGGTAAAAGTTTCTTCAAAAATCGTAAGAAAAATTAAATCTAGAATGGAAATATCTAATAATGCTTCTGATAAATTGGCCTTTTTCCTTTTATCCAAAGAATTTGATTGAATTACTACGACAGGTTATAAGTATTAAGTCAAAAAGTTTCAAAGTAATTTGAAATGAGGTCTTCACTCATCTTGGAGTTTTGTTTAGTCAAAAATTAAAACATCCGGTTTTCCGTCTACAGTGTTTTACAATAATTTTTCTGGTTGTAATTTTGCAGTTATTGCCAATTTCTTTGGTTCTTTTTATTTTTAAAATATTTATTGAATTTTTGGTAATAAACTGGCAATATATCTGTCAATATTATTAAATGGTTCCTATATTTGTTGGAAGTTTTTCCAGTTATTTGGAAATCTTCACATTCTTCAAATTTTAAAATCTGGCAAAAGGAACAAAGCATATTCGAGAGTTGCTTAAGGTTCTCATATTGAATCCCTTTTTTTCGTTTGATTCTTAAACGATAAGTGTTTATGGTGTCCGTGTTACTTTAAACATATATTAATAGAATTCAGGTGGTCCAGAAATTTTTCATAATTTTCTATGCCATAAAAATTATTGGGTTTTATCGGGTGAAAATGCGGTAACAAATGTCGTCGAGAGACATACACTTCTAAAAGTTGAGCCAGTTCATCTTAAAATGATTTGGTAAATTTTATCATGAACCGCTTTGGTTTGGATCCATTTGATTATCATATTTTTAGATTTCAGTAAATGCTGTCTAGTAATGTACGTTGTTTTCTTGTTAGGGTATAATTCTGCAAAGCAAAAGCAGTGCCTCATATTTGTTGATTAAACAACTGATTTTTTTGGCTACAAAGCAATTTCATTTTTAGAAATATTTAAGAGCCACGAAGAAACCATATTTGAGGCGGTCCTGGCATACAGGGAGTTCAAGGGAGCATGTTGTAATATTTTTATCATCGACCTTGATGATCAGTTTGTTGTGAAGCACAGCTCCGCATATTTCCAATCGAGTAATATATCTGACGTAATATAAGTTATATCAGTTTGATTTTAGCTGTGCTCCAAGATCGTTTCAAATTAGGTGGTAGTGTGTCGTGCCATTCTGTTTTTTACCACAGCAACTGAAGTAAATTTTTTAAAGGTGATCAATTATTTTAAAACATTCTGATTACATTCAAGTTACGTTTAGATGGAGGGTATAAGCTTAATTTTTAAACCCTAAAACGTAAAATCGTCTTCTCTCGTCAACCATATTGACAGTCATATTGGGGTCATCTATTATTTGATGTAACGACCTTATGACAAAAAATGATGTTAGTTATCTAACATGTTAGTTAGACCGTGTATGTAACGGGTTTTGCAAGCTAAATTTTTTCGCCATACTATTCTTTTATAGTTCTGTTGTTTTAGATGAATCAATATTTGCCGGTACATTTTTTCAATATCGGCGACAAACGCAATTGTATACATATGCAATTGTATTTAATAGGGCAAAAACATTCTAATTAGTGGAATAAATACAGGCAAGCTCTAACACATCACAACACTGAACTAAGGCGTTCCAAACGACTTACGTCGGGTAAAATCTGTTGTAATAATTATTCCATTAACGAGATTGGGTTTCTTTTCCAATCCGATGCTAATTATACATCAGCTCGCGAATAGTCAGTCGAAACCCTGCTTTTGGTAAATTTTCCGGGTTGCGCTGTTTGCGACACAAATACAACTACTAATACCATATTTCGTACATATATGGGTGCAAATGTGGGTTTCCTAATAGTTTATCTTGGAGGCTTTTTATTCCCGTACAAGCCAAATGGGCCATTAACTCCTTTCAGCCGTTCAAGGATCCAGGCAGGGATGGAATCTTCCCAGCCCTCATCCAAAGGGGCTTGAACTTGGTTACCCCTGGAAGTTTTATTTAGAGCCAAAGAGGTTTTTATCCCTAATCTTGGCAATCGGCTAAGTGAACCCCCTACGTCCTTGCAACCTATCAGTCTTACATCGTTTATTCTCAAAACTATGGAACGACTAGTAGATATTCATATCAGAGACTGGTTATCTGTAACCAGACCTCTGAAAAAAGACCTCCCTTCTGCAAATCCACAGAGGGGAGATTTCATCTACTTGCCACCAAGATTGATGCGGCCAACGGTGTAAACGAAAGTGTCCTTTGTGCTCTTTTTAATATCGAGGGAGCTTTTGACAATACTAGATACGACTCAATTGCTAGGGTCATCAGGCGTAGAGGTATTGATGATCCGACTAACCACTGAATTAGTTCCATGTTGGTTAGTAGGCAAATTACATCCAAACTAGGTAATGACAGTCACGATTACGGCAGTTAAAGGATACCCAATAGGCGGTATCCTTTCACCTTTGTTCTGGTCACTCGTGATTGACGAGTTACTTGATCAGCTTCATCTACTCCTTTATAATTCCATTATTCCATTGAACATTGGTTCAGTTAGTCTAAATAATATCACTATTGGATACTTCAATGAAGTAAAATATCTGGGTGTTGTTTTAGATAAGAAACTGAATTGAAACTCTCATATTAACTCAACTTGCCAACGCTCGCGCGTGGGCTCACAATGCCATGTGGGCTTGACGGCGTTTCTTTGGCAGGACTTGGGGCCTTAGTTCAAAAATGATTTACTGGATGTATATCATGATAGTGAGGCCAATTGTAACCTATGGAGCCATAGCTTGATGGTCTAAGTTACAGCAAAAAATTATTATGAACAAGCTATTTTTAATGCACAGGCTAGCATGTCTCAGATCTACAGGCACTATGCGTACCTGCCCTACCGCGGCGATGGAAACCCTCTTCGGACTCACTCCACTTCATATCTACGTCAACAATCAGCTGGTACA
>OY744477.1:105129698-105210264 GCA_963556175.1 Tipula confusa | reverse complement strand
TGACAGTTTTGGTAGGCTTGCCATCATGGATTTGTTGGATTTCTGAAACTTACGATTTTGATAAAAAATTTAACAGTTTTGAAAGGCTAATAATGGATTTCCTTTATTTTGGAAATTTGAATTTCCTGGATTTTTGAAAATTTGCAATTTATGGCATTATTTGACAATTTTGATGGGCTAACTACCAAGAAGTTCCTGGAAATTTGAGATTTATGGAATAAACTTGGCAGTTTGGATGGGCTAACTACAATGTATTTTCAAGGATTTTGGATATTTGCGATTTATGGCATAGGTTTAGGGTTTACAATCATTGATTTTCTCAATTTAGGAATTTTGGAATTAATGTTATAAACTTGACCTTTTTAATAGGTACACATCATCATGTTTTTTTGAATTTTTTAAATTTTCGATTTGTGTTATAAATTTGACAGCTTTTGTGGTCTAATCTTCAAGGGGAATTTTGACATTTGTGGCATAAACTTGACAGTTTTTGTTAGGCTATTCGTCTTTGATTTCCTAGATTTTGGTAATTTTCAATTTATTTTAACATAAATTTGCCAAGTTTGATGGGCATATCATGAATTTTCTGGATATTAGAAATTTAGGATTCATAGCAAAAATTTGACAATTTTAATAGGCTAGCCATCAAGGATTTTGAAAATTTGCAATTTTTGACGTAGATTTGACAGTTTTGATGACACCATCATCCATTTTATGAATTTAGAAAATTTGATATTTGTAGCTTGCATTTGATCGTTTTGATAGGCTAACCATCTTGTTTTTCCAGGATTTTGAATATTTACGATTTATTGCAAATTGGTCAGTTTGGATGGTCTGATCATCATGGTTTTTCTGTATTTTGGAAAATTAGTGATTTATGGCATTCAAATTTGACAGTTTTTGATAGGCGTTTCATCATGAATTTCCTAGATTATGGAAATTTTTGGCTTGTTGCATTAATTTGACATTTTTGATGGGCTTACAATCATGAATTTTCTGAATTTAGAAAATTTGCGATTTTTAGCATAAATTTGACAGTATCGATGAGCTCAACATCATTGATTATATGTATGTTGGAAATAAATTGGACAAGAGACTTACCATCTTGGATTTCGTAGATTTTGGAAATTTGGGATTTATGGCATAAATTTGACGTAAATTTAACGAAATTGTGACGAAAATTTAACAGTTTCGAAAGGCTTAATATCATGGAATTCCTGGTTTATAAAAATTTGTGATTTATGCCATTAACTCGACGATTTTCATAGGTTATCCATTGTGTTTTTTCTGGATTTTGGAAATTTGCAAATTTTGACATAAATTTAGCAGTTTTGATGGGTTCATCATGGATGTCCTAAATTTTGGAAATTTGCAATTTAAAGCAACAATTTGACAGTTTTTGCTGGGTCATCATAGATGTCCTAGATTTTGGAAATTATGGCATAAATATGACAGTTTTGATGGGCTGACCATCATCATGATGGTATAAATATGACAGTTTTGATGGGCTGACCATCATCCGAATTTTTTGAATTTGGGAAATTTACGTTTTATGACATACATTTGACAGTTTTGACAGTTTCCTTTGCCCGTCCACTGAAATCTTTGATACAGTATGGTGAAACAGTTAAAACATTTGCTTGAAACAGCAACATAAGTATGGCTAATTCTGTTTTTGAACCAACTGTTTATCCCAAAACCGTACGCTATTTTTGATCTCAATGATACGTAAGTAAAACAGATATTGCGTCAAAAAGACCAATAAGACTGTTTAAATTTTAGCACCGTACCTGCATTATTAGAGAACCGGCAAATTTTATCGGATCATTTATTTGGGTTTCAAAGTTTTGGAATCATAACATTAAACAAGAATAAATAATTATAATTGCAATTAGGCACCCGTTAGAGGAAACGATTGATTGGCTAAAGACACGACAAATAAAAGTAAAACCTCTCACATCACATTCACCTCTTTCCAGATAGAGGCCTCAACTAGCAAAAACATATTGAAGTGAGGCGAACTCAATCAAAACTTCGTTAAACCCCTAAATAAATACATCTAAAGCTCTAAATGTATAGGTCTCGACCAAAATTTTTATTGTTTCAGTCCTTCGTTTTGATTTTGATGACCTTTAAGAGATTTACGTAGCATAAATCTCGACAGAATAGCACTAAAAAATTTTAATGAACACTAAAATAAATAAATTACATTTCTATTTAATTGTATTCAATATTTAAATATGAAAAAAGAAATTAAAAACAAATTTCCCAAAAAAAAAGCTCAAAATCTCGAGACAAAACAAAAACTAGAGAAAAGCTTTTTTCCAAATTTAATTTGATTTGATAACAAGATGTTATTGTTTTTATTCAAATTAGATTTTATTTTTATGTGTTCAGTAAAGTTTGTGCTTGAACTCTCTAGGAAGCTTTTATTATTGTTGTCACAAATTTTTTTTATTTTTTTATTTGTTACCACACTCTAGACATAAGTCATGGCACATAGACTAAAAAGAATGGAAGTTTTAATTTTAAAATTATTTTCCATAACCAAATAGTTGACTGATATCATGCTGGGCTATTTATATATGTGTGGGTGTGTGTATATATATGTGGTGCACAACATTTTATGGTTTAGTCACAAATTTTCAATTTATATTGATGGTAAAAGAAAATGTTGATGTTTTATCTCGGTCCTACTCTCTTTCCATAATAAACTTTATGGTATATAACGTACATATATATACATATTATACGTTGAGTAGTAAACAGATTTTTAATGCCTTTACCAAAAACAAAAAAAAATGTAACCACACACACACATAGTACATAAAAAACATGAAAATCGAGTGACAAGCAGTAAAATTTTGTGACAGCTAACAAAAGCAACCGCACAATTATTACTGTGATTATAATTTAATTGCAGGGACTTGAGAAATGTTTTGCAAACACACACACACACACACACACATAACCAAAATGATTTTGTTTTATCTCAATTTAATCATTCCCAATCCATAATTTAACCCTTAAGCATCAAAATGTTGATCAGAATGTTCATCATGATGGCGAAGGAAAAAAAAAAACTTAAATAATCCCTTAAGGCATGTTTGCGTTGTAATTTTATTTTTTATGTCAAAGTAGTAACTTTGTGTTGAGCTTTTTATTTTTTTTTTGACGAGAGAAGGAAGGAGTAAAGGATATTTTAATTGGCAATGAAAATACTAAACGATGAAATGAAAATGAACATCAAGACGAAAGACAAAACTGACAACGTTGATGCCCCAAATGAACTATCAAATTTTGTGATCGTATTTTCAATCAATTTTTGTGTCACTATCGAATTATTTTTTTTAGTTTTTCGATATAAGGACGCTTGACTAAATTTGAATGGTCTTTAGAGCTTTAATTATTAATCAAAATCGAGATATTATATGTTGGTTGTTCAAAAAATTGTATCGATAAAATGTTATAGGTTTTCTATTGTCTATGCGCTCATATCGTCCATTACGAGTGTTATCAAGAATCATTGCTGTACGCTCTCTCTATATGTCATGCCATTGTGTCTTTTTTCTATATATACATCGAGACTAATGATAAAACAAACAAAAGCCATGTTATCACTTAGAACTTTTATTTTTTTTATTTTATTTGTAATATTTGCAATAAATTACAAACTGAAACAATATACATGTGAACTTTCCACTTCAGTAATTTTCCCATCGATGTCGTATAAACTTTTATTTATTTATATTTTCATCTCAAATTAACAATAGATATGTGCACACATTTATTTTTATTAATAATTTTTCACAATGTCAAATTGAAAAATATTTGATTCTACAGTGTAAAAAAAAGTTCTCCACGCTTTTTTGCGCCACTTTATTGGTTTGTACGCAAAAAAAAAAATTCAAATTGAATAAAATGTCATTTTATGTACAAACTTATTATGCGGATGTGTGCCACCCAAAGCCACCACCCAATCAACAAAGTACGTACAAAAAAGTTAAAAGCTCTATTAAAAAACGTTCTGAAATTTGATTTTGTTACTGTGTCCGGTTATTTCATTTTCGATGTAATCGTAAAATGAGAAAGCTTTGTTTTTTTTGTTGTCTCTCAATGGTACAAAAAGCTTTTGGTTATTTGCCAAATTATTTGAATGTTTGTCTTCCGCTTTTATAGTTTTTTTTTTGTTTTAATAATTGATGTCAATTGGATTACGAGTAGAAAGTTTTATGCATACATTTTTTTTTTATTTTTGATTGTTAGTTTCTAATTTGTTGTGATTTATTTGATTTGATTGTTTGTGAAGAGCTTTTCAAATTTTTATTTTTATTTTTTTTAATTTTGAACGTTAATTTAAATGGTAGTTTTATCTAAGGCAGATTTCTAAAGTTTTAACTATGCGGTTGATCTAAATGGAAAATTCGTTTGAAATAGAGTGGTATTTAATTTAACTATATTACATTTGTTTGCTCGTTAAACTACCCTCAAAGCTTAAGTTAAAATTAATACAATTTTTTAATCAATTAGTAATTTTGAGACAGCTCGCAATTATTGTAATAGTAAAATAAATGTGAAAAGTGTCGGTAAAGTACATTGCTGTATAAAATACGTATGCGTTAATTTATTTTCCACAAATCAACATTGAACATTTTATATTTTTTCGGTCAAGTAGGCACGCATTTAAACCAAAAAAATTATAAAATAAAATAACAAAAACAAAAGAAAAGTACGTCGTTTGCGAAAATCGCACTCGAAACATTAGTCGACGTGTTATAGTCCTGTCATCATTAAAATTTTAACTTATACGGATTGAAATTGTTAAAATTCACTATTAAAATAGGCCTGATTTTCATCGCAAAATCATCTTCAGTGATGAGGCCCATTTTCGCCTCGAAGGAAAATCCAAGAATGATAGTTGAAAAGCCTCTCTATCCTCAACGCGTCACTGTTGACGTGTGGTTTTTGGGCTACCGGTGTGATTGAATCTTACCTTTTTGGAAAATGAGGATCACAATTGGCCACCTAGATCTTGTGATTTAACACCATTACACCTTTTTCTTTGAGACCACGTGAAAGATAATGTCTTTGTTAATGCTTCATAATCGATTCAAGATATTAAAGATGGAATTCGTGTAGTTATCGAGGACATACAGCCGCAAATGTGCGAACTGGTTTTCAAATGTTAATGGCATACCTTCCTGGTTACAATGAAATAAACATCCGTAGATCTCTCACAAAAAATAATCGTTTTTTTTTTTAATAAGTTCCTCCAGAATTGAGCTAAGCTTGTGATTTTCCTCTTGTGTTCTTTTAACGAATTATCAGTTCTGAAATTCGAATTATTTTCAATTGGGAGAACCAGTCTATTTTTAATAAATTCGCCTTCTTCTGTGCACCTAAGACAACCAAAATAGCCAGTATGTGATGTTGTTCTAATAAACCATATTTCGCAGGAACATCACAAATAAAATACCTAACCTTCTTAATATTATTGTGTACATATACGTTCATGGTTAAATTCTGTAATTAATCAACTAGTGTGCGTAAATATTTATTGAAATCATCTGGTTTATTAAAACCATGATAAACGCCTATCACAAAAACCGATCTCTCATCTAAATTCCATACTTTGCCTAATGCTGACCAAAAACCACCTGGTGGACAATCTAACATTTCTCTTTGTTGTGGGGTTTTTAAAAGAGTCCTACTATCTAATAAAAGGTTAAGGCCAATTGAATTTCTCAAAAAATCCAAAAGCTCATTTAATGCATTAGTTTTAATATTGTATTTTGGGGCCCACTGACCCAGAAAATCGGCAATGCTTGGGATTTCATTTTCGCTTGTGGCATTTATATCATCATCGTCTATTTCTGAAAGGGGTTCTGGAAAATTATTTAATTCATGGTCAAGACTAATGTCTTTTTCATTTAAATATTTGACTTGTTCAAGTTGTCCTTGATTCCTTGAAATTTTTCCTTGTCGTTGAAATTTTTCGCATAGTTCAATAGCTTTCTGGCTTTGATCCAGTTCCTTCACTTTACACAGCTCAATAAATTCCTGGTTTGGTGCAATTCCCTTTCCAATTCTTTTATGTTGAAAACTATTTTTTGAGACGTAATTTTCGCCCTAATGACTGCTTTTAAAAAAATAAAAAATCTTGCAAAAACCAAAAAAATTTAGCCAACAAGCATCAAATTCTGTGATGAAGAAATCGAAAAAATTTGTGCTGATAGTGAATGAGAATTATTCTTATTTACGTGTTTGTATATAACTTTTTGTATTTCCATTCTACATAGGAATTTTTTAAGGGTTCCCATTTTTTGGTATGGGGTATTAAGCTATCAAAAAAAGATTCGTCTTCATCTCGTTTCTTACAAGACGGTTTTTTTTTTCATACAATTCCAGTTTCCGTTTTTCTATAATAATAAATTCTTTGCATTAACTTCTTCTTTTTCGAAATTATAAAATTATTATTTTCAAGAGTTGAAAATGGAGACCAAAAAAAGAATCTGTATCTTCTGCTGATACGTTGACATCTGTGTCGTCAAGAATATTTAAATTGTTTCCCTGCTCTGATGTTAAATGATTTAATTTAATGAAGGTTCAATTTTTCTTTGTAATTTCCCGGTCCTGGCACGACATTGAGTTCAGTTCTGAGGGTTTTGAGTTCAGTTGTGAGGGTGGTCGTTTTGAGGTGCTATATCACATTTGGTGATATAAACTGTGATAAAATGAAATAGTCTTTACTTAATTCGTACACTTTATGGATGAATTATTGCATCCCGCTAATTGATTTGAATGAGAAAGACAATAATATTTGCTGTCTTACTTACACTAGTACAAAAAATGAAAAAACCGATTGTGTCAACAGTATTTGCTGTCTTATACTTACATTAGTATAAACCACCGATTTTGTTGTCAACTTTTGACGTTTTCATGGATATATGATTATTCACACTAAACACGAATTTTGATTATAAATAAACTGATGCGTACTCAAATTATAGCTTAGAAATAATTAAAAACACTAAACTATCACATTTATTCGTAACTATTACATAAATGTATCACAACATAAATTTATCCTATGTTTGGTTGAAATAGTTGTCAATTTTCGTGTCTATCCAAAACAATTTTGTATTACACACTCGCCATTATTGTAATTCGTCTTGTTTCAAACAGAATTAAAATATTTACATATTAATTTAAATATGTCAATCTTTTATTTGAATATTTTAATTGAAACAAGACGAATTACAAATGTCGCGAGTTTTGTCAATTTTATACAAATGAATAAAAAGTAATACGTTGACGTTTCTACATAACCTCAAAATTAATCATATGAAGGTTTTATTTGAAGTGCTATCTCATCTAGTGATACACAATAATTTTTGTTTGCTATTTTCTTCCTTATTTGGAATATTTTATTGTATTATTAAATAAAATATTCAAAATATCGAGAAAAAAACTAACAAACACAAGAAATTAAATTTCAACAGTATTGAAAAAAATTATTATATCACTAGGTAAGATAGCACTTCATAAAAACGTTTCATGTAATTAATTTTGAGGTTATGTAAAAACGTCAACATATCACTTTTTATTCATCACGTTCTCCACAATATTCGTTGTGCAGGGTTGAGTTTGTAGACTTTCTTTGTTTACATTTTATCACCAAAAAATTCTACAAATGTGATATAAAAGTGTGATATAGCACCACAAAATTACCACCCTGATTTCTCAAATTTTTCCATTTCTTTTTTAAAATATCGCCTGTAAAATAATTGCAATTTGATCTTTAATTTAAAAATAGTTAATTAAATTTATGTTTTTGTAGGTTTCATGCAACTGGTTTTTTTTAGATTACTTTCATTTACATTTAGAATCGGTAAATCGATTATTGCAGATTAATAGTATCAGAATCATGTGAAGCTATTTGGGTAGTGCTTTTGCCATTACATATGCCAGAACCAACTGAAATATATTTCAAAAATGTTGCTGAAGATTTTTGGAACGTGTGGAATTTCCCGAATTGCGTAGGTGCTATTGATAGTAAACACATTCGTGTTCGATGTCCAGCGCATTCGAGAACTCTGTTCTATAATTATAAAAAGTTTTTTTTCAATTGTTCTTCACCGTGGCATATGCTGGGTACACATTTTTAATTATACAAGTTAGACGGTATGGAAAACCAAGCGATGAAGGCATATTTAGCACATCGCAACTAAATAAAATGATGAAGTTCAATGAATAAGCACTTCCACCTAATGCTTGTTTACCTAAAACATCTATCAAAATGCCACAAATTTTTATTGAGGATGACGCATATCTACTTCTGGAAACACTTCTCAGACCTTACCTTGGTAGAAACTGCAGCTCAGAAAATGAATATTTTAATGCGCATCTTTCTCGAGCAAGGAAATGTGTTGAATGTGCATTTTGTATAATTAATCCTAAATGGCGAATTTTATGGAAACCCATCGTAACAGCTCCTAAATTAGCAGAAAAATTGTTAAACATATATGTTTATTGCCCAACACGATACATAAAGATGGTTCAGAAATTCATTTAAAAAAAGCAGAAGAATTTATAACACAACGAAAAACTGGTTTAGCTGGCCATAAAACATCAAAAAAAAAATGCTCGGTGTATTAGAGATAAGTTCCGTTATTTTGTTTGTCACAATAAAATTAATAACTTTAATAAATGGTTGTCAATTATATTTCGAGAACGAGCGACAAAACTAAACATGTTCGGTTTTATCGCTTTTCGCTTTGAAACTCGCATGCACTCGCATTCACTCGCATCTCGCATCGCTTTAACTGCGGACCGTTCGATTTAAATGCACGTGTGCAGTTTTTTCGCATGTGATCACTTCTCGAATCGCATCGCTTCTCGCGCCCCCTCTGGTCACAGCCTTACCAAATTTTAAAATATTTCAGAAATTCTAGTTTTTGTCGTTTAAAGATCGTAGTGACTTTTTTTGTTTAAAGTCGGATGGCGGTTATTTGTTACTACCAAAATTAATTTTTATTTTAAAGTAAATTGAAAACTTAACGAATTTAAACCGATTTTTATTTCGAGTCGTTTCAAATTCGTGAATAATTTTTTTGATTTCGTATAATTTTCTTAAATCGGTAAGCCTTCGGGCGATTTCACTTAATAATTCTAATTTGTTGTTGTAATTTTCAACCGATTATTTACAGACGCATAACGACTCGGTCAAAAATTGTTTTTCGGGTACATGTAGAAGAGAATTTCACATAAAACTAACTTTATCAATGACAATTGGCCCTAACTAGAGTTCAGTAGTAGGGGGCTCTATATAGTTTTCTTTAAAGCGTCCAGTGCAGTGTTTAAGACGTTTAAACCGCATTCAGGTTAACTGTTGCCTGGGTCCAGCCTTTGGGTAGTTTTGTGACCAATATAAATAAATAACTCAAGTTTGTGGTGGCTCAGAATAAATAAACCGTTCATTTAATCTTATAAGATCATTGGGGCAAAATTCAAAGAGTTATATTTGCGCCCAGTCCTTGGGACTGGCCGTTATGTTAGTAAACAAATAATAATATTATCAATCGATTTAGAAACCCAATTTGCTTTTATTTTAATTTGCTTTTTATTTTTCTGGAAAATCAGAGTTTTTTTTTTAAAGCGATTTTTAAGTAATTTTTAAGAGATTTTTTCAAATAAATTTCCTAATTGCAAAATAAACATAAATCATTACCCTAACTAAACCCCAAATAATTTAATTGCTTATAATAGTCCGTAACTTAGCTCTACGATCGTTGTTAAACATCATAAATATTTATGAGAGTGACTCTTTATTACTAAACAAATGAAAGCCTAGGTGAAAAAATGTTTGTTAAAAATTTCCGAGGTGAATTTAGGAAAGCCAAATAACACCTAAGCAAATGATATCTTAGTAATCTAAAACAAAATAAAAATTAAAAAATTCCATTCCTTCTTTGATGGTTTATTATTGGAATGAGGGGAAATTTTCATTCTTATTCTTATTCCAGCGATCAATAAAATGCGCTTAAAATAAAAATGTTAATCTCAGTTTTTAAAAATAAAAATTCAGTTACTCTCTCCTTCTTTCTCTCTAAATATCACAAAGAGTGCGGTCTATTGATTGTAGGAACAAAACATTGACAAATTTTTCCCTTTCTTGTATCGGTGTATTGAACTATCAGACCATTGTTTTTGAAAATAGCCTTTCAGATGTTTCTGAAGTTACGACTGTCGATAAAAACTGTATGCGAATATAATATATAATTGTGGTAACGAATTTGCCATATTATTCCAAATGTCAAAATGTCCAAATATCGGTGGTTAAACTATAGCTCAAAAACATTTTTTACTCGGTTTTTACTTTGTTTTTATTCTTTATAATATTTTTGTTTTTTATTTTATTTATTTTTGTTCCGCAAACGAGTGATTTGATTGGTAAATTTGGTCACATGGTTTAGATGTGTTGATTTGATTGGTTGGTATGGTGGCTAATATGCGCCGCGCATGTCTCTTACAAAATGATTTTATATTTTATTTTTATCGATATTTGGAAACCATCGATAATTCATCGATATTTTAAATTGCTCAACATCGATACCTAAAAGTTTATGCATCGCAAAGTAAACATCGATGTTTTTTTGAACATCAATGTAAATGGTACATCCCCAGGATAAAATATGTCTAGGATAAAAAAACTTATTTTAAATGGCGCTACTTATCTGAACATCTAAAAATGGGCTTGCGAGTGGATTTAATTTTTTTGTAGGAATGTGAATACGAAAGCTGCAATAACTCAAAAATAATTTATGATTTTTTCAAACAAATCATAATTAGACCATCTAGGTTAAAAACAGCTAAGAAAAATCTACCAAAGTGTCAATGCATAAGTAAGTGCCCAAGAAAATGCAGAGCCAGAACATGCCTATATGCATGTTTGCAACATACCTTAGTAAAAAATGTCGAAACAATAACTTATTGGCAAAAAATGCCTTAAAAATGGATAGGAAAAAAATGGTGGGCTTAATATACCGAGGCAAATAATGCGGACAAAAATTCGGAAGTAAATAATTTCTATGCTAAAAAGGCCTAGAGTTACTGTTTAGTTAACAAATTAAAAAAAAAACTGTAAGGGCAAACAGCACAGGTTACAAATGGCTGCGTATCACAGCATCTATTAATGGGTTTGAGGTAGATTTTATGGTTTTGTAGCGTTGTGAAAACGATCTTTGATCTAGAACGACTTAAAACCATTTGTAAATCTTTTTAAAAAAGCTATAATTAAGAAAGTTTCTAATTTAATAGGCTTGCATTTTTCACAAAAAAACGAGTTAATGCTTTATATTTGACTGAGAACTAAAATGGCTGTGTATCCTAGAAACTACAAAAACACCAAGGCAAAAATTCTTAGGTGGAAATTGTTAGGTAAAAAGGGTTTGAAGCATACACCATTTGTCTTTAAATAATCCAATACTATAATCAACTTTACTTGAAATATTAACGGGTTTTTATTTTGTTTCACATAGCAATGTCAATAGGTATAACTCTATCTGGTTATATTGCAAAATTTTATTTAACTGCACCCACCTCAGATTGAAATTGCTATTTGACTGATCAGTTTGTTTCATCCAGTTTTTCAAATGGGGCTTTGCTCAGAACTGATTTTGGTGGACCTCTTTTCGTAGGTTGTTCAATAACCATCATTTTGTATAGTCTTTATTTTTGTTCGTTTGAAAAATGTGATTGTTATCTATTGAGGCTGGCCTATTCAATAGTAATTTAAATTATGAAATAATTAACCAAATTCCCCCAAAAAATGTCAAATAGTACTTCTGCCAAAATTACATTATCATAGTTTTTTCAATACAGTTTTTAATTATCGATTGCTTCAGTCCATGCTTAAGTTTTATTGTGAGCTACTTTCAAAACTAATTTAATTTATTATGTCTTGTTGGCTAGAAAAATTTAAAAAGGAGTTTGTTGTGGTTGCATCCTTTTGATAATATCTACCGAATATATTATTACTAATTTTTGTCTTCGTTTAGCAATTGCAACCGATGTAGTTTCCTATGTTATACATCGAAATAATCTGATATCCAATTAAGTATTTCCTTTTTGTATAAATTTTCATTTTTCTTTTGGTGTTCCACTCTTGTTCGAGCAGTATTGAAACGTCATCCAGAGATTTTTTTTCTTAGTCTTTTTATCTTTTGCCTTACATCTTTTGTTTGCAGCATCTTGAATTTTTAGCGTGTTTGTTTTTTTTTTTTTTTTTTTTGTAACGTTTATATCGTCTAATTATTTCTTCATGTATATAGAGTATCGGATGGAATAAGGAGTATCCACTGTGGTTATAATATTAGGTATGGCCATATCCACAACACTCTAAAACTTATCTTTCTGTAGTGTCGAAATTATTCAGTTAGACAATTAGCTGTCACATGATTTTATTAAATGAATTAAAACTTCAGATTCCCTAAAACTCAACGTGCTTAAAGCATAACAAATATTTTATGTCATAATTTAAGGGAGTCTGTGTTTTTTCTTTATTCATTCTATATTACAGTTAAAGCTTCGATCTATTTTATAAAGCTCATTTTTTCCTACGTATTTCTTATAATAGTTTAAGGTAAAACTTATGCTTCTTGTTAAATTGTAGTAATGGGTTTTAAAAGATATCTTTACTATAATTGGCTTTAAACTAGAGATTTTTATAAGCAGAAAGCTATAGTGCTCTCAAAAATTTAAATGCTCAAATAAATGGTTGTTTTATAGGGTTAATCAGTGAATATTTGGACTTAAGTTTTTTTTAAATTTATTAAAACTCCAGACAAATTTAAGCATTTGATGAAAATGTTGAAAAACTAATTCCTGTTAAATTTTGTAATTGCTGGACAAGTGAATGAAAACTAAATTGAACACTTTCAGGTGCATTGTTAAAAAGGTGTTTAATAGTTGCTCAAATCTAAGACTATTTTGAGCTTTAAAAGCACGATTAGTTGTATGAAGCTGAGTATTGTTGAAATACATATTGAAATTACATTAAGAAAAGTTAAGTTAAGCTTTTAATAAAGTTTGGAAAATTTTAGGAGTGTAGGTTTAAACATGTTTTAATAATCTGCGTATGGTTCTAACAAACTATGTTTTAAAGTGTAAAAACTTTTTTTTGCTTAGTTACTACATTTTTGCGATTACTGTTAAATATCCAGCTTTGTGGCTTGAAGAACATTTGACTGAGTATTGGATGTACCAATTTGTTTCCTCTTTCGTTCTGAAAGCATTGAATTAGTGTTTTCTTTTAAGATCTACTTGTTGGATACATTGCTTTTGTTGTTGGTTTTAAAAGCTGCCTAAACTAGTAAACAAATCTCAAATTTAATACAAATTAGTTTACACTTCCTTCTCTTTAAAAGTAAGTAGGATCCATTTAGCTCCCTATTGCATTTAAAGTAGATTAATTTAAACCAGTATTTTGGTTAAAAAATTACAAAACGGTTCAAATCATGCCAGTAAGCAAGCAAAAGAGTGACATTTTATTTTAGTTTGGATTACATTAGGTCAAAAATATATTAAAGAAATTAATAATATTAAAGAAATATTAAAGAAATATTAAAGAAATTTTTCTTCAAATCCCTTTAAGTAGAATCGATAAATATTTTCAAACTGGTAAAAATGTTTCTTTGTATTCGATGCCTAGTCGTTGACTGTATCTTTTTGCATCCATGTGTGTCTTATAACGAGCCACTGAGCCATTAAAATTAGTTTGGCTTTAATGATCTATTTTTAGTTTATGGTTTTTCGGTCTTTCATAAGATCAATAATAATCTGCAAGTGTATTTTCTCATCAATAATTGAAATTCCCCATCCATTGATTTCTTTAAATTTTTACATTTGGGTCTATTTAATGCATATTATTTGTCGTGAACGGTTCATTGACATTTTTACGTGCCTTAAATTTGTGACAAAATCAGGTAATTGTTTATAACTGAATTTTGCTTTGATCGGCTCAATTCAGGCCAAAAAAAAATCGGTTGAAATGATTAACTTATTCGGAGCATTGCTGATATTGTTCAAATAAATTTTAGTGAAGCCTTTTGCCATCCAAACAGCGTTTAATGGTCCAAAATAAAAGAAACATCAAACAAAATTGTCGCCGTTCCCATCGCTGAGCCCAAAATTTTTTCGAAAGCTCTGCATCTTTGCAAAGTTAATTTGGTTCGCTTGTAATGAATTTGGTTTGCTTGTAAAGTTCATTTGGTTCTGGCGTATATGGCAAGCTGCCAATATCGTTCAATTTGAATCATCTTTCGGACTTTTAATTGCTGAATTCGGTTCCATTAGTAGATCTGAATTATTTGTAATATGCTTGTCGGTTTCTTTTCCGCGTAAAATTTGTTTTAAAAAAATTTACCAAAAATTGAATCCTTCCATTTGTTAAAAAATGTATAATTCATACGGCTCAAATCATTCACCAAAATGAGCATAAAACGATCTTCATGAAGCAATATAGTTTACATTGGTCCGGTGTTGTTAGCGTGAACGATTTGCTCTTGATCATTTGCTCTCGATTCAATTTTCTGAATATGGCAAAAACGATTATTTTCTTTTCAGACACGCGATGTAGACGTGATCCCCACATAGTTTGATAAATAAACTGCCTAATGGCTGCGTTAATACGCAGTAACAGATTTCCTTTTATTCATGTCTTGATAGTTTAAATGGAGCAACCGTCGATGACATGTTTCAAAATCTTTGATCAATGCGACTGTAATGACATATTTGAAACAATTAATATAGACCAACCATTTTTGATTTCGATGACGAACTTCGCATCGATATAAAAAGAAATAACCGTCATGTCTATGTTTCGTCATTTGACTTACTGATAAAAGATTTGCTGTTAAATTTCAGTTCGTACACCATGACGCATGATTGAACTTTCCCATGACGCATGATTCAACTTTCAGTTTTTTTTGCCCTCGTAATTAAGTCAGTTACAATCGGGTTTTCCGCATCGGTGATTATATGTTTTGGTTCATGGTCAGATGTTGCGTTGCACCAGATTTGAAATATGAAACGCCTCGACTCTAATTTCCTCTCATTTTGTGACGTTAATGTCGTTTTCTTTTCAAGGCAATTGAGAGATTTAAGGCCTTTTTTGTTGCACAAGTAACAGCGAATTCCTTTGGATTTCGCTTGACCTTTGGTTCTTTTGTTCAAAACAATCTATTGGTTAAAAACGTATGACTTCGCTTTTGCTCATCGATCACTCTTTTTGAAGAAATTTCGTTTTGACGACGTCACTTTTTAATTTATGCTCAATTTTATCGACGACCATTAACATACACCGCATATTTACCAATAAACTGTTGAACACAAAATATTCAACCAATGCGTTTTTTCCGCATCATCTTTATGGCCTTTGATTGATTTCCATAATTTGCAGTACTCTAAATATCACGTGTCAATATTCTCCGAGCTTTGCAACTTGTCGATGGAACTGAAAAAGTTGTTGTTCTTTCCCAAGAAGTCAAACAAAAATTGCATGGTGTAGTATTGCAAAAATTTCTCCTTTATCGAAATGCAATTTACCCGCAGTTGTTCACAAATATGTCAGCAACTGTCCGACTTTCCTGATTCTTGTTCTGATCTGCTTTTACACATTTACTTAGCTATACACACGAGTATATATGTAACGACTACCGATTTTATGAGGAAAATGAACATGAAGTATTGTTTTATTTTTCCTCTTGTTCTTAAGGTTTTTGGCTTGCAGCGCAAACCTCATACTCCATACATCATTTTATGACATCTTTTTGGCAATTCAGCCAATAAAAAAAAAACTTCTTACTTTGGCTAGTGCTTTGTTGGTACCTAACTAGAAACCAAATTTACCCTTATTTATCGACTACAGGATCTCTTTGACTCGGTATGCGGTTTACACAGCCAATTTCCCAAAGTCTTACGGCAATCCATTCTCTTTTATGATTTCCTATGGGGTGCAATAAGTTTTTACTGTTGTACTTTCCGTTGCAAAAAAAGGCGATTTACTTATCATGTCTTTGATCAAGATCAAGCGCTAGCCTATCTTTTGTCTGCGCTTTTTTACGTCGACTTAAATCCATGCAATCTTTGCTGGGTAATTGTTTTCCTCCTGTCTTACGCAATGCTTACACTGAACAAAACAGAGCCTCCTGAAAATTCTATCAGCATTTTTGTGCAATAATCCCATTCTATGTGTTCGGTTTTAATCGAGTAGGCAGGCACTTTTACTGGTTGTTTTTCTTGATTATGACGCGGCTTTATCGTTAAATTGGTTCCTGGTTCTTAACAAATGCTGTAGTAACCAAGTTGGTAACATTAGCATTATTTTGATTAAAATTGGACTTTTAGTGTCTACCATTGTAAAGAAGCTTTGATTTGGCCTTCTGATCATTGCATCAAAATGGTCAGTATCTGCGTAATTTTTTATGCGTTTACATTTTGCAATTTAATGGATTCGGTAGCTAAGGTGACTCTGACTACTTCATATTTCAAAGCTAGCACCAAGATTCCCTTCCCAGTTTTTATTTTAAGGTGAAGTTTTCACTGGCTATCGACCGAATTTCTTCGACTGAATTTTTATTTCTCAAATTCCACTCCCTTAAAATTTGGCTGTAGCTCATTTTTTTGTGACGGTTATGGTTTAACGAACATCTGCAGCTTTACCTCTCAGATCTACAATCAAGGCATACAACGATTCTTGTGCAGTTCATCCATTATGCTGTATTAAAGCTCCAAAAAGTACTTTAAAGTTCTTTATTGGAATTACGGCATTAAATGATAATCGTTTTAGAATTATTTTATGTCCTCCTCTTCCCTTGTAGCTACGAATTTTTAAATTTTTCCATCCAACTGTTGCATTAATCATGTTATAACAAATGCGATTGACGTATTTAAATCATGTAATTCCCCACTTTAGATGAGACGCCTCTGTCGCTCGGACCAAAATCAGTATTTTATTATACTTTTCCACTCAGATTATTGTGATCGGGGAACTAACATTAAAATTAGTTATAGCAGTAGTTATTTTAGGTTTTAGTTTGATACTTTTCAAAATTGTCCGCAAAGCGTCAATTTATCCAAATTTTAACAAATGTTTGAGTGACAATCAGGAAAATTCTTGAGCATAATTTATTAGAGTCTAATATATTGGTACTTGTTCCAAGGTTGGGCGTTTTACATGTAAAAAACATTTTCTCCATTTTAATAACGTAAATTACAAAAAAAAATGTGTATTTTACAAAAATATGTAAATTATATTTAAAAAACGAGAATCCGTCCAAAAATAATTTAAAATATTGAATAAATGATAACAACATTTGTTTATAAGAATAACTTGCTGTAGAAAATCCAATTAAACATTTTATTTAAATGGTTAATCATAATTATTTTCAACTTTTAGTTATCTACATTGAACTATAAAAATCACCTATCCTTCTACAATGCCATCTGTTTACGTCTTAAACAGTTCTTATATTCGACAAAATAAACAACAAGTGACATAGTGCCATCTAGCTACATTTGAATAAACTAAAATAAAATATTTTTAAGAGTGCATATTTCTTTCGATATGTAGTGGAAAACTAATTGCAATTTGACGTTTCATCATAAATAAAATAATTATCTGCAGTGAAATGAATGAAGTGAATCTATACTTGTTTGACTAGCTTTTAATTTAAATTAATTTTGCGTTCATCAAATTACATTTTTTGATAGCAGGTGTCAAGATTTCATTGTCAAAATATTTCTTATCATAGGAAAGTTGCACTTTATTTTACATTTATACATATGTACAAATATCACAATAAATAAACACAAATACACTACACTGTAATATATAGTCAATTTTTCTTTAATTAAGAGATTTGGTAACAGATGGCGATAATTGTAATGAAAAAGTTGATTTATATTTTACAGTATGTATAAAATAATCGTTTACATTTTACATACATTTTACATGTAAAAAACCCAGTAAATTATATTGTGTAATTTACACGCCCAACTGTGACTTGTTCTATAAATATAACGTTTCCTTTGAATTCAAATTGATGTGCAGGATTTATATAAATAATTATTGGTTTTTATTAATTAAATTATTGATTGCTTTTGTTAGTTTTACCTCTATGTGACGAAATATTTTTATACATCCGATGTTTTGAGCTGCAACTTTGTTATCAGATGCTAACATAAAAAGAAGAAGTCCCCTTTTGCTAAAAGTTTAAATTCATCTTTCGTTTTCTGTTATCTTTTTCCTAACAATGTTTACAACTTCTATAGTATTTTGGAACCTTTATTTTGTAAATCTTTTTTTATTTCTTTACTGGACACAAGTGTGATGCAGACCTTTTGCCTTAACTTATACAGGTCGAGCTAATTTGTATTCATCATTAAATTAATAACCATTTTTAATATCTGAGTCTGAGTCTGAGTCTGAGTCTGAGTCTAAGGTATTAATTTTCCAAATGTCATCAGTTTGTTACACCATTTTTGGTGTCCATCTACGACCATGTGATTGTGACGATTCAATTTTGCAATTTTTATTTTCTCTGGAAAGTTTTTTTCTTTTTAGCGAGCATTCCTCTATCCGACATCCATCATATACTAAAAATCAATAAAGTTTTAATACGCCTAAATGATGACTATTGTATTTTTAATATACAACTTTGTTGTTGTCAACATTGTTGTTGTCAAAAATTAACACAAATTAATGATAAACAAACAAAAACGAAAATTAAAGATTAATGAGTTGTCATCGATTCAGGCACCATTCGTTCCACTTTTTGTATTTTTAATCACATTTTTGGTTCTATTTAATTAATACAAAATTTTAATTGATCAAATTTTCCGGTTTTGTACAAAATTTTAAAATTATAAACTTATAGGAAAATCTCTTAATATTAAATTAAAATATTTTTTTATGTACCGAAATAAGCAAAAAAAAAAAAAAAAAGTATTCTTGGAAAGTTAAAGTTTTATTTTCCATTTTTTTTATTATATTTTATTATTGGAAAATTTTTCAATCAAAAGATATTAAATTTTTCAATTTTTTTTTTTTTTGTAATCTCAAATGGTTTTGAATGGAAATAATAAAAATATTTTTTTCTTGTTTGTTACAACATTGATAAGAAGAAAAACAACAACAACAAAAAATATCAAATTGAAAAATTAATGTTGTAATTTAATAATATGAAATGTTATTGGTATACATATAAATATATAGTACGAGAGTATATAATCGAGGGTGACATTAGTTTTTAAACACGACGAACATATAAAAACAGTTCATGGAAGATTTTTGTACATAACAAAATGTGCATCAATATTATATGCATAAATAAGTAACAAGCTAATTAGTTTGATATCGAGATGCCAGATTCTGTTGCCAAATATTATATAAATACAACACCGTATATATTATATACATGTATAATATCTCATCTACACTCGCACAGTACATTTTAATTATGTCAACTCAATATTTTTTCTGGAAAGTTTACAAAACAATATTTGAACTATATATAACAACAACAAAAAAAGCTCACTGCTCTAATACTTGGGAAGAAGCATAAAATATATTCCAAGTCAAAATTCAATGTTTGCTTTGGGAAAATACGGTTTTGTTTGTTTTCCTGATATACATGCTTCCCTCGACCTCTCTTTCTTCCTGGTTTATATATATATATATATATATATATATATATATATATATATATATATATATATATTATATATATATATATATATATATATATATATATATATATATATATATATATATATATATATATGAATATTCATTTTGTAGATACAGTATGGTATAGAGAACACTTTGCATAATTAAGATTGCAGAATTTAATATTATAAAATATATTTTCACTTTGTCCTTTGAAATCTTCTATCAACGAAATGGCTATTTACCATTTTGCAAATGTTTAGTTATGTTGAAAGCCTTATTTTTTGTTTTACATTTTTACACACCTTTGATGTATTCCATCCGTAGTTTTCTGTTCATTTCTTGAATACCACTGGTTATTGATGCTATAGAACTTTGTTTTGAAACATCGTTCACTTTGACATCCTCAAAATTAGAAAACGCAGTTTAAAAGAAACTTATTGAACGATAAAAAAGAAATCAATTGAGATACCCTCACAAAAGAAAGCGTCTTTAAATGCGTACAGACACAAAGAAGAAAAAAGAAAAAGGGATACACTGTGACCCACGTAACTAGTTAGGAATAACCAGAACCATAACGCTACACAGTGCTTGTGGGGCGTTGCACAATCCAAATGACATAACCTAGAATTAATACAAAGGCCAACCAAGTACATTAAATGCCGTGTTATCTCTAGCTTGTGGGTCAAGCGCAATTTGCCAAAACTCATTTTTTAAATCAATGGTAGATATATATTGAGTTTGGTCTAAAAGACCTATCAACGCCGAATAAATAAGTGGCAAAGGATTCCCATCCATGATGCTCACTTTAAACAACGCTCGGATATCCAGGCACAACGATCATTACCATTCGCCTTTTGCATCAGAGTTTGTGTTGTGCACGCACCAAGAACGCTGACTGTCTTCAATAATCCTCAAAACTGGCTCAGCATACATTATTTTTTGTATTGCGGGGGACACAGCGTAAAATCTCTGTTCAACTCGCACGCTGTTTCAAGATTGGCTTCGCGAATCCCTAAAAAAATTTCGTAAAAATAGCTGATGTTCGGGTATAACTTCCACTTGCCTATATATTGATCTTCTTGATATCATCTGAGAAGACGTATTGTAGAATTCTGAATTCCATTTTGATATCAGGCAAATCGTCCAAAAACATTGCTTCGATCATAAAGTATCATCAATGAGAGACATATAGTTTTCTCTGATGCCACAAAGACAACTTTCGATCGTTGGGCTGTTTGGTTTGACATTGCAGTGGCGCGGTAAATAATATACTAACTGAAATATCGATTAATAGGGGTTATATCTGTCTGATAACTTTGTACGAATATAAGCCAAGGAAAAAAACTTTGGTCATCAGTGTAATATAATATTGGGCTATAAAACAGTAGTTACTCCCAGTAGGCTCAGTTCTTCTGGTAATATCAGCAACTTTCAGTCCTGAGGAAATAAATCAAGCGACTTTGTTCTCTTTAGCCGTGTTATATCTTCGCTGAAGTAAGCTCACTATTTGCTCCATGAGCCAATCAATTTTTCTGAATTTTATATCTAGTCCTTGCCTTTTTTTCTTGACATGCTTTTTCCAATTTAACTTGGCTTTGAGCGTTATACCTTTTATCTTTTATCTTTTATCTTTTATCTTTTATCTTTTATCTTTTATCTTTTATCTTTTATCTTTTATCTTTTATCTTTTATCTTTTATCTTTTATCTTTTATCTTTTATCTTTTATCTTTTATCTTTTATCTTTTATCTTTTATCTTTTATCTTTTATCTTTTATCTTTTATCTTTTATCTTTTATCTTTTATCTTTTATCTTTTATCTTTTATCTTTTATCTTTTATCTTTTATCTTTTATCTTTTATCTTTTATCTTTTATCTTTTATCTTTTATCTTTTATCTTTTATCTTTTATCTTTTATCTTTTATCTTTTATCTTTTATCTTTTATCTTTTATCTTTTATCTTTTATCTTTTATCTTGTATCTTTTATCTTTTATCTTTTATCTTTTATCTTTTATCTTTTATCTTTTATCTTTTATCTTTTATCTTTTATCTTTTATCTTTTATCTTTTATCTTTTATCTTTTATCTTTTATCTTTTATCTTTTATCTTTTATCTTTTATCTTTTATCTTTTATCTTTTATCTTTTATCTTTTATCTTTTATCTTTTATCTTTTATCTTTTATCTTTTATCTTTTATCTTTTATCTTTTATCTTTTATCTTTTATCTTTTATCTTTTATCTTTTATCTTTTATCTTTTATCTTTTATCTTTTATCTTTTATCTTTTATCTTTTATCTTTTATCTTTTATCTTTTATCTTTTATCTTTTATCTTTTATCTTTTATCTTTTATCTTTTATCTTTTATCTTTTATCTTTTATCTTTTATCTTTTATCTTTTATCTTTTATCTTTTATCTTTTATCTTTTATCTTTTATCTTTTATCTTTTATCTTTTATCTTTTATCTTTTATCTTTTATCTTTTATCTTTTATCTTTTATCTTTTATCTTTTATCTTTTATCTTTTATCTTTTATCTTTTATCTTTTATCTTTTATCTTTTATCTTTTATCTTTTATCTTTTATCTTTTATCTTTTATCTTTTATCTTTTATCTTTTATCTTTTATCTTTTATCTTTTATCTTTTATCTTTTATCTTTTATCTTTTATCTTTTATCTTTTATCTTTTATCTTTTATCTTTTATCTTTTATTTCTAAACAGTAAGGCTTACTCATATTTTCTTCTCTCATTACTAATTGTGTAGACTAGGAATTTGTTGGTTTTTTAAAAACCTGCTAGATGACAAAGGGGTGCGAATGGCTTAAAGCTAAGAGCACTGAAGTTTTATCACATATGTTCAAGAAAACAACACCGTGAGAAATACCTTGCTCTTTGAATAATTTAATTTTTATTTCTTGTTTGTTGAAGTCACCACCAGTCCAACTATTAAAAACCACACACTAAAATTTACATGCACGAAGTAAATATCATATTGATAATTATAATTGTTTTCAATAGTCAATATTGAAAATAAATTCTGTATTTATTTCAGGAATTTGTCTTTTGAAACTGTATCAGCAATATTAACACGTTAACTGCAAATGCAATCATCTAAAAAACAAACAATTAAACTTATATTGGACCAATAGCTTATCGATTATGCTTTAAATTTACCGTAAACAGCAACTGTTTATTGACATCGAATAGTTGATAAGGTGATATGTTAAAATCAAATAGCTGCAATTGAATCCGAAACAGTTTAATCTGAAAATAAACAAGTACAGTTAAATTAGATATATATCTTAGTTCATTGCTAGCAACTTACAGTGTTTTCCAAACGAACGTTGTGCTGATTGTTGATAATTTCATCCAATAAAAATCGCATTTTATCAATTTCACTGTGAAACAGTTCTAACAATTTAACAATCATATAAATATGCATTGAACTGTATAAAATATTGGATGTGCCATTGACAAGATAAAACGTAATGCCAATATCATTATCTGGCTTAACAGTAAGGACAATGTAAAGATAGGAAAAATAAATTAAATTTGGAATTTTGAAAATTTTTGAAACGATTATGATTAGAAATTGATTTGAATACAAATAAGACATTTTAGATATGATTTTGTTAATTTGGCTTAATGTCCAGATCAAGTCGCACAGATATGCATTGAAATCCTTAATTTGTTCTGAAGTCCTTACAAATTTGTTGCCATTTATTACTTTTATTTTGCGTTTGAGCTGTTTATTCAGGTAATTCAGATGAGTAGTAAATTCTATTAAAATGATTAGATAATCATAGACCATGATAAAATCTAAATAGTTTCGGCTCAACGTCATTAAAATACTTAAGTAGCTTCCGTACAGGTACCAACTTGAACCTAACAAATAAACGAACAATAGACCAACTCCGAATATATTTACAAAAAAAAATCTATTAAGTTTTTTAACGATTTTCGAACTATGAAAAAATGTAGTATCCACTCCAGCAAATTTCCATTGAAAATAATTTGAAATTTTCACAAAGCCACGAACCAGTCGATACTGCCGATTGTATTGGAAAATTTTATTGTAATAATTAATATTCATATTTGTGACTACCAATAGAAAATGTATCACGTACGAAAATTTGGTGGTAATGCCATGATTTATAGCCACAACATTATACGCATAATGCAGCACATGAACATTTAAAATGATGGCGAGCACCAACGGATAAATACGCGAAAGTGTTGAATTATTTTTGGAGATGTATATAAACTTGCCGTGCGACCGAATTTTAAAATTGAAAACTCCATAAATTTTGGCTATGACCAGTATGAGTATTACAAATTTTTTGTTCATTCTGACAACGTGCGTGGTAGTAGTGCAACTGTCGATTATTTTTTTTACGCGTAAAACAATCGTTTCAATCTAATAAATGTAAAGGCGGTACATTTGGGCGTGTAAAATTACTCGTAAATTCTGTCAGTTACTAATTACTTACTGTCAGTGAAATGGAACTAATTATAATTAACATAATTAATTATGGTTTATTAATTCAACTCATCCGTTAGGGTCCAATTCTCACATCCATTCCTTGTGGCACTCTAACTTGTCAGTATTTGAGAAATATTTATAAATATGGGGAATATATAGCTCGGTTACTAGCGGTAAAATGTGCTTTACTATCTTAGCCCACATAATTATTATGAGTGACTATTTTTGGGCTCTCTTGCTGCCACTTTGCTAACAAATGTGTAGAAAACTTTAATTGTGCAGTTCGAAAGTAAAACAAAAAAATTGTGGTGGTATTTTTTGGGCAGTAAAAACGCGTTTTTTGGGAAATATTTTGTCATAAAACGGTTAATTCTTTTGATTTTAGTGTACAATTGATTATAGCTTTGTGTCGATTAAAATGTTATATTATTATTTTATTATATTATTATATTATTATATTATTATATTATTATATTATTATATTATTATATTATTATATTATTATATTATTATATTATTATATTATTATATTATTATATTATTATATTATTATATTATTATATTATTATATTATTATATTATTATATTATTATATTATTATATTATTATATTATTATATTATTATATTATTATATTATTATATTATTATATTATTATATTATTATATTATTATATTATTATATTATTATATTATTATATTATTATATTATTATATTATTATATTATTATATTATTATATTATTATATTATTATATTATTATATTATTATATTATTATATTATTATATTATTATATTATTATATTATTATATTATTATATTATTATATTATCATATTATTATATTATTATATTATTATATTATTATATTATTATATTATTATATTATTATATTATTATATTATTATATTATTATATTATTATATTATTATATTATTATATTATTATATTATTATATTATTATATTATTATATTATTATATTATTATATTATTATATTATTATATTATTATATTATTATATTATTATATTATTATATTATTATATTATTATATTATTATTATATTATTATATTATTATATTATTATATTATTATATTATTATATTATTATATTATTATATTATTATATTATTATATTATTATATTATTATATTATTATATTATTATTATATTATTATATTATTATATTATTATATTATTATATTATTATATTATTATATTATTATTATATTATTATATTATTATATTATTATTATATTATTATATTATTATATTATTATATTATTATATTATTATATTATTATATTATTATATTATTATATTATTATATTATTATATTATTATTATATTATTATATTATTATATTATTATATTATTATATTATTATATTATTATATTATTATATTATTATATTATTATATTATTATATTATTATATTATTATATTATTATATTATTATATTATTATATTATTATATTATTATATTATTATATTATTATATTATTATATTATTATATTATTATATTATTATATTATTATATTATTATATTATTATATTATTATATTATTATATTATTATATTATTATATTATTATATTATTATATTATTATATTATTATATTATTATATTATTATATTATTATATTATTATATTATTATATTATTATATTATTATATTATTATATTATTATATTATTATATTATTATATTATTATATTATTATATTATTATATTATTATATTATTATATTATTATATTATTATATTATTATATTATTATATTATTATATTATTATATTATTATATTATTATATTATTATATTATTATATTATTATATTATTATATTATTATATTATTATATTATTATATTATTATATTATTATATTATTATATTATTATATTATTATATTATTATATTATTATATTATTATATTATTATATTATTATATTATTATATTATTATATTATTATATTATTATATTATTATATTATTATATTATTATATTATTATATTATTATATTATTATATTATTATATTATTATATTATTATATTATTATATTATTATATTATTATATTATTATATTATTATATTATTATATTATTATATTATTATATTATTATATTATTATATTATTATATTATTATATTATTATATTATTATATTATTATATTATTATATTATTATATTATTATATTATTATATTATTATATTATTATATTATTATATTATTATATTATTATATTATTATATTATTATATTATTATATTATTATATTATTATATTATTATATTATTATATTATTATATTATTATATTATTATATTATTATATTATTATTATATTATTATATTATTATATTATTATATTATTATATTATTATATTATTATATTATTATATTATTATATTATTATATTATTATATTATTATTATATTATTATATTATTATATTATTATATTATTATTATATTATTATATTATTATATTATTATATTATTATATTATTATATTATTATATTATTATATTATTATATTATTATATTATTATATTATTATATTATTATATTATTATATTATTATATTATTATATATTATTATATTATTATATTATTATATTATTATATTATTATATTATTATATTATTATATTAATAATATTATATTATTATATTATTATATTATTATATTATTATATTATTATATTATTATATTATTATATTATTATATTATTATATTATTATATTATTATATTATTATATTATTATATTATTATATTATTATATTATTATATTATTATATTATTATATTATTATATTATTATATTATTATATTATTATATTATTATATTATTATATTATTATATTATTATATTATTATATTATTATATTATTATATTATTATATTATTATATTATTATATTATTATATTATTATATTATTATATTATTATATTATTATATTATTATATTATTATATTATTATATTATTATATTATTATATTATTATATTATTATATTATTATATTATTATATTATTATATTATTATATTATTATATTATTATATTATTATATTATTATATTATTATATTATTATATTATTATATTATTATATTATTATATTATTATATTATTATATTATTATATTATTATATTATTATATTATTATATTATTATATTATTATATTATTATATTATTATATTATTATATTATTATATTATTATATTATTATATTATTATATTATTATATTATTATATTATTATATTATTATATTATTATATTATTATATTATTATATTATTATATTATTATATTATTATATTATTATATTATTATATTATTATATTATTATATTATTATATTATTATATTATTATATTATTATATTATTATATTATTATATTATTATATTATTATATTATTATATTATTATATTATTATATTATTATATTATTATATTATTATATTATTATATTATTATATTATTATATTATTATATTATTATATTATTATATTATTATATTATTATATTATTATATTATTATATTATTATATTATTATATTATTATATTATTATATTATTATATTATTATATTATTATATTATTATATTATTATATTATTATATTATTATATTATTATATTATTATATTATTATATTATTATATTATTATATTATTATATTATTATATTATTATATTATTATATTATTATATTATTATATTATTATATTATTATATTATTATATTATTATATTATTATATTATTATATTATTATATTATTATATTATTATATTATTATATTATTATATTATTATATTATTATATTATTATATTATTATATTATATTATTATTATTATATTATTATATTATTATATTATTATATTATTATATTATTATATTATTATATTATTATATTATTATATTATTATATTATTATATTATTATATTATTATATTATTATATTATTATATTATTATATTATTATATTATTATATTATTATATTATTATATTATTATATTATTATATTATTATATTATTATATTATTATATTATTATATTATTATATTATTATATTATTATATTATTATATTATTAAATATTATATTATATTATTATATTATTATATTATTATATTATTATATTATTATATTATTATATTATTATATTATTATATTATTATATTATTATATTATTATATTATTATATTATTATATTATTATATTATTATATTATTATATTATTATATTATTATATTATTATATTATTATATTATTATATTATTATATTATTATATTATTATATTATTATATTATTATATTATTATATTATTATATTATTATATTATTATATTATTATATTATTATATTATTATATTATTATATTATTATATTATTATATTATTATATTATTATATTATTATATTATTATATTATTATATTATTATATTATTATATTATTATATTATTATATTATTATATTATTATATTATTATATTATTATATTATTATATTATTATATTATTATATTATTATATTATTATATTATTATATTATTATATTATTATATTATTATATTATTATATTATTATATTATTATATTATTATATTATTATATTATTATATTATTATATTATTATATTATTATATTATTATATTATTATATTATTATATTATTATATTATTATATTATTATATTATTATATTATTATATTATTATATTATTATATTATTATATTATTATATTATTATATTATTATATTATTATATTATTATATTATTATATTATTATATTATTATATTATTATATTATTATATTATTATATTATTATATTATTATATTATTATATTATTATATTATTATATTATTATATTATTATATTATTATATTATTATATTATTATATTATTATATTATTATATTATTATATTATTATATTATTATATTATTATATTATTATATTATTATATTATTATATTATTATATTATTATATTATTATATTATTATATTATTATATTATTATATTATTATATTATTATATTATTATATTATTATATTATTATATTATTATATTATTATATTATTATATTATTATATTATTATATTATTATATTATTATATTATTATATTATTATATTATTATATTATTATATTATTATATTATTATATTATTATATTATTATATTATTATATTATTATATTATTATATTATTATATTATTATATTATTATATTATTATATTATTATATTATTATATTATTATATTATTATATTATTATATTATTATATTATTATATTATTATATTATTATATTATTATATTATTATATTATTATATTATTATATTATTATATTATTATATTATTATATTATTATATTATTATATTATTATATTATTATATTATTATATTATTATATTATTATATTATTATATTATTATATTATTATATTATTATATTATTATATTATTATATTATTATATTATTATATTATTATATTATTATATTATTATATTATTATATTATTATATTATTATATTATTATATTATTATATTATTATATTATTATATTATTATATTATTATATTATTATATTATTATATTATTATATTATTATATTATTATATTATTATATTATTATATTATTATATTATTATATTATTATATTATTATATTATTATATTATTATATTATTATATTATTATATTATTATATTATTATATTATTATATTATTATATTATTATATTATTATATTATTATATTATTATATTATTATATTATTATATTATTATATTATTATATTATTATATTATTATATTATTATATTATTATATTATTATATTATTATTATTATTATTATATTATTATATTATTATATTATTATATTATTATATTATTATATTATTATATTATTATATTATTATATTATTATATTATTATATTATTATATTATTATATTATTATATTATTATATTATTATATTATTATATTATTATATTATTATATTATTATATTATTATATTATTATATTATTATATTATTATATTATTATATTATTATATTATTATATTATTATATTATTATATTATTATATTATTATATTATTATATTATTATATTATTATATTATTATATTATTATATTATTATATTATTATATTATTATATTATTATATTATTATATTATTATATTATTATATTATTATATTATTAATTATTATATTATTATATTATTATATTATTATATTATTATATTATTATATTATTATATTATTATATTATTATATTATTATATTATTATATTATTATATTATTATATTATTATATTATTATATTATTATATTATTATATTATTATATTATTATATTATTATATTATTATATTATTATATTATTATATTATTATATTATTATATTATTATATTATTATATTATTATATTATTATATTATTATATTATTATATTATTATATTATTATATTATTATATTATTATATTATTATATTATTATATTATTATATTATTATATTATTATATTATTATTATATTATTATATTATTATATTATTATATTATTATATTATTATATTATTATATTATTATATTATTATATTATTATATTATTATATTATTATATTATTATATTATTATATTATTATATTATTATATTATTATATTATTATATTATTATATTATTATATTATTATATTATTATATTATTATATTATTATATTATTATATTATTATATTATTATATTATTATATTATTATATTATTATATTATTATATTATTATATTATTATATTATTATATTATTATATTATTATATTATTATATTATTATATTATTATATTATTATATTATTATATTATTATATTATTATATTATTATATTATTATATTATTATATTATTATATTATTATATTATTATATTATTATATTATTATATTATTATATTATTATATTATTATATTATTATATTATTATATTATTATATTATTATATTATTATATTATTATATTATTATATTATTATATTATTATATTATTATATTATTATATTATTATATTATTATATTATTATATTATTATATTATTATATTATTATATTATTATATTATTATATTATTATATTATTATATTATTATATTATTATATTATTATATTATTATATTATTATATTATTATATTATTATATTATTATATTATTATATTATTATATTATTATATTATTATATTATTATATTATTATATTATTATATTATTATATTATTATATTATTATATTATTATATTATTATATTATTATATTATTATATTATTATATTATTATATTATTATATTATTATATTATTATATTATTATATTATTATATTATTATATTATTATATTATTATATTATTATATTATTATATTATTATATTATTATATTATTATATTATTATATTATTATATTATTATATTATTATATTATTATATTATTATATTATTATATTATTATATTATTATATTATTATATTATTATATTATTATATTATTATATTATTATATTATTATATTATTATATTATTATATTATTATATTATTATATTATTATATTATTATATTATTATATTATTATATTATTATATTATTATATTATTATATTATTATATTATTATATTATTATATTATTATATTATTATATTATTATATTATTATATTATTATATTATTATATTATTATATTATTATATTATTATATTATTATATTATTATATTATTATATTATTATATTATTATATTATTATATTATTATATTATTATATTATTATATTATTATATTATTATATTATTATATTATTATATTATTATATTATTATATTATTATATTATTATATTATTATATTATTATATTATTATATTATTATATTATTATATTATTATATTATTATATTATTATATTATTATATTATTATATTATTATATTATTATATTATTATATTATTATATTATTATATTATTATATTATTATATTATTATATTATTATATTATTATATTATTATATTATTATATTATTATATTATTATATTATTATATTATTATATTATTATATTATTATATTATTATATTATTATATTATTATATTATTATATTATTATATTATTATATTATTATATTATTATATTATTATATTATTATATTATTATATTATTATATTATTATATTATTATATTATTATATTATTATATTATTATATTATTATATTATTATATTATTATATTATTATATTATTATATTATTATATTATTATATTATTATATTATTATATTATTATATTATTATATTATTATATTATTATATTATTATATTATTATATTATTATATTATTATATTATTATATTATTATATTATTATATTATTATATTATTATATTATTATATTATTATATTATTATATTATTATATTATTATATTATTATATTATTATATTATTATATTATTATATTATTATATTATTATATTATTATATTATTATATTATTATATTATTATATTATTATATTATTATATTATTATATTATTATATTATTATATTATTATATTATTATATTATTATATTATTATATTATTATATTATTATATTATTATATTATTATATTATTATATTATTATATTATTATATTATTATATTATTATATTATTATATTATTATATTATTATATTATTATATTATTATATTATTATATTATTATATTATTATATTATTATATTATTATATTATTATATTATTATATTATTATATTATTATATTATTATATTATTATATTATTATATTATTATATTATTATATTATTATATTATTATATTATTATATTATTATATTATTATATTATTATATTATTATATTATTATATTATTATATTATTATATTATTATATTATTATATTATTATATTATTATATTATTATATTATTATATTATTATATTATTATATTATTATATTATTATATTATTATATTATTATATTATTATATTATTATATTATTATATTATTATATTATTATATTATTATATTATTATATTATTATATTATTATATTATTATATTATTATATTATTATATTATTATATTATTATATTATTATATTATTATATTATTATATTATTATATTATTATATTATTATATTATTATATTATTATATTATTATATTATTATATTATTATATTATTATATTATTATATTATTATATTATTATATTATTATATTATTATATTATTATATTATTATATTATTATATTATTATATTATTATATTATTATATTATTATATTATTATATTATTATATTATTATATTATTATATTATTATATTATTATATTATTATATTATTATATTATTATATTATTATATTATTATATTATTATATTATTATATTATTATATTATTATATTATTATATTATTATATTATTATATTATTATATTATTATATTATTATATTATTATATTATTATATTATTATATTATTATATTATTATATTATTATATTATTATATTATTATATTATTATCTAGTAGCTAGAATTAAACAAAATTTGTTGAAAAAGGAAATACATTTTGTAATTTATATTTGTTCGACAAATACTCACAATTTATAATTAAACTGTCAGTAAACCATGATGCTTATTCTCATAATGAGTATACATGAATACTTGAGTATTTATTTCATTTATGGCGTTTGTAGTGGCAATGCTCAAGCTTCTGCGAAAGAATACCAGATACGATTCCTCAATCGAGAACGCTTTCTCAAGCATAAAGTATTTCAAAAAGCACAACGATTGTACATTGAAGGTGAAATCCCTGGACATCGGGGACAAGCGAGAAAATCTAGGCAGCTTGATACAAACGAAGATAGTATTATTAAAATGGTGACGACCCATCGAAAAATGTTCATCGAAAAAGGATGACATTTTGTCGCACCCAAGAAACTCCCTAATTTGTTGAACATTTTATGGGACAAAGAAGCATTGTTTAAAAGAATGGGAATATTAAACAACCACATTTTTGATAATTGGTGTAAATCCAAAACTTGGGCGGCGTGCGAGATTTTAACATCTATTTGGAGTAAATATGTGAGGGCGGAAAGTTGATGGAAAATTGATAAAATTGGATAAAATGGATAAAGTTGATGGAAAATTGGTAGGTCTATCTAAGTTTCCTACAAAATGACTTAAATAAATCACTTGATGACGTTTTATTACAAACACGTCGAAATATATTGCTACAGCAGGATGAACTCCTCCGCACTATGCAGAATAGTGCGACAGCACAACAACATCAATTATCAAGATCACTGGATTGAAAGAAGAGGGATTATTAAATGGTTACCGCGGTCTTCTGATCTAAATCCTTTAGACTTTTTTCTGTTGGGTTATTTTAAAGAACTGGTATATGAACGAGAAAATCGGACCAAGCATGAGATAAGGTAACGAATAATCGAAGCGACACATATTATTAAATATAACAAGCGGGCGTTAAATATTTTTCGGCGATGCCGATTATGTATCATGGTAAATGGTGGATACTTTGGACACTTGTTATAATATTTAAAATAAAAAAAAATATAATTGGTTTTATTTCTGACTATTTCAAAATAGTGGTTTGAGCACTGGAAATTTTGCTAAGTACATTCTAAATACGACTTTCTTTGTAAAACAATTGATAACATTATTTTTAAAATATTGCTATGCGTGAAATCATTTAAGAGTATGCATTAATGTCACAAGTTTTTCTGATAGTTGTTCAAATTTTTGTAGTACATTTTTTTTCCACCAGACTCACTTAAATATTAACAAAACATTTTTGGGAAACAGAAAGACTTTTCAAAACCATTGTTTTAATTTGACAGAAGATAACTAAGTTTATAAAATTGACTTTATTAAAATATAATAAATTTTTTCCAATTGACTTTGGAAAAATATAACTTTTATATTTAAAATATAAAATATAATCGTTATAACTTTTTTGGCTATTTTGGTTGAAAACCAGCCTGCTTCATTTGTACCACCAATTGTAGAACACCCTATATATATATATATATATATGTATATATATATATATATAAATATACATATATATATATATATATATATATATATATATATATATATATATATATATATATATATATATATATATATATATATATATATATATATATATATATATATATATATATATATATATATTATATATATATATATATATATATATATATATATATATATATATATATATATATATATATATATATAAACATGCCACTGTGTCTAAAATTCAATTCCCCCCATCTGCTCGCAACTAACTAGCGCAACACAACAAAATACCGAACTTAAATACAATACACACAGTTTAAAAGTATAACACAGAAAAGCTCTAATTTGCCAACATAATACAGTTAAGTATTTGGATCAATTCCAAACTGTAAATAAATATATATTATTTTTTATTCATGTTATCGATTTGGCAAAGCCTCCCATATACAATGGCACAAAAATTGCACCATCCACCATATTTTCCTCAAAGAGGATTTTCCATTATTATTATTTATACAGTACAACAACAAAAGGCGATTTTTTCAACAAAAAAAAACAACAAACTAAATCTGCTCTTGAATAAACAAATTAATTAACGAATTTTGTTGGAACGTACAACAGTAAACAAATTTTGAAATTTTAATTTTTTTTTATTTTTTTGATGGAAGCTTGCCGAAAGCTCTTTTGTAAATATTTGTAATCCGTTTAAAAATAAAATTGGGTATGCAAACATAAGCTCGACAAAGTGAAATTTAAACACAATTATAATTTTGTATTTTTTTTTCATTTAAAACGTGCGATTGAATCTGCTTTGATTTAATGTCAACCATAATTTAGGCGTCGATTATGTAGAATAAAATAAGGTGCAAAATATTGTCCAGCTTAAAAATTATCTAAATGTGTGTGAAAAAATTATCATCTGCTGGTATTGTCCACTAACTAAAGTTTAAACACCTTGCCGATAAGCTGAAATTGAAAAAGGTGGTTATCAGACCTGTTGTCATGTATGAGTGCATAATATAAACACATATAGTACTACCATCAAAAGAAAAAACAGTTTACTCATTGATGTTCCAGATGGCGGGTCGATAGAACATCGTCAATTAATATATGACATTTAGGCGATTATAATTATAAAAATATTTTGATTATTTTAAAACGATACCAGTAGCGACATCTAACACGACAATCGGCTATATATAGTACATGGTAGTACTATGTGTATTTATATTATGATGTGTGTGTGTGAGAGTTGAATCCGGAAAGTTTAGTATGTGAGATGGTTATGACATTCAACTGTGATGGACTCTGGAGTGAGATTGATTATTTGAAATAGGCCAGCAATTATTCTTAATAATTATTTTATGATTTCATCTGTCAAAAAGTGGTTAGCATTTTTTTCTAAGAAACTTATTAAATCCGTGTGGATTGTTTTTGGGTTCAAGATTGAAGATTCTAAAATTTTTGGTGTAGGGTTGACATCATTAAAATTGGCCAGCCTACAAGCCTAACCTTTGCTGGTAATATTAGTGGGTGTTTGATGTCATATGGAATTGTTGTAGCTTTGATTAGTCGAGGAGCTTGCACATAATGAAGATTTAGTTGTGTTTCTTCTGGTTGCTTGTGCCTGAGATTCTTCCGTTTGAAACGTAGGATGATGGGATTTGTGCGTTAAATTTCGCAATATCATGTTTCTATGTTTGTGGGTACCTTTGTAGTAGTGGTAAACTATTAGTAGTTGTTGTTGTTGGGGTGGCATCTGGTGTTTCTTGCATGATATGACATCATCATGATTTTAATTTAAATTAACCATATTGTTTTGCGGACACTGGTTCAAAAACAAAACCATTATGGATGTATGGAACCATTTGGTTGTCAATGATAGATAGTTACTGATTGTCTGATTTGGACGGTAGCCGGGTAGTATCTGATGACCTGGTTGTATAGTTATTAGCCTTTGTGGGGTTGGCAGGTAGGCTGTAGTTTCTAACCAGGCTTAGGTTGATGCAGTATTTTACATTAACAATTGATTTGAAGACATCATTTTTGCCTTCTGCCAGTAGGTCGAAAAACTTATCTGCACGTATGATAATATTAATATTCAAGCCCTTGTGATTTATTCCATAGTATGATCATCTTTAATTGCTGAAATAATAAAACTGGCAGCACGTTGCATTAACTGAAGTCTGTGTGCATAATTTTTGGTGATGAATGAACTTTGTGATCTGAAGTCTAATATTTTTGATAAAACTAGTATTGATTAAGTCTATATTTAGAATACGTTCCAATGCAGAGGGTAACAGCAAGTTCTGTATGATCTTTTATTAGCGGGTGTTGTTGCAAAAAGTAATAATGTTTTGTTCCACATTAGAAATCATGATGTCTTTATACTTGTCGTTCTAGACTTTGTTGAAGTCACAAAGCCGCTTTTCCATTATATTTTGCACTTTTGATGTAGAATTATCTTATTGTATCGTTAAGAGATATAATTTGCTCAATTTAAGTCGTTAGTGCTAAATTTAGATCTGCCACCACTTTGTAGTAGTTATGTTGGAATGTAAGTTTTAGTATCTCGTCATTTTTTGAGCCCACTATTTTATCTTATGCCTTCTCAAGCGCTATAAGCCTTTTCCAACAATCTGTTTTGAATATGTCCATTTTAACGTTTTAACCGAACAAAATTTATAGAGCACATTCACTTGTCACTTCTGACTCCTAACGATTAGGTCAATCGAATCAAGTTTCCAATACAAAATTAAAAATAGTGTGACCAAGTGACCACCATTACCAATATAAACTGATGTATCTATTATTTATTTTCGATAAAGTCCTTGTGGGTTCAAATGTGTATTATATGTATATGAACGTCAGATTGTGTGGATGGACCGAAAGAATTCATTCAATTTCAATGACCGAAAGAATTCATTCGAAATAATTTGGCAAACTCCTTAGTAAAAATTTAAAAAGTACAGTAAATGAAAGGATAAACAAATAGCAGCTTTCCTTCTTGGTTTAAAATTTAAGATAAAGAATATAAGCCAAAATCTATGTTCAAACTGGAGGAGTTCGATAAGTAATCCTAAAAATAAAAAAATTGTGAAACATATTAGTTGATTTCCAATCGATCAACCCCTAGTCAATCGCTAGTAGTTAAGTTCTGCTCATGAAAAATAGCTAAAGCAGTTACGAGTAGTTCAAAATTAGCAAAGACACACACCTAAGTACTTGCAAGTAGTTGTGGTGGGCGGTTGCAAAAGCAACTATTATACGAAAAAATTATTAATGAGCTGTTTAGTTTGGTTTCTGTTGAGCGAGCTTTTTAAATCTATGGCATAATATGGAGTAAATTGAAAACCCGACTTAGATTTGAAAAGGTTATATAAATATAAGTAAACCTGTTTTTAAGAGAATCACCCAAGTAAATCTGGCTGGGTTTTATTGGGTTACCCAGTGGGAAGCCAATCTTACTCCAAACAGATATGAAGAAGACTAATATCGGATTCTTTGACTTAGTCAAATGCTAAAAACACTATTACTAAGAGATGATAGCCGACAAGCACATACAAAAATGATCAAACTTCTGACTTACCTCTACTTCCTCTGATGGACCTCTACACATATTAACTGAAGATAATAACCCTCAACAAAGTCAAAAGTCTAAGTTTTTGCTAGGTTTTAAGCATGATTTATGTCCGATAAAATTGTGGCTAAAAATCAATAATTGGTAATTCTAGTTCCCTTAATCGATTATAATACAATTACTACAAACTATCAAGAACACAATCATATCTGAATTTATCCGAATTTTACAAAACATTTTAAAACTGGAATCTTTATACAAATAAAAGAGATATTACACATGAACTTAAGTCGGTCAAAAGAAAGCTAACTAAGGTTTGGTTTTCTCAAAATAAGTAGATTCTGCATGAAGGTTGTTAGATTAGGTTATCTAACTTCATCCTAAAAAACGTGGCATAGATACAATTGGTCCGTAGCCTTACCACAGTAAATATTATCTCAACTAACTACCTACTGGAACAAATTTGAGCTTCTAACAAAAAAGTTGATATCCTTGACACTAATCCTTCTTAGGTCTGACAGATCACACAAGAGGCGAACTCCCAAAAACTTAAGCCTGTATCGAGCTAGGCTAGGACAGATGCAATGCACATGAAGTATAGTTTTCTCCATCTCCTCATCCCTACAACTACTACAGTAATCATGCGAGAGAACACCTAGTCTACTCGCATGCTTACCAATAAGGCAGTGACCAGTAGTGACACCCACGATTATACTTATATTGCACAGTTACATGAATATTAGTTGGTTCAACCTGATTAAGTCTAGTATAGGACAAATTGATCGAGTAATTACACATGAGGCACAATTTGCCCATCTACTATTTGTAATTTTATAAGCACCTTCTTTTAGGAGCAGTTTACGCATTGCAAGCATTACTTCTGTATCAGCATGGCATGGTAAGATGCAATAGGAGGTACCTGGTGAGCGAGTTCATCAGCTTTTAAATTCTCCGTTATATTGAAATGCCCTGGCACCATCTAAGCTGAATGTTGAAAGATGAGAGAGAATTCTGGGCTACTTTCAAAGTTATAAAGTCTGACTGTAAAACTTTAATGGCAGCCTGGTTTCGAAAAAATGCCAATATCCTTAACAGATATTACATTATACTTCATTTAGTCTATGGCCTCTTTGATTGTGATGAGCTCCATCTGAAAAACACTACAGTGTTAAGGATAATAAGAGCATTTTGCATAAAATCTCTAAGAGTGCTAGGATATATCTCGAAGGCGCCGATGGCATTATCTACAGAAGTGACCACTTTAAAGCCAGACCCCTCTAGATTTAGTAATAGGGCATTTATTCTCAAGTCCCAGTGAAGAGGAGATAATACACTCTCCTGAAGTACCTCTATTCAAAAATTCCTGCTTGGATGCTTCTCCAAGAATAGCTCAAATTACCCTGCCCTTGAGCATTTGATCACAGAAGGTCACCTAAGAGAATTAATTATATTCGAGCGATTTTTTAATAGAGCCTAACAGATAATATACAGTGCATTTTTTATTGATTTCTCCTTTGCATTATGCATGCTGAGTTGCTGATTACTTTACCGGCACGATTGAGCCTCTACTATAAGCTTCTATCCGTTTCTCTAGAGTTTTTAAGAAGAACTAAGATAAGCTAATGGGCCTAAGGTGTTTTGGATCAATGAGAGCATTTTCCCGCCTTAGATATAAAAATGACCTTTACTTCAGTCCATTTGTTTGGAACATGACAAAGTACCAGGCTACTTTTAAAAATCACTTCAAGCGAGGAAACGATTAAGTCACTAGTTTGTTGGATATCGGCAGGAATAATTCCATCGGGCCCTGCTGACTTAAAAGGTTTAAAACTGTTTACTGACAGCAAGATGTTCTTCTTGTTGACAATTTTCCCAGCAAGACTCGTCATAATATTTGTTTTAGGCAGAACAGTCGGAGATTCAGAACATCATGGGAAATAAGTTTCCAGTAGGAGCTCCAGAGATTTCGCTCCCGTTGTAGTACAGATACCAGCCAGTCATTGTAGATAACTTGGAATGGAAGGACAAGTAGATAGAATCGTACGTAGCCTAGCTGGCTGTTGTTATTACAGAAAAGTCTCCAAGTTTTGGTTTTGGCACTTCTTAATTCGTATTTAAATGATTTTAGGGCTTCCTTATAGGAGTCTTCACAATTTTGAAGAGCTCCTTGCATTTCAGCCGTGTTTCTGGTAACTCTCTCGACCACCATGATGAACGAGATTTTTTTTAGGCCTTTGGACACGAGCCTAGGATAACTTCATTGAAAGCATTGGATACCGTGTCAGCCAAGGCATCCAATCCTTACGTTGGTTCAGGAGATTCAGGAACCGATTCTGTTTAAGAGGTACCTATAATTAATCTGAAGGTTTCTTAGTTAGTCCTTCTTCTATTCCTAAAGGTTGGAGTTTTAAAATATTTCAAATCTAATCCAAATTGAAAATAGCAATGATCAGAAAAGGAGTGTTCTTCAGACACTTTCCAATTTACTAATTTATTTAACATGAAATTTGGAAAAATGGTAATGTCCAAAACTTCCTGTCTATTACTGGTTATAAAAGTAGGCTTACAGTCTATATTACAAATAAAAAGGTTAGTATTTAGAATGTAAGCAAGGAGTGACTCACCTCTCTCGTTCGTATCGGTGCTTCCCTAGATTGTGTTGTGTGAATTTACATTGCATCCGACGACGATTCCGATCTTACGTACCTGAGCATCCGTAATTAAGCAGCGAATATTAACCAAAAGATGGATTTTTCCACCCTGTAGTATATACGCTGAGACGAGACAGAGGTTCTGATTGTTGACCGCAATGCTTGCTGCTACCAAGCAATTATTTGCTAAACAATTTTAATTTGTCCTTTGCAAGAATGCACGAAATAATCCTACCTTCAACCTGCACAAACAGTAAATTATAGTTGTCAGCCCTAATTCCAAGAACTCGATCCTTTTTGAACCATGGTTCTTGAACCAAGATGACATCAATGTCATTTTTTATTGCTTTGAGCAAAAGCGCAGCTGACTCTGCTTTACAGTGATGTAGATTGACTTGTATTAGCTTTAGCATCTTGCTGCTTAAAGATCAATCGACATCACGGTAATATCAGATCCTTCTGAATCCGAGGCCGTGGGAAGATTGCCGAGTTTATCCATCGATCCGGATCAGAGACTCATTTGCTTCTTTCGTTTCTACAGTTTGAGGCTGCTCGTCTAAAAAACATACATCCTCAGAGATTCCGTACAAAGTCCAATCTTTTTTATAAACTTTTAAAGTGATAGTGCCAGCATTGCCAGTGGTTCATTGTTGATTATGATTATAGCCGAACTATAATCATTTTTAGCCTCCTCCATCCTGGCTATCTTCTAGTTGTTGGTCGGCCACTCAGGATTACCCATCTTAATCAACTCCATGATCGTCTTTGGATTACTTGGTTCAGCTGGAATTCATGTCCAAACTCTTGTTTTACAAGGGATATCTTCAAGTGCGAAGACTTCTAGTTTAGCTCCAGTCCAAACTTCCCCCAGGCTATTGATCGTCTTTTTATAGGTACAGAGACCTTTTGTTGGCACAAGCTGTCAACTTAACATGTTTCCTGTTCCAACCACGGTCCTATCTTGTAGGAGCTGCTCCAGGGTTTCCCTCATTATTTTCAGGAAGGAGGAGGCAAGAGCCTTTCTCACATTCTTTTAATAAGCAAGAGTGATGGTACCATCTTCTTATACTCTATCAGTAACTGCTACAACCAGCGAATTCTCAAAACCTCTTTCCAGAGATATCTTCGACACGGGGCTATTGGAAAGAGCCCCCCAGCCAGGTTGATCATCAGCACGGGTCGCATGACACCTTAATCCGTAGTTTTTACGGGAAATTTTTACTAAAACAAACCGTACTAATTCGTGTTCAGTGTTCAAAGAGCATTTGATTAAGAAATAGGACTTAAAGTTGGCGCTTAAGCTTATTAGTTAGAAATATTGTGCAGTTATTTACATGACAGAATTTATGCAGACATCGATCTGATGGTCAAAATTGTTGAAGACATTTTCCAATAGAGACGTTTAAATGGCATTTATCTCGACAATGATGATGTTTTTTAGTCCTTGAATGGTGGCTCGACTATCAACGTATCCTTTGCTGTTCAAAATTACCAATAAAAATTATATTAATAGCATTAAATATTATAATATAGCAGGCCAATTCACATTTCCGCGACGCGAGGTTAAGCAATTTTTGAACAACCTTTGACATTCATCGCGAAGGAAAACAAACGGTACCAGAAGTAAAATATGTGGATGGAGAATTATTTGAATAGTTATGTAAACGGCTTTACGCAGGAAGCGGTTTTAGCCGGAGTTCAATAAATGATTAACATTTTAATAAACCGACATTTGAATTAATTCCCAACTGATTCAAATATTAAAGTACGAAAAGTGAAGATATAAAAAGTCGCGAGATTTTGTTTTAATAAAAACCGATATAGCTTTTAAAAAAAGAGGCAACCTCAACGATCAGATCAGATAAGATCAACGAAAATCAACGACCATCAGCTATAGAGCAGCTAAATACAAAACAAGTAGTAGACAAAACGACTTGCAAGTATGATGTTTCGAACGTGGTGATTCTGGGCAGAAAGTTAATGAATATCCCAAAAAAGGCAAAGGTTCGAAATATTATCATTGTAATGAGTTCAAGCATATTACAGTTTTCATTTTGAGGGACAAAGCTTTACGCAATAGTCGAACGCGGAAAAGATAACAATCTCATGAGCAAATCGAAGTACCAAAGTATAGGAGAACTAAACTTTATAGATAAATTTACAATTTTTGACGTATTTGGTTCAAAAACCTTGCCTTCAATAGATGGTTTTGCCGCGGTGGTAGTAAATGGAAAGAAACGCTTTACGAAATAAAAAATATGGCCAAAGAAATGTGAAGTTAATTTTCACATTATTTCAGCAAGCAAAAGCGCAACTACTAACTAGTTCCTTGTATCCAGGGTCATTCGGCCTTGAATTGAACTGGTTCCTTTTTCTTTTATTTTGTTGCAGAAGTTTCAATGTCATCAGGAAGCCCACATACTAGATAAGGTGAAAAATTGGAAAATGGTTACATATTATACCAACTAAATTTACTGTCAGAAATATTATTATTACATAATATTAATTGGTTCCGTTAAGTATACTAGAACCTTCAACTCACAGAGGACATTGATAATTAACCTTACAACACAGATCACTAAATCAAGTCCATCACATTTCTAACATATCGTTACAAGTATCAATTTAAAAATAAATCACATAACCTATAGCCCAACACCTTGATAACTAGGTTGATTGAAAAAGGTGTTCAATAAACTTGAAAACAATTTCAAAAAGTGTTTATACCTTTCAAGCCCTATTTGACCTTAACCCAGACATTTTTGAATGGACTTTTTGATTTTATAATCAGAACAAACTATTGAAGACACAAAAAATGAGATCGTGTTATCCGTCATTATCCCCGTTTGAAAAAAAATAACGTGTTGCTTCAATCATTTCCAATTACAAATCAATTCAATGTACCTGTGTTAACCTTACACCGGTCAATTTATATAGATCTTTACACCAAATAAAAAGTTTTATGTATAAAATCTAAGATGAAAAGCTCAAATCAAAGTTCAACAAAAAATAAATAAAAAAATTCTGAATATATCAAAACATATTTTAGCCCGAGTGCCCTTGAATTGAATACCTTTACCTTTTATTTTACCTTTTTTGTTCGGTGCTACCTTGATATTGAAATATTGATTTATAATTTTCAATCATTCAGTGGAAATAACCATTAATTTTCACAAAAGAAAGAAAATACCATTTCATTATATTAAGTTTGTAATGCAACAGGTAGGGAAAACTCTTTTTTTTGCTTATTATGGTATTTTGTGTCGGAAAATAAAATAAGGAAAAAGGTAAACAAATCCTTTAGATGAGTAATGTATCGTATTTCGTAGAATTACTCGGAAATGAATACAACAACAAAAAAATACGTTTTTGTGTATAAAGTGTCAAGCCGATAATTTATTACTCGTCCCGGAAGTTAATGAAAAATTCAATTAAATCTTTTTAAGTTTTTAATCCTTTTTTCGAAACAGATAAACTGAATATACCACACTAAACAAAATCTTATCTAATTTAAAAATCTAATATATTTGAAGATTCCGCTTTTTCTTCAATTTCCGTTCAAAATATCAGTTTGCCTACCGGATCTATATATTCAACCAAAACAGACCTAATAAACGACATAGAAAACCCAAAAACCTATACATATATATGCGGCATGAAAAAAAAAAATCAAATTACAATAAATTAACTCGGTTCATGCACCCATACTCGTTCCGATGAATGCGTCGGGAGCAAATAGATAGAAAACCACCTCCCATGAAAAAAAAAATGTCCTAACCCTAAACCAAGCACAACAACTAAAAACACAGTTTTGTATTTGGTTTTCGAAAAGTCACGTTTATTATGTCGAGTCCTTAAAAAAAAGGATGTCCCATCAATCTTTTTACTCATCCTTTGCGTTCATCCGGTTTTTTTTTGCGTTGTACCATTTTGCGAACGAAATGTAATAACGAAGTAATAATACAGCTCAATCTGGGAATATCCTTTTTTTGTCGCCAGCATAAGGAATCAATACCAATATATTGGTTTTGCCAAGACTTAACTAGACCAAACAAATGGACTGAAAAAAGTTTATTCTTATACCTAAGGTAGGAAAACGCTCTCATTACGAGCCAAATTATTTTAGGCCTATTAGCTTATCTTCGTACTTCTTCAAAACTATAGAAAGACATATAGAAGCTTATATTAGAGGCTTAATTGAGCAAGTAAAGTTAGCAGCATCTCAGTATGCATACTGCAAGGAGAAATCAGTGGAAAATGCACTGCTTCCCCTCTTAGGCCCTATTGAAAAATCACTTAAATTTAATGAACTCTCTTTGGTGACCTTCTGTGATATAGAAGGAGCCTTTAACAATGTCAAACTAGAGGCGATCTCGCAGATACTCTCAGATTTGGGGTGGAATGTGTCACTTGCATGCTGGACTGATCTAGTGTTCAAGGACAGGGTCATTTGAGCTAATATTGGTGAGGCATCATAAATTTTGAGCTAATATTGGTGAGGCAGTATAAATGTTAACCCACTTAAAACTGATTGGTTCTTTTTTCTAGGAAGTACAAGCTTCCTTTTTTTTAAAAGGAAACTATACTAAATCTGCTCTGCAATAGTCCTAGCCTGGCTGGATGCAGGCTTAATTTTTTGGGACCTCGCCTTCTGTGTGATCTGTCAGACCTCAAAAGGATCCGTGTCAAGGATATCAACTGCTTCGTTAGAAACTGCTCGAATTGGTTCCAATAGGTAGTGAGTGGAGAATATATTTGTTTTGGTTTATGCCACGTCCCTTAGGACGGCTACCTTGACCTAACTTAACCTAACCTAACCGGACCCTTACTTTTATTTATGGGTACGAGGTTAAGGATTAAAATCAGGAAGCCATTGTTTATTCTAATAATTAAACCAGATTCAAAGGTTTGGTTCTTTTGGGTCTTCTCACAATATTGGTGTGGTTTAAGAGGGGAATCGCTTCGATATTGGACATTAATTGAGCCTTCTTTCGTGTCTTTTTATTCCCTAGTACCCTGTTCTGAAAAACGTGTTTGATCTTGATGTTGCTTGGTTTCTTCCAATTGCATGCCAAACAGTACACTCAAAACAAAACAAACAGTTTGCCCGGTATCAATGTGATTGTGAAATGAGTTATTTTGCCACTGCAAGTGTATTTGGAAAACATCAGACAATGGAAGTATATAAAGTTGCTACTTCACATGAGCTGGAGTCAGAGTTTGAATATGCTAATACTTCGCAATGTGTACCTTTGCAGACATCAGTCATGGTTTCAATTGGCTACGCCACTAAAGATAACGCCACTGTAATATTGTCAGCATTGATCAAGATGCTAGTTACCAAAAAACCAACTACTTATTTTATTCGCTATCAATGTTCTAATACAATCAAGTATCTTCATCGATGATCTTCATCTGCACTTGAGAAATTTGAGAGGATCTGCAACAAAATGCAAACAGTTTATAACGATTTGATTACTTACCTGGTTCTTCACTCAAATCAATCTAAATTAATGACAGGCCTCTTAGTGGTAAAGTTACTGATTACTGGTTTCAAATTTTGTTTCAGCACAGCGGTAGCCCGCATATGCATCTTGTTGTAACAAAAATGCTCCATCATTTAAGACGCCATAGAATTTTATCGACTCAGCCATTTCCTGTCGCATGCTGCCTAAACAAGATGATCCAGAACTGCAAAAGCTTGTGAAACGAAACCAAATGCATGATCACACGTAAACATGCCGTAAGAATAATTCTGGGGCATGTCTTTTACTCGCAAGCTATGCCAAATAAGTTGAAATGATGAAAGATTGTGTGCTAAGCAGGGATGGGCTATCGCTAAAGTGGAGTATTAAATAAAATCAAATGACCCTCGAATTTCCAGCAACTCAATTATGGAGACTGTTTAAACTTGTTGAGTTTACTAAAAACATGCGAGGGCAGGGAGATACCACACTTGCCAATTTATTAAATGCCCTTAGAGTTGGCGAAATGAGAGCATGACACTTTGAGCTTATGTTGTTAAAACAGTTAACAAAGACTAGTGTCGAATTTGCTCTTAATGTAGCAGTTCATATATATAAGACTCGTGCAGTATGCACAATACTATGGTACTTACGACCATTATTGAACCTTTGATGTCGCAACTAACCAACGTGTCGTCTCATGAATTAGCCTAATTGTTTACACTCGATAGTTTATGAAATAAATTTTTTTTTCTGGTAATAGAAACAGGTGTTCATTTTGAACTGGCCCAGTAATGTTGTGCCCAACCTTCAGACAGTTTTTGTGGCTAGTCGATCACTGGTTTGGTCTTGTAAATGCGAATGTTTTCCGGGTGAAGACGGTTGAAAAAAGTTCAGAGTTCAGTAGTTGATTTGCCGGTTGCAGTTGATGGATTTGCATGATGTCTGCATTTTCTTTCTTTAGTAAGTCGTCCGTCACGTATACCATTATCCCATGAACACAGCACTTTTTCTTCCACAGTGACGATCGTTGTATGTAGAACTGGAAATCTATTAAGACCTTCAGCATTTCCCACATTCTTCCAGCACGGTAAACGAGTTTGAAGATATAGGCATTTAGAAAACTACTCCAACGGATTATTCTTGGTGACATTGTGTGTCGTTCATTATCGGTGATAGTTTTTGAGTGGTGAGCTATGGGGCGCTTCTTCGTTCCTACTTGATGTGACAGTATGATACCAATTCCATTTAGGGTATCGTGACATACCAGCAAGAATGTAAATACTTCACTAAATGGCATTAGGATATTGTTGAACAATAATGGCACATTTAAGCACATTAACTGGTACCCATATTCAAAGGACATCCTTGTGAATAGGATCCGAAAAGGTCACCTTATCTTGAATGAAAGTATGTTAAAAATTAATTAAGCTTATAAAAAAGCTTGAGGCTGTCTTTTATCCGTTGGCGGTGGGGTGCTTCAAATGGTGTAAATCTTCTGTTGCATCGGTTGTCGATTTTTGGAATCGATTCGTTACACAAAAAAATCGGTACATAAACAACTAATCTGATCAGCTTGATCAAACAGTTGGAAGATCTTGATTTATTTCTAGGGTAGACGGGTGTCAGATGATAATAGATGAAATTAGAGTCGGTTGAGCTTAAACGCGTCCTTGTATGCGACGTAATTATTTGTAACAGCACGGATGCATCATATTCGATGAGCTGTCGGTACGTCTGAGCAAATTAGAGTTTTGCAAACACGAAACCGTTTGGCACTATCGACAATTGATGATTTGCTTATGGAACTGCTGGAAAAGAATGTGGTGTGAAAGCTTTGTGCAACTTTGTTCACTCCAGAATTCCTAAACAAATGAAATTAACAAGTTGTATTTCAAGTGCTGTTCGTATAACTGAAGGTCTAGTGCACTAACCCAGTTTTGGTAAAATAGGTCACTAAATTTTATCATTCCGGAAAACTGGAATCTGTGATTACATAGATACCTTGAATGAAAATCGCCAAAGGCTCACCAATCGAACCAAGAGCATTGGTTTTATTCCCTGTGGTGATGTTTAATGGTATAGACGTGAAATTTGTTGTTTTGTACATCAACGTTTAAACACTCCTCAGCTTCAGATTTGCCTGATTTGATTGGAAAAAATTTAATTCTTTTTGTTGTGACTTGGTTTATTGCAGCTGCTGGCCATCGAAAAAACCCGTTGCAGGTGTCCCAGTATCCCAGAACATGTAGTAGTAGTATACGGTATCAGCACATGGATCGGTCATGAAACTCACCGAAGCTGAAACATCCTTGTGATGGTAGAACATCCTTGTGATGGTTTTTTCTGTTGAATGCATTTTGCCGAGGTTTTTTATGTTTAGAGACAATTGGCCTCACTTTGTGTGCTTCAGCAATCACCTTTCGATTCTTTTCGGCAGCTTCTGTGGCAACGCTACTATTGATAGCGATATTTCATAATCCTCAAACCAGAGATTCTCGTAGTATTCGGCCCACGCAATCTCCTGGACATTGGTCATGTTTAAAGTAAGCGCCCGACATCGCATTTTCTGACGGTCGAGGGGAAAAGTGTTTAGGTAATGTTTCCATAATCTCTTTGATTACCAAATTACGAACATTTTTTTATTTTATTAAATTTTCTAGCATCTCAAAAGTGTTCGCCCTGCATGGTTTAAGAAATGTAGCCCGCTTCATCTGTGCACCTTCGATTTTATTGACCTAACAAAATAGTTCAACACATCTTAAATATATACACCATTCATTTGACTTTGTTGTATCAAAACTTTCGATATTTCTAGTCGTCATGGTCAATAACTCACTCCCAAATAACGGAAAAAAAAAATTGTGTTCTGCCAACAAAATCACAGTGCCATCGAAAAATGTTTCGTATAGATCTTATAATAATCGATCATGCGCTTCATATGCCTGATTTTTTTTACAATGTACATTGAATGCTTTGTGGTGGGCAAATTCAGTGCTGCTTTCAGTGCGGAATGCACTGTTTCTTCTTCATTCCACAATGTGACTTCAAAACTAAATGGTGCAATTGTTAATGATATTTGGTTTTGCGAACGAACTAATTATTGAAATTAAAAATAAATCCCAGGTCCTCTCACTATCAGATATAGTGTGGTTGCATCGTTGTTACGGTCACATCGAAGTTCTATGTCAAATTTATAATTGCCAGATCAATTTGATATTTGGCCAAACATCTAATTTCTAATTCAATCGCAGTGCTTCGTTCTACATTCCGTTGAAATAATTCAATGTTACGTCACATTAGATCTTTCTCGCACGCGATGTAGTATGTTTTCAGTCATGTCATTTTTGTATACTTTTGCTATAATCCTAAGATTTGCTACTGGAAACTTGTTACAAATACAATTGCGAATAATGTGCTTATCTGCTTTAGATGTCTTTGTATCATTTTCCAGTAACTGCAACTGTTGGCATGCTTATCAAAATGTGCAATATATTTAACCATTTACTGTACGAATGTTTCCAAATGATGTAGATCTTCGCACAGTAATCAGCAGCATTTTCTAATAGAAGCATACATCGTTTTCTGTGTGAACAAAATACACTCTGTCGAGTAAATCGGAACAGTACACATTTTGGCAATTCCTCTACAGCTGTTCCTTGTTTTCACAGTCTCTGAAAAAATGAAGCCAATGTGGTTGGAGGTGGTGGTGGCTTGCTCGTTGTTGTATGTTTGCTGCCATGAAATAAACATGCTGCCCATGTTCCAGATGAACCACCAAGTGATAAATCGGAGGCTCTCCAAATAAAGTTTTTGCGTGAACACTTTGGCTGTTAAATTATGACGATGTATTTGTATTTGTCCTGGTGCCAATACAGTCACAATTTCTGTGTTTCGGATGGCCACTGAACGTTGCTGGCTGAATAATAGGTTAGGTTTTTTTATTTAGATTGATGTCCTTCTGATTGTTGATGGGAACCAGATACAAGCGATAATATAACTTCTATATTTATGCGCAGTCTTCGTCTCAAAACTGTTTTTCTTTCATTTATTGGTCGGTTTGCACCAATCTTCTTCGTTCGTCTGTTTCCATGGTACGATTTTAAGTTTGTCATTTTGACGGCGCGTATCTCTTGCTTCTTTGCGGTTGTCCATTTGTTGATTACATTGCGACTGAGGATTCTTCTGTGGTGATTTCTGCATTTGTGATTTCCTATTCGAGGCATATTTTTATTTTTTTGTTGTTGTCGCATTATAAACTGTCACTCGGCCACAAATTTTTTTTGCTCTTTATTTTGTTATTCTTGACGTTTCAATTTAAGTTCAACAACCAGGATCATGCTAAGATGCTAAGCTGTGTTCGCATAATGTATTATATATCGATTTATTGAAGCCGGTAGAATAATAACAACAAAACAGCTTTAACAGGCCATAACTGCCCAGACCGAGTCAACCAACGGATTCGACTCTGAGGTTGTTCTTCATATTTTTCTAGACAACGCGAAGCAGAAAAGTCGTTTTCTACTCCGAGGAGCCATCGTCACTGACAGTGACCTCTGCACCTTTCAAATGGCGGCTCTACTATATATTAATTCGTCAGGGTTCAACTCTCAAAATTATACATGACAACAAGTCTGATCAACACCTTGGACAACTCCAGCTAGTCGGCGCCAAACGAGCTCTAGTTATATCAAACAAATGTGGTAAATGCAAAATTGCAGCTTTCATTAGGGAGTTATAACGATTTTTGAGAACTGCAAGCTTGGATTTCATTCACATTTTATTGACATTAAAAATGATTCATGGGTTAAATTGTTTAAGGAGTGTCCTTATGCAAAATGTGCTTGGATTGTCAAAGCTATTCTGAGAATAGATCAGCTGATGAGTGGCTGAACCTAAAAGAACAAATTTCGCAGTTTGCTGAGATGGTTTCGACACCCTCCGGCAGAATTAATCAAGCTTTCCAAAAAATTGAAAGCCCGGCTTTACGTCACATCATAATTTAAATACACATAGTACTGCCATGGTATGTTAGCCTATTGTGTTGATAGATGTCGCTACTGGTATCGTTTTAAAATAATCAAAATGTTTTTATATGTATAATCGCCTAAATGTCATATATTTATACTAAATGTTGACGATATCCTATCGACCCGACATCTAGAACATCAAGGGGTAAACTGTTTTTTTAATGGATTATTGAATTTTATTTTCAATCAAGTTCTTCCGCTTTAGATACTGATAAATTGCTGTTTGTGGTATACCTTAACCTCCCGAAAATCCTGGAGCTCGATAGACGATGAGTTTATAGGATCATTATTTGATAATACTTCAAACTAAGAATTAGATAGATTTGCGAAATTTGAAATGCGTCCATTCAGCAGTATATTTACATAGTATGGGCGTGGTTTAGACCTAATATTTTCATCTTTAGATTACGTCGACATTGAATCTAGTCCGGACTTCTAGTAAATTCTAGGAAATTCTAGTAAATATCATATGCCACTTTTAATTAAAGTTTTTATGTAGATTCTAATTTTAGCGATTATATTATTAATGATTTTAATTATGATTTCAGGAATACTGATGTAACTGATCGAAACGAATTTTTGCATACATTAATCTGAAGATAAAATCTCGTGGCTATCCAGGATTATGTCGTGCGATAATGTTTTATATTCTAGACCTCAGGAAATTTGTGGCGCGGTTGCAAATTATATCTAGCATTGTTTTGATAACTCGGATGTTTCTTACATTTTAGATGATCGTTATATCATATTATCATATCCTATTACCCAACCTAGTTTCTCCGATATTTTAAAAGGACTGCAATGTTTGATAATAGGAGCAGGTCCTGATGGCATCGCACTATGGATTTTGAGAAAATGTGCACTTTCTTTGTCCAAACCGTTACATTATTTGTGCAATGAGAGTCTTTCATGTGAAGGATTTCCTGATATTTGGAAAATTCTTTTATTGTCCCCATTTTCAAATTTTGAAGTAGGAGCGATATAAGGAAATATAAGGTATTATAGCAAATATGGTAAGAGCTCGTCAGCATGAGTTTACTCCGTGCAAATCTACAATCTCTAATATGATGGTTTTTAGATATTTCATTGAAACGGTGGGTAATTGCGGCCAAGTTGATGTGATCTATACAGATTTTTCGAAAGCTTTTGACGAACTAAGATTTCATTCCAATCAAATGGACTGTTTCGTATTTTAAATCTAGAAATAATGTGTGAGGATTTCCCAGGATTGTTCTTTTGAATTTGTTATTCCGTTTCGTGTTCCACAAGGCAGCCACCTTGAACTTTTACTATAAAAAAATTACATCATGCTTTCCCCATAATCGGTCACCAGATGTCGGGAATATGGACTTATGTTTTCACATAAGTCTGTCAGATTTTTTCCAGCTCTAGCATTAAAGTCACCAATCACTATTATAACGTCGTGCTCCGGTATGGATCCCATGAGATCACCAAAATTGTTGTAAAATCAGTCTTTATCTTTAGGTTGGCTTACATAAGTGGCGCATAAATACATAAGATTGACAGGTTGGCTAGTCGCGTGTGTAAACGTAGCTTATACATACGATTATCAACTGCTCCGAAATCCAAAACAGCCTTTTTCACCTGAGACCCAAAGAGAAACACAACACCAAGTGTTTCTTCAGAATGCTGATACAACACTCGGAATTTGTCTATTTTTAACTAAGCTCTGCTACCACAATTTTTCTTCAGAGTGATGGTAAAACTTAATAATCAACTGATAGCATGTAGAATACATTATTCTCTAAAATTATATAATTCAAGCGTAATTTTTCTTATACTATTTTCTGGATATATGTACCATTGGCCGAACAATTAACATGAAATGATATTTATCGATCAGCTGTTGCAAAATTTGCCGGTGGCCTTGAATCATCTGATTCAATGTTAAGTTCAGAAAACTTGCAGAGTTTATTTATTGGGCGTTTGATTAATTTCCTGAAATGGCCAACTTTGATAATGACCACTCTCACAATTCCGTCATCGCCTGGATGTGTTTTTATAACCTTAGCTAATGGCCAACATGTAGTAGGTAAGTTGTCTTCAGCTAAAATAATTAGGTCGCTTTCCTTTAAAGTGGTCTGTTTGTTGTGCCATTTTTGTGTTCCTTGCAGACATCCATCTCGACATCCATCTCGGGTGTGTCAGTTATAACTCGTCCAATCAGAAAATGTACAGGAGTGAGTGCATCGATGTCTTCTGCTGAATTAACACCTTTAGGTCGAGAATTTAATATTGCTTCTATCTGCGTCATCAACGTTGAGAATTCTTCTACGGTAAGTAGTCCTATGACCCGTTTTAGATGCACTTTCGCTAGTTTTATGGCGGCTTCCCAAATACCGCCCATATGAGGCGCTGCTGGTGGATTGAACTTCCAATTAGTTTTATTTCTAAGAAGGAAGTAAGAGAACTCATAATTATTTTAACTCCTTAAAGAATAACTCCTTAAAGTCATTCCTAGCTCCTACAAAATTAGTGCCATTATCGCTATAAATAGTATGATAAACTCCGCGTCTCGCAATAAACCGCTTGAATGCTCCAAGGAAACTCTCTGTTACCAGACTGCTTGCCACTTCTATATGGATGGCTTTTGTACTTAAACATATGAATATACAAGCATGTCCGTTTAAAGGTTGTTGTCCTCTTTTTCGCGTTATATACAATTTTGAAGGGTCAGCAATAGTCGACCCCAACTTGGTTAAATGGATGAATCAATGTAACTCGCGCTTCAGTTAAGTTGCCCATAATTTGCATTTCTCGTTTTGGATTATGTCGAAAAAATTTTGTGCATTTGTATATTGTTGACTTCACCAAATCTTTACACCGGCTAATCCAAAATCATCGACGAACCAGACTAATTAATAAACTTATTCCCGCATGATGATGAAATTGGTGTAAATCACGAATGATAAATTTGGTCCAAATTGCGCTTGGGAGAATATTGGGATGTTTGACATTGAAAGGCGCAATTGATCTTTGAATATTCTTCCACCTATTCTCATCAGACCATTGTCATAAAGTGGTTCAATGACATCAACTGGCTTCGATTCGGCAATGCTTCATTTATTCTTAACGCCTCGAGCTCCCCTTTGAATTATAACTCTTGTAACCCTCGTAACAATCTGTTTTTCGAAGAAATTAATTCTGCTCTCGAGATATTTCCACGTATCGGTTCTTCTCGTTGTATTTTCGCTCGAATGTTGTTTGCATATCTGAATACTAATGCAAACACCTTAAACACCTTATATGTACATTGTTTCCTTTCTTCAACATGAGCTTCATTTACATTCGACGGGCTTTGGTTTGGCCAATCATGCCACCATAGGATACTGGATGATAAGTTTTCTAATGTTAAACCTCGTGACGCTATATCAGCAGGATTCTCCTTGGAGGGTATATGTCTCCAATGACAGTGTGGAAATTTGGACAATATCTCACTAGTTCGATTTCCTACGAATGTGGTCCACTTCCTTGGATGATCCGGAAGCCAGTCAAGAACTATTTGTGAATCTGTCCACAGCACTGTACTTTCAATATCTAGACTCAATGAATCATTCACTACACCAACCAACTGCGTTAGCAGGAGTGCACCCATCAACTCCAATCTCGGTATACTTAGTTGCTTTATCGGTGCTACTCGTGTCTGTATGTCCTTTATCATAGGCGTGGTCTGGTATAATTTTAGCAGTATTCATATATTTCATTTTTGAAACCGGGATACCAAGCAAGTCAATCCGATTTCTGAAAGGATAACAGAATACGACATGTCTTCTTCTGGTTGACTATAGAAAAATACAAAGAGCCAAATGATTGTTACGGAACAAACCAGCAGAGGCCTGCAATATCTGCATATTATTTTATTATTCATCCATACTTTGTAGTGCTGAATATCGAATTAACGTAAAATGTAAAAAGTTTCTCTTTTTTAAATATATTTGAGCCTTGAGTGTTTTTTACGTATCACCCTTTAAACATATCTCAGTGTACGAAAATAAAACGTTTGGATAAATTAAGAATCCTTATTACGAGATTTCTGTTTTTACCAGCCACACCCAATAAAAAGCTCTATCATTTTATATACTATTATTTTTAAGTGAAGCTTTTCATTTAAGTATTCTTTATTTATTTTGCAACTTTCGTCAGTTTTCAATGTAATATAACAGTAATATTCTGTTAAGTGTTGTATGTGTGTGTGTTTGTATATATGTTTCAAGAAACAAAAATACAAAAATAATTTTCATCTATGTGGAAAATAAAACGTAATGTGGTTTTTGTTTTATATTTTCCAATTTTTCACTTAAACAAAAAAAAATACTTTTCCAGTTTTTCTTTTCTTTATACATATTCCATATATTTTCCGGATGGTATGTACATAGTTACGTGCAATGTAAAGGTGGTGAGTATAAAATATATGTGTATCACGAGGGTGGGATTAAACCAGTCGAATTGTATATACTGTGCTGCATAAGTAAATTGATTTGTGATGGGTGGATAAGATTATGTGTTCAGCAAAAAAATTACTTAACTGGAACGATTTTTCAAATGTTTTAATGAACTTTACAGAAAAATGTGAAGTATGTAAAGACATAATATATTATTAGGGAAATGAGCAAATTGGTAAATAAACATTTGTATATATTTGGCGAAATATTTACAATTTAATTGAGACAAACTATATTGTCGTAATACTTGTTCTACATAGTTTACAATTTCTATGTTAACATCACTGAACCTAGTGCTTCCTTGTTTCGCAGGGAGGCAGCAACTTGTTGAATCTCTTCTATCGGAAAAGCTGGTAACTCTTCTGGTTTATCGAAACAAGGTGATCGGTCTGGGAAAAGAGAGTTCACTATGAGCCATTTTTGGCTTTTCTCCATTAATAAGCTGGAAGCCGGTTTTCTCAGTTTGTGCTTTATAATTTTCTAAACTTAATCCCAGGATTCAGTGTCAACGTCCCATTTCAAGTTCTTCCATTTGATATACTGACTTTTGTTTATTTTTAGTTTCAGTATCTTTCTTGCCAGTCTGTACTCTTCGTGCAGCATTTTAGCTATATTCACATCTCTTTTTCTTGCTCTAGTCACTATAGCAATTTATTCTGAAGCGTCGGTTTCTTTTATTACTGTTCCTTGTCCTGCATTCTTAGGTATTAATTTTTGCTCAGGAAGCATTTATTGATTTGGCCGGTGTAAAATAGCAACTGACATCTTTAATTATGCTATCTTTAATTTTCACTCATACAAATCCCTCTTCAGCTCCATGACTCTCAGTTATGATTTGATGCGAAGCCCAAATGTCAGTTGTTCTGGATGACAGGTCCACGCATATCTCCACTCTGAGCTGTTTAAAAAGACCTCTGCGATTCTGCTTCTATTAAGGTTTTTTAAGAACCGTTATCTTATGTTTTTATGTCTGGCTTGCTCAAGGGACTGCCTTTAAATTCGGCAACCACCTGACCTTGGTGTGTGTTTGGCTCGTTGTGGACCAATTTTTTTGTCAGCACGTATAAATCATATGGCCTTCGCGTTACTTTCCTTTTTGAAATGGCCTCTCTTCACAGTGAAGATAAAAATAACTCCGGTTCAAATCTTTGCAGTATTCCCCTTATGGTTACCGTAACCAAATTAGACATAACATTGAGCCAATGTAGTCTTGCGCTTGTTTCTGTAATATAGCTTCACTATTATTGTGCGACCTTTCTTAAGCAGCTCGGATGCTTCACGAGTACTGATTTTCATAATGGCCATTAGCGACTCTTTCGAATTAGGTTGTAAGAGACACCTTCGATTAGTCATTAAATCCTTTAAACCCTTTGAAGTTTCATTATATGGCTTTCATCACTTCGTCTTCAGAGGAGAAACAATTTAAATCCCTGATTTGCAGAGTGGTCTTAGGTGGAAAATTCCGTACCTTGGCCGTTTTTCCAATGACATATTTTAATGTCTCGCAGAAGTTCGTTTTATTAGTGGTATTTGCATCAAATTTCTAAAGAAATTCACCTATCATGTTACAGCGTACGGACTTAATCTCCGTATTTGCAGTTCGGCTTAATTTTTATTGCATCTACCACTTGTGCATAAGGCTGGCTTTCTTCCGCTTTAATTAGAAGGGTGATCGGTTTTAGTCTGGGGTTTCAATATCTTTTCCATCTCCTCTTATTTTTAGTTGGACGCTTTTTTGGCTGAACTATAATATAATCCACTCTTGCGAATCTTTTCTTCGTATTTCTTTTTAAACAAGCTCGCTTCAACTGGGCTAGTCGCCACCATTTCCTCCTTTTTTAAACAATTTCTGTCTCTGCAAGAATAGAAGCGACCCGTTTGTTTCCACCTCCCATATAGGTGTGCTAGTTATTTCATCTTCTGCATTTTCCCTCCACTTTCTTTTCTAGTTATCTTTTAGTGGAAAACAATCCCATCTTGGATCTTTTCGAGAACCAAGAGACCGTCCTTGACACTCCTGCTGATATTTTTCGATTTGCATTTGCCATTTTTCGTAATATGACCTGGCACCTTGGCAGATCGTCTCTCTCGTGCTCGATATTCAGAATAACTTTTTTCTCTGTCGATAAACACAAGGATTTGTTCCTCTTAGGTGTTCCATGCGTAACTCCTCCTGACATCAGTGCTCAAGTCCAAATGCTTATCTCTACTGGTCGGTATCTATCTTTGGGGCATTGTAGTCGATGGATATCGATGACGTCGGGTACATACCCAACCATGTACCGATAATGAGGATCCAACTCCTTGTACTGTTAAAACTCCTAAATGGCTCTCCATAGTTGGATTATATTTCTGGGTATCCTTTTCATAGCTGGATTTTGGCCCAACCAGGAGTTTTTGATTTCACCGATACTAGCCATACCTTTGTTCACCGCCTAGGAAGGCATCCGATGAGGGAACTACCCAGCCTACACGGGAGCAAATATTGGTATAGTTCTTTCAGATTTTAAAGAAAATAATATTTTTAAATGATTTTTGGGCAATCTTAAAGATCTTTTGTCCTTAAACTCTTTTTATTCAACCGTCCAGTCAATATTCAGGCTCTTGATAAACCAGACAATATCACTAGACGGTAGAATCATTTGGTCTGGGTTCATTTTTCTCCCACCTAAATATTACAATTTTTGGCAGAAGATCTCTGTCCATTGGCACAGGACATGTTCCGCAGATTTCACTTCCATATTACAAAAGCGAGTAAGCATCCATCGCACTTAGACCCATATTCATAAGATGATATCTTAGAAGAACATGGGCTGTGAGGAAGCCAGTTAGTATCCTCAAGATTTCCCAGCTTTTTAGCGTTGATCTAAGGTGTTCCTTAGTGACACCGCAGAAGGGTTCTGGTCCAATTAATGAAGATCTTGCCTGGCAAAGTTTTCTGCAGCTTTGTTTCCCTCGATTCCAGTATGACCAGGCACCCACACAAGTGTTACCATATTTGTGGTCGCCAGTTTTCTAACAGCATTAAGACAATCTAATACCAGTTTTGATGCAATGGCATGGGACCTAAGAGCCTTTAAGACCACAAGACTGCCCGAAACAATGAACACCTTAGTGATTTTCACGCCCCTCCTTATGTTTATCTTGGCACAAAGTTCTACGGCGTGCATTTATGCTTGGAAAATAGTAGCATTGGATCCCATAGACTTGAAAAGGGCAGTTCCACTCATAATATTACTACTTACCTACTTCTGGTCTGTCTACAGTTTTGGAACCGTCTGTGTACCATACCGTGGACCCTCTTTCAAAATATGACCCCTCTGTCTTCCAACTGTCCCTATCCGGCAACAAAATACCAATTAGCTGGCATACTGTCGAAAGGCATTCGAATGGAATGATTCGCGTGAAGCTCCCGAAGTATTTCCAAGTGGCCAACCATATTGCCTGCGGTTTAAAATTGTCTTCTGCTTGTATCTTCAAGCCTGCAGTTGCAGCTTCCTTTTTGACATGCAAGTGCAATGGAGCCAGTTCTAGGAGCATCTCCATTGCAGCAGTTGGGCATATTCTCATTGCTCCCGTAATATCGAGGCAAGCCAAACGTTAAACCTTACTCAGTAATGTTTATGTTGCCTTCTCCTCAGTTTTAGGCCACCACACAATTGAAGCATTTGTGACCATGGGTCCAATGATTGTTAGAAATAAACAATAGATCATTTTTGGTTGTAAATCCCAGATTCGTTCATAGTGCTACTGATAGGCCCAAAGTGCCTTAGTTGCTCTACTCTGAACCTTAAGTACGTGTTATTTCAAGTTTAGTTTTTGATCCAGAATGAATTCTTGATGTTTAACCTAACTCGAAAAATTAACAGTAACACCATTTAATGAGAGAGCTGTAAGCACAAACTTTTTCCTTTTGGTAAAGAGCATAGTAACCATTTTATTAAGATTAACACGAAGTCGTTCCTGAATTTACGATTGCCATATCAGCCCTAGTGTATTCTGCATAAGTTTGGAATTGATAATGATAAATTTTTCTCTAAGTATTACAGTCAAGTAATCCGCGTAGCCCTGGATATCAAGTCCATGGCTACTCCGAAGTATTAGCAGGCCATCAAACAACCATTGATCATAGTATTGGAGACAATACCCTCTCTGGCGATAATCTATTGGATAATTCAATTTTTTAGCATCGAATAATCCCCTTAATTACGGGGAGCTTAACTCCCTTATTGCATGCTGCCCGCTCTATTGACTCATAGAAAGTATTGTCAAAATAACTTTTAATGTCAACAAAGGAGCCAAGGGCAATTTCTTTAACATCCAAAGTTCTTTCAATTTTAGTGACCAGACTTCTAAGAGCCGTCGCCGAAGATTTGTCAGCCTGATAAACAAACTGATTTCAATGGAATGGGTTCCTTTTAACAGCCTCACTTCTTATATGGTAAACCAAACCTTTCTCCATCTTTTTTAATAGAAACGACGTGAGGCTAATTGGACGATATAAGTCCGGAAAGTGGGTTTCCAAAAGCAAAGTACTAGTTTCCTTCCAGTCCTAAGTAAAATTCGCATCGGCCTTTTGAAGAAAGCTTATGATTCTATTTGAGTGGTCCTTTGCAAGGACCTTCTGAAGCGGTGTTGCAGAGGGCAATTCGTTTATTTCCTCGAAAAACTTCTCCAATTTGCCTTTTTTGACCTCCTTAACTCGAGATTGTTCTACGTCAAGGCCTCTTTATGATCACCCCATTCACTGTTGCGTTTGTCTTTGTTAAATAAACATCTCGCTTTATTCCTAAGTTTTTCCAGTGTCCTATTCCACCAAGAGATGGTTTTAATAACCTCAAAGGCTGAGTGAATGGGATTGTGTAGTTGATTTAAAGTGAATTCCACACTTGAGTCTCCCTTCTGGGGACTCTATTTCACCGGAAACAATATATTATCAGAAGAAATATGCGAAATCTAAAAACCTAGTTACGATTCTTGATGCCCAGCTGAGATGGAAAGAGGAAATGTTTAGAAAAAACAAAAAGAACTGACTATCAAAAATAGGAATATAATATACAGTCATGATTAATGATTTTCTAATCAACCACACTCACACACAAGTATTGGTGGGTAGGTACTATCGAATTTCAACAAACGAACAGCAAAATTTTTTTAGGAAAATATTATAACTTTATTAACTGCAAAAACAAAACATTAAATAAAATTAATGATCTTGAATAGATGCTGAGGGTAAAACAGAAGTTTCATTAAAATAACAACAACATCAATAATACCAAGTGAAAAAGCTCAAATCATCATCATCATCATCATCATCGTGATCTAAATCAAATCTATCGTTCGTTTAGAGCTAATACTAAAAATATTATTTTGTGTGGAAATTAAATTTTTGTTTTTGATTTTCAATTTAATTTTCTAAAATTGGTTTTTATATATTTTTTTTTTTTGGAAAATCCATAAATTTATTATTTAATATTTTGTTCATTAATTTCGAGCTTTATGATTTTTTAGAGGGGTGAGTCAACAATATTATAATATCGTCCAAATAATCATATAATTAATGCTGTGGGTATGTAGCTTTTCCGCTCGACTGACCAGTCATCTGTATATGTATAAATATACTCGTTCTCGTGTACATTTGAATGGAATACATTTATTTTGCAAAAATCATAAAGGCAAACAATTTCCCATCACAAAAACTAGTTCACAGTAAGAATTGAGTAAACAAAAGCTTTCGGAAAATTGGAAAATTTCTCATACATCTTTTGTTTTTTTTTATATAATAAGCTTATTTTGTTTTATGATTTATTTGAAAGTCGTTATAAAATATTTTCATCATAAAACACATTCACTGACATGTTCGTACTCTCTATCTCGTATGGGTGTATATGTGAGTAACTAATTTAATGATTGTACATATTTTCTGGTGACATATTGTTTAATAGACAGTTAAACTGTTGGTTCTGCTTCTGTATATTCTTACCCGTTTTTTTTGTTGCTAGCGTGCACCATATGTCTAGATTCTTCGTTTCATTTTAATATTCTTGTTGACATTTTTATGAATTTTACATCTTGCTGTTGGCTGCTCATTGCGCTACTATTATATCTGTCGTACGAACAACGACAGAAGAGAAAAAAATTTATATTATGGAGATATATGACTTTCACATAATAATAGTTTATTACATGATAAAGACGATTAATGGCTAAGTAGTTGAATCATATTTGAAAAAAAAGGAATTTATCGTTTGTACGACCCAAATTATCAACCCTTTGACGGGTGGCAGCACTTTTATGATTTATGCTATTATGACACAAAAACTAGTTTGAATTTCTTAATTCGCGATTGGGATGAATATATTAGCAAACCATCATGGAATTCAAGATTTTCGATCGGTAGAGGTAAGTGAAATTTCAATAGAGCTTTCCATAAAATATGTTATAGGTATTTTAACCAATGATTCAGTTTTACCAGATTTATAGACAGGTGTAAATATATTAGCTTGACATCAAACAAATGCTGGCTGGCTAAGATAAAATAGACACTTGTTAAAAACTTGAAATGCAATGACTTCTCACTCTTTCCTTTCTCCTTTTAACTAAATCGTAAATCTGAAAAGACCGTTCAATAAAGTTATGCGTTGAATTTATTCAGCATTAAGGCTCTAGGGGCTACCACTTAGCTTGACAAAGTAAAAATTTAATCGTCTTGCAAGGTCAAATTTAAAATAAGAGGTACAAAGGGGTAATTTTAAGGGGTAAAACTTATTGAACTAAAAAAGAGTTGTTCAATTACCACCCAATGGTGGTAATTGACCAACTCTTTTTTAGAGGTTGAATCGTTTATCATCTGGAAAATTTCAATAAAAGTAAAGAGATGCCCATTTGCATTTTGTAAATATCACCTAGTCTCAGTAAGTGGAAATAGAGTGGAATCTGATTAAAACTAACATCCACCTCATCGTTTTTTTTTTTTTTTTTGATAACATACAACATAATATTGCGTTTATCACGGAATATTAAATCTGGATGAAAGAAAAAACAAAATATCTGATGCTATACGCAGAATATCATTTGCGAACACCAGGCCATCAGAGACACTTCTAGCAGTCATTGAACCTTCCCAAACGCCTTTGAACATATGTTCGGAAAAGTTAAAGTAAAAATGTTACCTTACTTTTCCTACACCGATCAAATTAATTTTATAGTAATGATATTTAGATCAAATTTCAGAAAGACACTGAATCAGCCCTAAATGACCTTCATGTTTTTGATAACAAGTTTTTATGATAAATACTAAGAGTAAGGTGATATATAAATCTTTAATATCTCAGTTCGAAGTTCCTTCAATAATAATAAATGGCTGAATGGCCAATACAAAATATTTCTGAATTAATTTTGCAGTCTTATTTTGTTAGTCGTTTATGCAAGTAAGTCGCATAATAAAGCTCTCTTGTGCATCGCTAATTGTAACCTTACGTTTATATTGCGTCTATTTCCGTCTTAAAAGCGAGCTGCCAGTAGTAATACAGCATTTAAAAGTATAGTAATTAAATAGTCCTCCGCATCTGTAAACAGTCAGAATTAAAATAAATTTATAATAATAATGCTTTTAAAAATTACCTTTGTAGATGTTTGCAGGGTTCATTATGGATATTTACTTCATAAAATAGCTTAATTTTTAGTTTAAAAAATCCCTCTTACTGTTTAAGCATAATGATTTTTGTGGATACAAAATATTAAAATCGAAGTCGATCTGCAATTTTAACGGTAATATAAAAAATAAGTAAGACTTTCTTATATTAACATTTAAATTTTATAACAATATATTTAACCCTGAACTACATTACGAATATATGTCTTGATATAATACTTATTTAACTGACATGCTAATACGATATTAATGAAGCTAATACATACCAATTTAGGAGCTCGTGAATCTATCCATCTTTACCATGCTTTTAAAAATTCCACATTCGACAATGATTTAAGGTCTCGTTGCCTTAAACTATACGTTTTTGCCATTTATCGCTTATCGTTTCCCCATCCGAACTGTCACTGGCTAGAAATAATTTCAATAGGTTTCCTATTATTGTATCAGTTTATTTTTGTGGTTAGTTATTGATTTCCGGAACTTCCCTTCTGATTGAGCAAGACAGTTTTCACCGCCTGTGGCGCACAGTTACATAATTGGAATACAATTTGCCTTTAGGATTTAGCTTACCAGCTCGGGCAATATAGTAGTAATCCTTAACAACAACAAAAAAGTGAATACTTCATATTTAGCATCACATTGTATATTTTAAAATAATACTACCTTTGCTTGATTTTCAGTGGGGAAAATGTTGCAAATTTGGTCATATGTCGCTGGAAAGTCACACGGCTGTAGAAATGTATCACGACATATTTTTTCGAGAATTGATATAAGATCGTCCCAGTTCATATTAGTTAATATATTACTTGTTTTATAAGTGTTCAACAACGATCTTGCTTTTGATGTTTCTTTTGAAACCTCAAAAGAGCTCGATATTCTGATTGTAGAAAAAAATTAAATAAATTAAAATTCTACCAACATTCTACCCATTACTGATCGTGCGACATAAACGAAACTGAAATATTGTAATTCGTATATGTATGTAAAAGAAAAAGTAATATTTTATTTATCACCTGAAATCATGGTTAGAGTACAGAAGTTTTGTTGCTTGATCTTGATGTTGTCGGAGTATGTGGTTCAACTCTCGAATTCGTAATGTGCCAGTTGTCCAATTTTGAATCCACTGACATAGTAGTGTTGTCAATACAGAACTAGAAAACAAAATGGTACAGGTTATGAGTGAAAATACATGTTTACTCCAAATTACCGTTTTTGCCAAATAGCAAATTTTCCCCTAAATTAAGCTCTGAGCCCACAAGATTAAATTGCTCCGTAATCTCATATTTGATAGTTACTCTAAGCTGTTAGAAGATATGACAACGACTGGAAATTAAAAAAAAACAATTTAATATTTACAATATTATAATAATATAATAATATGTAGTCAAATTGTTTAAAGCTTACCTCTAAGATTTGTACCCCGATTTTGTTCGTTTTTTTCATTCTTTCTAACGCAAAACAATTGAAAATTTTGTATACATATACAGTGTATAATATCATAAAGAAAATATATATAGAGAGGCAAAGCCATATAGCGATCTGTCCTACAGCATTGTTAGTGTAATTAATGGGACCCAATACAGTTGTTGTAATATTATTGTTGTTGTTTTAAGTATATAAGCGAAAAAAAAATTTATATAAGGAAAGAAAAAACACAAAACGTAACAAAAGAAATAGGTATATATTTGTGAATTATAACAAAACACATGTAGACACAATAACAAACCACCGTTTTCGATATTTTGATATTTAAACATTTCTTGTTTCTTGATTGTAATTTTAGCTCCGATTCTCTTAGTTGTGTCTTCATGTGATGTGAGAATTTTCGTTGTACCAAAAAAAAAAAAAATTTTGCCGGGACACGCGATATATTATTTTTGAACCATCAACAATGGGCGCATTTAGGTCCGCCAACTGTTTGCAACATGTTGAGTCAAATCAATATGTTGAGTACTAAATGCAGCCGATATATTCGATACAACTGTTGAGCTAAATGTAATTTTTTCCATTGATGTTCGTATCTCGATACATTACGTAGCGAATATTTATATATAGTTATGCAATTATCCTTTTATTTTGGCAACATATATATTTATGATATCAATAGGTAGAGGTATCTATGATGGTGGGCCCGAATGCACCCAATAGCATCTATTTTTTTAAATCGAACTTTTTATGAATGACAGCAATACATAGTTTTCTTTGTCATTTACCGATGAATAAAACAATTAATGTGTACTATTTCGTACGAAAATAAAGGGTCGGCAGGTTTTTTTATTTTATTTTATGAAATCAACCATTATCCCTTTAAAACTCTTGCTCGATTTATGGCCTTAACGAACAATTCTTTTTACTCATATTTTCAAATGCTTAATATTATGTTATAACTCAAAAATACAAATCCTACTAAAATAATGTAAGTTACATTTACCTAAAAATAGAACGCCAATTAGGGATAAAAGGATATACCGGTTTATTTTGCACATAAGTTTCTTTTTATTTATGGTCTTCTAAAATGTATTCTTTATTCACGAAATCTACGTTTGGAAAAATCCATGGTCAAAAAATAATAAAACAATAATTAAAACCTGTCGGTTTCTTTTTCTTAAAGAGCAAATTTTTAATTTATCCCACATACCATTTTTTCCTAAATCAATTTTGGTTTTCATCAGGATAACGTAATAATTTCTAGTATATTTAAATTGAATTAAATGCTTTCGTTAATGTTATAATATTTACACTTGAATCTTGCATTTATACGAGTTATGTGAAATTACCGATACATGAATTTTTTCTGTGAACTGTGATTGTTAATTACCAAAATAATTTAATAAATGTTAAATTATTGGTTTTGTTTGAACTTTAACTGTGATATTAATTACCAAAATAATTTAATTATTAAATAATTAGTTTTGTTTAAACTTCTAATATAAGTACGATTTTTTATATCAAAAATGAATAATTTTAAGAGTGGAATTTCTTGTGCAATTTTAACATGTTGTGCTTCTAGAAGAACCCATGTTGACAGACGTTTTTATAAATTTCCTAAAAAAAACAGTGATTTATTTAAAATTTGGATAGAGAAATGTGCAATACCGGTAAGTGATTTGGACAAATTATTAATTATATGTGAAACACATTTTCATGAAAGTGACAAAGGCAAGAAGCGATTAAAAAAAAACTCTGTACCCCAGTTAAACTTGCCCTATAGTAAGGATATTGAATTAGTAGATTACATAGAAATAGATCAATTAGAAAACGTTATGCCAGTACCAGAATTTCGAGTCTCTGAAAACAATGGTATTGAAGATTGTTGCAATAACTGTTTAAAATATATAAAAACTTGCGACTATTATAGGAAACAAAATGTATTGTTACAAAAGCTTCACGACCGATTAAAAATAAAGTATATACATAATAGAAAAGCAATGCTTAGGTTTTCCAAAATGCACAGTAGACATCTAGCCCCAAAATCGCCCCGCGAAAATTTAAACGGTTTAATTAACGCCCAAAATGTCAGTTTCGAAGCAAAGGAATTTTCAAAAATGCTTTTGCTTAGAAAATCGAAAACTGTCAAATATCCCGATGAGCAACGTCAAATTTCTATAAATTTATATTTTATATCACCAGCATCGTACAGATTTTTAAGATCGAGTCTGCATTTTAACCTACCATCAAAAAATTCTATTTTAAATTGGATGCCAATCAAAACTATTTCACCAGGGAAAAATTTTAATATTTTAGAAAATTTAAGGCTAAAAGTTAGCACAATGGCGACAGATCACAAAAAAGCTATATTAGTGTTTGATGAAATAAGAATACGTGAGGATTTAGACTATGATAGCAAATTAGACATAATCCAAGGTTATTCAGATGACGGAGAGCATAGAAATAATAGTATAGCGAAATACATTTTGGTTTTTATGGTTAGGGGAGTAGTAGTTCAATATAAATATATAGTTTCATATTATGTTTCCGCACATAATATTTCGGGCCAACTTTTGGTACAACTCATTAAAAATAATATTCGCATGTTAACAGAAACTGGACTTAATGTTTTAGCGACGGTTTGCGATCAAGGATCGAACAATAGAAGTGCGTATAAGCTTTTAGGAACATCAGTTGAAAACCCATTTTTTTATTTAGATTCTAAAACAGTATTTACAATTTTTGATACACCTCATTTAGTAAAATCGATTCGAAATAACTTGTTAAAGGCAAATTTTAGTACACCGGATGGAATTATTAGTTGGTCAGTTTTGAGAGAGCTATATGAAGCCGAGAAAAATAATGTTACAAAATTGTGTGTAAAACTTACAAATAAACACATTTATCCTGGCCCATTTGATAAAATGAAAGTGTCTTATGCAACGCAAATTTTTAGCAAAACAGTGGCTGCAGCGATACAAACTATGTACGAGTTGGGTAAATTTTCTCGTAATGTAGAAAAATACGCACTCCCAACAGCAAAGTTTTGCAAAAAAATTGATGCAATGTTTGACAACTTAAATAGCAGAATTTTGTATAACAAAAATAAAAATTGCAGCGCCTTGCAATATGGTAATCACATTGGTAATATGTTAACGGAAATGAAAACTTATATAAGCAAAACTAAATGGTTGAAAAAAAATAAAATATATTGCCTCGATGGAATTCAACTGACAATAACTGCCATCTTGAAGTTGTCACAAGAAATATTTCAAAATGGTTCTAACATAACTTACTTAATTACTAGTAGATTTAATCAGGATCCGCTAGAAAATGCATTTTCTATAATTAGAGGAAAGGGTGGGAATAACAAAAATCCATCTGTTCTGGAATTTAGTCGAATACTTGCACAAATTATGTCTTTAAAATTTTTGAAGAATACTTCTCTTTCGAATTGTGAAGAAGATGACGACGAAAACTTGGCAAATTTAAAAGCCATATCTGACCAAAACGATTCATCGAACTCTCCAAATTGCTGTAATAATAATGTTTCATTGAGTCATGAAACGGAAAACGAAATCCCGGATGACGGTATCCTGGTGGAACAAATACTAATGGATGTGGGCACTAATATTAATACAAATGATGGAATTGATGATGCAGCTTTAAAATATTTTATTGGTTATGTCTTTCGTAGATGTAACAAAACTGTTAATTGTAGCCAGTGTACAAGTTTACTGATAAAAGAAGATGAAATAATGACAATGAAAAATGAAAATTTTATTTACTTTAAAAATTATACCAATAATACAGATTTTGGTAAATTGTTTGCTCCATCTGAGTTTTATTTTACTATTTCCAAATATTTTGCAGAATTATTTTATACATATTTTAAAACCACTCCACATATTCCAAATATAAAATTTGAAATCACTCAATCATGTGTAGAGACTTTAAAGCTAAGAAATAATGAATTTTCCGAATTCTTCAACGAAAATATTCCATGCTACTCTCACCACAAAAACATTTTGGATTTTCTAATACTTGTCTTATTAAGAAAACATTGTAAATGGGCCATAAAAACTTATAAAACATAAAACAATTGCAACTGAATACTTATCATGTTTAGGGTAGTGGAATAGGCCTATCGGGGATACCACAATAAAAAAACGCACCAAAGACTCTTCCTCAAGGGAGGTGGGGAAATGAGTAATACAAAAATGTCTTCCTATAAGTTAAAATAGCCAAAATTTGCAAGGTCTCAAAGTATTAAAACCAGCAAATTCAACAGGTCTCTTCAATTAACACCAGCATATATACTTTTGGAAGACAAGGTCTCTTCTTTTCCAGGCCAAAATGTTTATTGGATACCAACGAATTATCCAATGCAAGTTTCACTTTATCGGTGCTATCGAACATGACTACTACCACGTTTCACGTTCCCTTTAATCATCGAACTGCTATGTCACCGCCCACGATAAACTAGGATACTGTGGTATTATTCTTAGGATTTCATGTTCGAGCGGTAATTCCATTTCACACCTAAATCCAAGCAGAGCGTGTTAATAAGTTTTATAATTTCTATAGTTAAAAGAGTTAAGCAGTACCACGATTAGAAATTTTAATCCGGTTTCGGTAATACATTTTTTTAAAATTTAAAGTATAATTTATAGTTGAAAGTCTAAAGTATAATTTACAAAGTTTGGGGTAGCTACTGTTTGGCAATTTAAATTGTGGGCTCCCAGTTTTCAAATCCGCTAGTGTTGATAGAGGTAATTTGAAATTTTTCTGTGAATTCTCAACTTCAAGAGAGCGGTAGAATCTATGTATGTATATAGATGAACAGCCAAAAATTGGATTAAGGATTTACATAATCAATGTTAAATTTTGTTAATCGATTGAAACTGCAGCATGTACACAGCATAAAACCACAAAAACTCTAAAAAAAAAATTATAAAATAAATTCAATTTGTTTACTACGACACGATTCATAAAACGAAATAGAAAACCAAAATTTTAAAATATAAATCGTCGATCGCAATAAAAAATTCCTAGAAGTATATAAGGAACAAAAAATAGAAAACAAAAAAAAATCGACCTTCATGATTTTTATAACTTTTTATTTACTTTCTTTATATACCAAAATACAACAACTGCGCTGGGTCCCATTGTTTTACTTTTTTTCCAAATCGATCGAAGACAACTCACTATATGGGCTTTGGACATCTATATGTTTTTAATTTATGGTTTCGGTTAAATAATTCGTACGCATATATTATTTTAAATAATATTTTTTTCTAAAAAAATTGGGCCTGATTCTGGACACGCTGCTAGTGATCGAGTCGATTATGTGTTTGTGCAATTAATGGTTTCATCATGAAGAAATTGCGTGAAGTCCAAATGTCCTCGAATTTATCGGTTTTGTCATATACTTCCAAAGTAAGGTCCACTGAAGAATTTAGTGCCGTGTAATTTGTGATGATAATCACAATTCGTGATAGACTTCGTTTTGCTCATATGAAATTAGAACCATTATCGGCGTAAATATTTGTTGATTTTCCTCTACGCGCTATGATTGCTTCCATAGATAGGCTACTTAATACTTTTAAGTGCCTTGAAAGGATACATTATTGAGTTAGGCAGTTCTCGCATCAATTGTGTTTCTATTGCAGGATGCAATTGTTCTTCCTGCACTGTTTTGTAGGATGAAGATATCCTAGATGAAAATGTTTGATAATTACAATTAAGACAAAATGTTTTCAAAGTAGGATTATTAGGTGTTTAGCTTTGTAGGAGTATGTTGAATTTCCAACTCCCCCATGTGGATTAGTCAACTCACATCCAGAAATGGCGTTAGACCCTTTAATTTAGTTAGTTGCTGGTAATACTTTTCCCCTGTAACACATTGAGTTCTACGGAAAACGCTCCTTCTTGAACATTGAATAGCGGTCAATTTCAAATCTTTCCTTTTCAGGAGCCCTATTTTTTCGACTTGTCAACCTTCTAATGTAGCTAATCACTCGAATCATTTTTCCCCATGATGAATGTCCTAAACACAATTGCGGCAGTAATATTTCCTTTTCGTTTACTTCTGGTAATTTCAATGCAACTGCCCTTTCCTCTTCAGAGACCGTTTTATTGTGCATATAGTATATTCATGTCTTGGTATATTGTCAACTTTAAACTTTTGGGGCTCATGCCACCATAACTCGTGGCACAATAAATGAGAAGGATATTTCTGCAGGATTATCCTGGTTCTTACAATAAAGCCTGTACTTTTGTGGAATGATATCTAGTATTTGTCCGAACACTTCCATTTTTTAGCTGATTTAAAACGTAAATATCAAAAATATTTGAAATAGGCAATGCTCCTGTTTTCTTTATTAATTTCAACAGTTTTACTACTAGTAGTATTTCTTAGAGTTCCAGTCGGAATACCGATATTTGCCATTGGTGTCAATCTCGTTTTTGCTGTTTCTAATTTAGTCGAATATGCACTAGATACCGCTTTACCTTGAATGTAGTCTATCTGAGTACCATCTGAGAAACGGTGGAGTTCTAATCCTTTTTGGGTGCCACTACCTACGGACCTTGGTATTTGAATACTCGTCAGCATCTAGCACTCATTTTTCCATCTCTCCCACTTGTTGGCTTTTATATGGGAAGTTTCTCGTCCCATTCAAGCTTTTCCAAACAAAGTTTTTGGAAGAACATTTTGATATATATTACCACTGGAGCCAACCATCCCATCGGAACATAAATTCCAGATAGTTTGGCTTTACTGAGAATAGCTGTTAAATTGGTATGTGTTTCCCTGGAATGTTTGCCATTTTCCAAATCAGCTAAAAAGTAATACACATAAAAGTTCCTACTAATTAGGTTTGCAGTTTCTAGGAAAACCCGCTTTAGCTGTATCGGCAACTGGAAAATATTCTGAACTTTAATAAAATTTCCCATAACGAAGGTTGGAAGACGCATCGAAAACGACACGCTGTTTAGTTGTGGTGCTTTCTTGTTTAAACACCGCATGGTGTGGAAGTAATACTTTTTTTTCACTTTGTTCTTTCCAAGCTTCTTCTTACATGGGTGTTTGCACAGTGGTTTTTGTAAAATAGTTTTAACAAACTACTTCTTCTTCTGGATGTTGAATTATTTGTTGTGGTTTCTCTCAGTTTCCAGAGTTTTTGCAACGTTTCATCAATGTCAAGGTTGAAACTGTGGCTGGACCATGAATTTATTTCTTGCAATTGACCAAATATTACTCACCCAAATAACGATTTTGTGCAAAAAGTAATCTCTTCGGTCCAATTATTCAATCAATCTCCATGATTTCAAAGAAGAAATCTACGCCCAATAAAATGTTTACCTCACCTGAACGGTAAAATTGAGAATCTGCAAAATTCAGTGTCTTGGTGTATTCTCATTATGTAATATCAATATTGTTTGACTGTAATTGTGACACAAGCATGTTCAAAATCAAAAATTTTACTGTTAACTTTGCCTTTTCGATAAAAATAGAGCATTGATTGGTTGTCCACATGCCTCTTGACTCGATATTAGACGTTGCTACCCCACTGATAGATATGCCAGCATTTTGAGGGGTAAGGTGCAATTTTTGAAAACATTACTTTGAAATGAATGATACTTGAAACCTAGAGTCAAATAATACGCGACATAACTGGTAGAATGGCTTGATTATTGTTTCTCGTAATAGCACACAACGTAGCCACTGATTATTCGTAGTTTTCCATAAATGCTTTCTCAGCAGTGGCACGTAGAACTCGCCGATGTGAAACTTGGTGCTCGGCCAAATGCAATATGAGCCGGATTTTCAAAAACCGACTTTTGCAGAACTTTTTTTGCGGTCGATATTTTTATTAAGGAGAGCCAACCAAACTTTAAAAATTGTCAACCACCGTGAAGAGGTATTGAAAATTGTTTTTCCTCTTTGCTAAGCTTTCAATATGATCCACATGGTATGTTGGTTTTAGGGTTAGCTTTAACCACCTTTCCTTCTTTTTCAGCTTTTTTTTGAAAAGTAAGAAAGTGACGCGACGTTCCTAATACACAATTTAACTTTTGCTTTTAGTGCGGATGTAAAAATTCTGCTTCAGCAACACACATATTTGTTTGATTCCCGAAATGCATTTGTTCGTGATAATTCCGTATCACCACTTTCTGAATTGCTTCGATTTTTGTCACCAGCACATTCTCTATAACCAAAACCACTGTTTTACACCTCAGAGAGACTACATGTCGCTTACGATTTTCGTGACAAAATTAAATTCCTTTAACTCTGCCCACCGAAAAATTCTAGTAGTTAATTCCCTTTTTTCCAAATTGTCGCTTTAAATCGGTCACGATTGAAAATTTCTATCTGAGGAGATAAACGTAGAATTTTTACAAAGCTTTAACTATATCGTTAGAACATCCAGTTAAGAACTACATGATGGTTCCTCACATTTCAAGCTCTTCTATAGTAGGATTGCTCAATTGTTAAGTTTGCAGACATCCGTCTTTAGTTCGTTCTCTGTTACTCTTGAGTAAAGTATTAGCACTGACCTAGAAAACTACGATTGTTTCAATCGTTTGAGTCCTTAAAGGACAAATCGTCATCAACAACATCGAACATGGTCTCGTAATCATCGCTTTTAATTCCAATTGTTGATTAAAAATATCTTTTTGATTTTAATCTTGAGCCATCACCTCTAAAACTGATCACCTTTTCATCTAGATTTGGAATATTTAATATTTTAAAATTAGGGTATTGGTATCAATATCAAAGATAAAATGCTAGGAAGCTGCACGTATATGGTAAATAAAACAATACCAGAAACAATACCTCACCGATTGTGGTCAACGACATCATAAAACGAAAATAATGGCTCATACATAAATTGTTTAGAACGACTGTCAGGATTAAGTTAATTGTTGGCTAAACTACCTCAAACCAAACGTGTTGACATGAAGATAGAATCCTTTTTCTCATTTTTCATTTTTGATTTAATTCGTTTTGTTTGTCACCCTCCAACAAGTAGAACAGTCTTATCGTCCAGTTACCGTCAACGGTTCATGAATACGTATACATAAAAATTTCAACTTTGCTATCATTTTTTGTACAGTATTTTTATTATTTTTTTGGTTCATTATTAAATCCAATTTTCCATGACACTTGAAAAATTGAATATGAAGATAAGCACAACAGTAGGAAAAAAGGAGAAAAAACCGTAAAAAGTACAGTACATACCGGATTTTTCTCAAAGTCACGATGACATAAGTGAGAATGCAAAATGGAAAAACGAAAAAAAACAAGTTGCAAATCTCGAAAAAATTATTTAAATATTTATGTTATGATTTGTTGTTGTTGTTGTTGTTAAAGATATGTTGTTAGTTTTGTAACGTACATAGCTATTATTGGATGGAAATGAAACCAATTTTTTTTTATCAAACTATTGTATGTCGACGATATGTTAAGGTTTGTATTTTTGCGATAAGGATTTTCCAATATATAAGCTGGTTGCTATCGGAAAAATAAACAGAATAAGAAAAATATTGTTAATGATTGGTTCGATGGTGCAGTGAAGAAAATTGATTTTCAACATATCGAACTTTTTATTCAAGCTTGTCTGATAGTAAGTTTTTATTTTGTGCTTTGTACGTATCGATTTTTGTTCACTATATAAGCGGTGCTTTACATGAGTATACAATATATCATGACATGATATACTGGGATACTTTAATATTTTTTCAACATATTTTGCCTTGATATTGAGGTTTTCTTGATACTCATTTTCTAATGTAAGTATCATCTAAAGGTTAAAATTTGACCTACATTTTCAGGTTTAAATAAAAATTTAAAATACTAAAATAGATAACTTTTTGTAGGTTCACTTAAGTCCATAAGTTCAATTATATAGAATGTCCATTCAATTATGATTATTATCTCGTCTGCAAACATTCATGTGTATTCCGCATCTATTAATGGACTAATTCCGTCATATGTGATTATTCATAATAATATAATAATATAATAATATAATAATATAATAATATAATAATATAATAATATAATAATATAATAATATAATAATATATTAATATAATAATATAATAATATAATAATATAATAATATAATAATATAATAATATAATAATATAATAATATAATAATATAATAATATAATAATATAATAATATAATAATATAATAATATAATAATATAATAATATAATAATATAATAATATAATAATATAATAATATAATAATATAATAATATAATAATATAATAATATAATAATATAATAATATAATAATATAATAATATAATAATATAATAATATAATAATATAATAATATAATAATATAATAATATAATAATATAATAATATAATAATATAATAATATAATAATATAATAATATAATAATATAATAATATAATAATATAATAATATAATAATATAATAATATAATAATATAATAATATAATAATATAATAATATAATAATATAATAATATAATAATATAATAATATAATAATATAATAATATAATAATATAATAATATAATAATATAATAATATAATAATATAATAATATAATAATATAATAATATAATAATATAATAATATAATAATATAATAATATAATAATATAATAATATAATAATATAATAATATAATAATATAATAATATAATAATATAATAATATAATAATATAATAATATAATAATATAATAATATAATAATATAATAATATAATAATATAATAATATAATAATATAATAATATAATAATATAATAATATAATAATATAATAATATAATAATATAATAATATAATAATATAATAATATAATAATATAATAATATAATAATATAATAATATAATAATATAATAATATAATAATATAATAATATAATAATATAATAATATAATAATATAATAATATAATAATATAATAATATAATAATATAATAATATAATAATATAATAATATAATAATATAATAATATAATAATATAATAATATAATAATATAATAATATAATAATATAATAATATAATAATATAATAATATAATAATATAATAATATAATAATATAATAATATAATAATATAATAATATAATAATATAATAATATAATAATATAATAATATAATAATATAATAATATAATAATATAATAATATAATAATATAATAATATAATAATATAATAATATAATAATATAATAATATAATAATATAATAATATAATAATATAATAATATAATAATATAATAATATAATAATATAATAATATAATAATATAATAATATAATAATATAATAATATAATAATATAATAATATAATAATATAATAATATAATAATATAATAATATAATAATATAATAATATAATAATATAATAATATAATAATATAATAATATAATAATATAATAATATAATAATATAATAATATAATAATATAATAATATAATAATATAATAATATAATAATATAATAATATAATAATATAATAATATAATAATATAATAATATAATAATATAATAATATAATAATATAATAATATAATAATATAATAATATAATAATATAATAATATAATAATATAATAATATAATAATATAATAATATAATAATATAATAATATAATAATATAATAATATAATAATATAATAATATAATAATATAATAATATAATAATATAATAATATAATAATATAATAATATAATAATATAATAATATAATAATATAATAATATAATAATATAATAATATAATAATATAATAATATAATAATATAATAATATAATAATATAATAATATAATAATATAATAATATAATAATATAATAATATAATAATATAATAATATAATAATATAATAATATAATAATATAATAATATAATAATATAATAATATAATAATATAATAATATAATAATATAATAATATAATAATATAATAATATAATAATATAATAATATAATAATATAATAATATAATAATATAATAATATAATAAAATAATAATAATATAATAATATAATAATATAATAAAATAATAATAATATAATAATATAATAATATAATAAAATAATAATAATATAATAATAAAATAATATAATAAAATAATAATAATATAATAATATAATAATATAATAAAATAATAATAATATAATAATATAATAATATAATAAAATAATAATAATATAATAATATAATAATATAATAAAATAATAATAATATAATAATATAATAATATAATAAAATAATAATAATATAATAATATAATAATATAATAAAATAATAATAATATAATAATATAATAATATAATAAAATAATAATAATATAATAATATAATAATATAATAAAATAATAATAATATAATAATATAATAATATAATAAAATAATAATAATATAATAATATAATAATATAATAATATAATAATATAATAATATAATAATATAATAATATAATAATATAATAATATAATAATATAATAATATAATAATATAATAATATAATAATATAATAATATAATAATATAATAATATAATAATATAATAATATAATAATATAATAATATAATAATATAATAATATAATAATATAATAATATAATAATATAATAATATAATAATATAATAATATAATAATATAATAATATAATAATATAATAATATAATAATATAATAATATAATAATATAATAATATAATAATATAATAATATAATAATATAATAATATAATAATATAATAATATAATAATATAATAATATAATAATATAATAATATAATAATATAATAATATAATAATATAATAATATAATAATATAATAATATAATAATATAATAATATAATAATATAATAATATAATAATATAATAATATAATAATATAATAATATAATAATATAATAATATAATAATATAATAATATAATAATATAATAATATAATAATATAATAATATAATAATATAATAATATAATAATATAATAATATAATAATATAATAATATAATAATATAATAATATAATAATATAATAATATAATAATATAATAATATAATAATATAATAATATAATAATATAATAATATAATAATATAATAATATAATAATATAATAATATAATAATATAATAATATAATAATATAATAATATAATAATATAATAATATAATAATATAATAATATAATAATATAATAATATAATAATATAATAATATAATAATATAATAATATAATAATATAATAATATAATAATATAATAATATAATAATATAATAATATAATAATATAATAATATAATAATATAATAATATAATAATATAATAATATAATAATATAATAATATAATAATATAATAATATAATAATATAATAATATAATAATATAATAATATAATAATATAATAATATAATAATATAATAATATAATAATATAATAATATAATAATATAATAATATAATAATATAATAATATAATAATATAATAATATAATAATATAATAATATAATAATATAATAATATAATAATATAATAATATAATAATATAATAATATAATAATATAATAATATAATAATATAATAATATAATAATATAATAATATAATAATATAATAATATAATAATATAATAATATAATAATATAATAATATAATAATATAATAATATAATAATATAATAATATAATAATATAATAATATAATAATATAATAATATAATAATATAATAATATAATAATATAATAATATAATAATATAATAATATAATAATATAATAATATAATAATATAATAATATAATAATATAATAATATAATAATATAATAATATAATAATATAATAATATAATAATATAATAATATAATAATAATATAATATAATAATATAATAATATAATAATATAATAATATAATAATATAATAATATAATAATATAATAATATAATAATATAATAATATAATAATATAATAATATAATAATATAATAATATAATAATATAATAATATAATAATATAATAATATAATAATATAATAATATAATAATATAATAATATAATAATATAATAATATAATAATATAATAATATAATAATATAATAATATAATAATATAATAATATAATAATATAATAATATAATAATATAATAATATATAATAATATAATAATATAATAATATAATAATATAATAATATAATAATATAATAATATAATAATATAATAATATAATAATATAATAATATAATAATATAATAATATAATAATATAATAATATAATAATATAATAATATAATAATATAATAATATAATAATATAATAATATAATAATATAATAATATAATAATATAATAATATAATAATATAATAATATAATAATATAATAATATAATAATATAATAATATAATAATATAATAATATAATAATATAATAATATAATAATATAATAATATAATAATATAATAATATAATAATATAATAATATAATAATATAATAATATAATAATATAATAATATAATAATATAATAATATAATAATATAATAATATAATAATATAATAATATAATAATATAATAATATAATAATATAATAATATAATAATATAATAATATAATAATATAATAATATAATAATATAATAATATAATAATATAATAATATAATAATATAATAATATAATAATATAATAATATAATAATATAATAATATAATAATATAATAATATAATAATATAATAATATAATAATATAATAATATAATAATATAATAATATAATAATATAATAATATAATAATATAATAATATAATAATATAATAATATAATAATATAATAATATAATAATATAATAATATAATAATATAATAATATAATAATATAATAATATAATAATATAATAATATAATAATATAATAATATAATAATATAATAATATAATAATATAATAATATAATAATATAATAATATAATAATATAATAATATAATAATATAATAATATAATAATATAATAATATAATAATA